>VDFB02252248.1:0-253359 GCA_007258455.2 Sequoia sempervirens
TTTTGCTTCCGTTGTTATTAGTTGTTAATTAACTCAATTGTATTAGTTGTTTCAAATCAGTTAGAGAAATTGTTTTGTTTCTATTCTATGAATTTATTGTGCAATTAATATGTAGCTAGGTTATAAGAAATTAACATGGTATCAAAGCACTAAACTTTGAATACGAAGCCAAGATTTGTGACGCAAATTTCAAGAAAAAAAATCAGATTTTTGTCTCCAATTTTTTTTTGTGGCTATGGAAACTAATGTTTGATATGAGGATAGGCTTGAGGGTGCTTCTTATAGTGGAAGGTTTGGATTACATATGTTCTCAAGGAGAACGGGATGTGGATCTATGCTAGTACAAAAGTGACACCACCAACAAATGATCTTGTTGCCTTAGATTCACATGAAGTCAAAGAGGCCAAGGCTCAGAGGATTATCCTGGATGGAGTAAGAGATCATTTAATTCCTCATTTATCAGGGAAAGACACTACCAAGGAGATGTGGGATATGCTCACAAGACTTTATGAAAGCAACTACTAGAGTCGTAAGATGATGCTCAAGGACAAATTGCATAATACCAAGATGTCCAAAGCAAAGAGTGTGACCTCTTACTTGTCCAAGTTGACACAGGTCAAGGATGAGCTGGCTATTGTTGGAGAGATGATTGATGAAGATGAGTTGGTGTGTATAGCCTTGAATGGTTTTTCAAAGCACTAGGAAGTGTTTGTCAAGTGCGTTGTCGGCAGAGATCGGCTACCTGATTGGGCGAGGCTTTGGGATGATTTTGTTCAGGAGGAGATCCGTGAAGGTGGTCATCAAGGAGATCAAACAAGAAGGGTCAAGACGAAGAAAATTTTGCTCTTGCAAGCAAGGGTAAGCAAAATTCTAATAAAAGGAAAACAAAAGGTTCTTCTTCCAAGAGTGGGAAGAAGAAAGATCTGAGCAAGATAAAAAAAAATTGTTTCCATTAGATGGGTCACTATGCCATTCAATGTCCGAATAAGAAAAATAAGGACAAGCAGAAGAAGCAAGTTGCTGCTACATCAGAGGTGGACGAGTTTGCATCACGATTTGAGAATGAGTTTTCACTCATTTCCTGTCTCTCAAGTTCAATTGCCAACAGGGTATTGTATATTGATAGTAGGGCTTCTTGCCACATGACGGGAGTCAAAGAATGTTTCACCAAGTTGGAGGAGAAGAAGCTAGATTTCTATATTGAGCTTGAAGACAATGCCAAGTACCATGCAACTGGTATTGGCACCGTCAAGTTTCAGAGGGATTATGGCAAACCCTTGTTGGTGGAGGATGTGTTGTATGTCCCTGGCATGACAAAGAATTTAATCTCAGTTTTTTCTTTGGAAGACAAGGGTTACATCGTGATTTTTGAGAGGGGAAAAGTCTATATTCGTCCCAAGGATTCCAAGGTTGCAAAAGTGATTGGAGTTAGGAACAACAACTTGTTTCAGTTATAGTTTGAGCTAGCACATGCATTGGTAAGCAGTTGTAGAAGGATAGGAGAATTGTGGCATAGGAGGATGGCTCATCTTCACCATGGAGCTCTTAATATTCTTAAGGAAATAGTAACGAGGCTACCTAAGATGAAGATAGAAAAGCATGAGGTGTGCAAGGGTTGCGCTCTTGGGAAATATGCCAAGACCAATTTTCCAAGTAGCGACATTAGATCTAAAGGGATTTTGGATCTCGTACACTTAAATGTGTGTGGGCTCATGTCAACAACATCCTTGAATGGATATGAGTATTATGTTACTTTCATTGATGATTTTTCTAGGAAGACGTGATAGATTTCATGAAGAATAAAGATGACGTCTTTTGTAGGTTCAAATATTTTAAGGCTCTCATGGAGAACGAAATAGGGAGGAAGATCAAGATACTGAGGTCTAGTAATTGAGGCGAGTATACCTCAAATGCCTTCAAATATTTATGTGCTTAGGAAGGTATCAAGAAAGAGTTGACAGTTTTGTAGAAACCCTCAGCAGAATGGGGTTGTTGAACAGAAAAACAGGGCTATAGTTGGAGTAGCCAAGGCCATGCTTCATGATTATGATTTTCCTTGGTTCTTATGGGAAAAAGCTTGTAATATAGCTGTGTATTTGCAGAATAGGATCCCTCACAAAGTTTGGGAAAGTTGACTCCAGAAGAGGCGTTCATTGGTAAGAAACCAGATTTGGGGCACATTCGCATCTTTGGATGCCTTGTGTAATGTCACATTCCTGTTGAGAAGAGAACCAAGTTGGAACCTACTACAAAGAAGGGTATCCTTGTTGGGTACAGTGAAACTTCTAAGGCTTATCGGGTTTACATTCCTACTCTTAGGAAAATAGTAGTTCGCAGAGATGTGAAGTTCGAGGAAGAGAGGGATCTTTAAAAGTCTAGCAACTTGATGAAAGAGGAGGAGCAATCACCCACAATTGAGGCAGCAAAAATTCCTCAAAATTCACTCACGCAAGTTGGAGAGCAGAGAAAGCATGATGAGCAAGTTGATCAAAAGGAGGAACAAATAATTCCTCAGCCTCATATTCCTATTACCAAGAAGAGGAGAAATGGGGCAGCTGAGAAGACACTGAGAGAGGCTCAAGAATATGTAGGTGATCCTCAAGATTTAGTTAGACAAAGAAAGGCTCCCAAACATTATTCTAAGTATGTGGCACTTATGAGTGAATTAATTGAAGTAGAACCTTCCAGATTTCAGGAGGCATCCAAGAACCAAGTATGGAGAGATGCCATGGTGGAAAAGTATTATTCCATCATGAAGAATAGTGTGTGGGAGGTAGTACCACAACCAAAAGATAAGTCTATGGTGGGCTCGAGATGGTTGTATAAGATTAAGCATGTTGCAGATGGTAGTGTGGAAAAGTTCAAAGCCCAGTTTGTGGCTAAGGGGTTTTCTTAGAAGGAAGGAGTTGACTATGAAAAGACTTTTGCTCCAATAGTTGGGTACTCATCCATAAGAGCTATCATTTTTGTAGCAGCATAGATGGGTTGGAGGATTCGCCAGATGGATGTAAAGACAACCTTCCTCAATGAAGTGATTGAGGAAGATATTTACATAGAGCAGCCAAAAGGATTTGAAGCACATGGGAGGGATTCTCTGTATGCAGGTTGAAAAGAGCACCTTATGGACTCAAGTAGGCTCCCAGTGCATGGTATTCACATATTGAAAGTTACTTGTAGAGCGTGTGCTCCATCAGGAGTGAGGCAGATCTGAACCTATACTATGTCCAAGTGAAGGGCGAACTTCTCATATTGGTGTTATATGTTGATGACCTATTTCTTACAGGGTCAGAGGAGCTCATAATACACTACAAGTGGGATCTTGCAAGAGAGTTTGAGATGAAGGACTTGGGGTTGACGCACTACTTTCTAGGATTGGAGTTGTGGCAAAAAGAGGGAGAGATCTTGGACAAGGGAAGTACATAATTGATATCTTGAAGTGATTCAGGATGGAGAACTATAAGCCCATGTCAACGCCACTTGTGACCAATTGGAAGAAGATTGATACTTCCAGTTCAGAGGCAATGGATCCAAATTTTTACAGACAATTGATAGGCTATCTTATGTATCTGGTCAACACTAGGCCAGACATTTGTTTTGCAACGAACTCACTTAGTCAATTTATGGTGGAAACTAAATGTGTGCATTAGATAGCTGTGAAGCATGTTTTGAGATATCTCCAAGGCACAATTGATTATGGGCTAAAGTATGTTCAACAGGATGGAGTGAAGCTCGAGGGGTTTATTGATGCAAATTGGGCAGGTAGTACAGCTAATCAGAAGAGCACTTTAGGGTGCAGTTTCAGTTTGGGATCAAGAGAAGTCTCTTGGTACAACAAGAAGCAAAATCCAGTTGTGTTGAGTTCTGCAGAGGCTGAGTATATGGCAGCCAGTATGGCTACATGTGAGGTTATCTGGCTTCGAAAACTTCTACATGGGCTCTTTGATCAGGAGTTGGATCCTACAATCATTTACTATGATAACCAGAGTTGTATCAAACTCTCTGAGAATCCAATGTTTCATGACAAGTCAAAGCACATTGACAACAAGTACCACTTCATCAGAGATTGTGTGGAGAAAGGGATAGTGAAGCTCCAATACATTCCTACAAACGAACAGATAGCAGCTATCCTGACGAAGGCCTTGATGAAGAGTAGGTTTGAATTCTTCAGGGACAAGTTGGGTGTTGTGCAAAACACCTTCCTCGCTAAGAGGGAGTGTTGATTTTCTAGCTTGAAAGGTGGGGTGTGGAGTTGCTTTAAAGCAACTTGAGTTGGATTTTCAGCAACAACAAATTTTTTATTCTTGAATAGAATTTTTTTGAGTTTGTGAGGTTGGGATGAAACCAAGAGTGATTTTATGTGTGATTTAAATCCAAAGAATGCAAGGAAAATTTATTTTCTTGCACACTAAGTAAAGCAATTGGGCTCTATATATATATAAGATTGTTGTAAAAAACTTGTATTGTATTTTTGAAAAGAAAGTTTGTTGTTAGGATTAATAGAAGATCCAACATTTGCAGGTTTTTCCCCACACTAGGGTTTCCTGGGTATATATGTGTTACTGTCTATTTGTGATTAGCTTCTTAATTTATTGTGTCTGTTGTTATTAGATGTTAATTAACCCAGTTGTATTAGTTGTTTTAAATCAATTAGAGAAATTGTTTTCTTTCTATTATGTGAATTTATTATGCAATTAATATGTAGTTGGGTTATAAGAAATTAACAAATTGCATACCTTGAAGGAGTGCCTTTGCCTTTTCTACATTATTTGTGTCACTTGTCAACTTAATTATCTTTCCTACCAATAATGAACCACTACAATCACGAACACACATGCCCACCCCTGATTAACCTATATTTCCTCTTGAAGCCCCATCAAAATTAAGTTTATAAAAACCTGAAGGAGGAGGTATCCAATGAACCTTAGATCTATCAATCTTTCCCTTAGTCATAATCTGTTGTTCTCCTATAAAGGGCAATGAAATGTACTCCCAACTATTCAAAAGCCAATTATCCCAATTGCTAAACATGGAGGAGACATTCTTATTATTATGAACATATGAATTGACGACCTTTGAGATATGTTTTTCCATTTTGAATTGAATTTTCTGCAAAGAATGATTATGCTTTCTAAATATCCTCCTATTTTGTTCCCACCAAATACACCAAATAACTATTGCAAGTGTAACTCTCCAAATGCAAGCATATAGAGATGTTTTATAGAGGATCGACTAGCTTGAGAACAAGTCCCATAGAGAGCTAGGAATTGGGAACGAAATATGTAATTTTGTTTTAATGAAATTCCAACATTCCTGGGCTAACTTACAATTGACAAATAAGTGATCCACCATTTCAAATTCCTCTTGACACAAGACACTTGAAAGGGTCTGCAAATACCAACTTATATATAGCATGTCACTTGTTAAGATCAATTGTTTTAATGCAATCCATGCAAAGTTCCCCACCTTAGGAAGCATCATTGAAGTCCAACAAAAATAAAATGCTCTATGTGACTGATCCTGAATAGTGTTTGCAATGATTGACTTATAACCCTCTTTGATCATATAATTCTCATCTTTAGAGGGAGTCCAAAATATTTTATCAGGTTTATTTGTGATAAAAATAAATCTCTTACCAAGTTCCTTATGAAGTAGAAGCTTTTCATCAACAGACAAGCTTGTAAGAGAGAGATCCTTCCAAATAACTTTCCCTATTGAAGGCTCTATAGAATGAACATAATCTAACAAATTTGTACCCCATTCTACTTATAAGATTTGTTCCACATGCTGCAACTCCTCAATGGAGATAAGAGAAGGAAAGCGATTCCATGAATCTTTCCAAAACTGTACCTCTTCACCATTATTAACCTCCCAAGACAAATAAGGGGTAATAACCTATCTACAAGTAACAATAAAATTCCACATCACCAAGCCTTTTGGGGGATCTGCAATTGTGAAAATTCTGCTTGGACTGCCATTGTCTAAATATTTATTTTACATTAGAGTGCACCATTTCAATCCTAGTTTTTTATACATCAGCCATGCCAACTTTGCTCCCAAGGCTAAGTTTCTTGCCGAAATACTATGCAAACCAGCACCCCCACTATATTTATTCATGCACATGTTGTCCAAAGATATCAAAGAAACTTTCCTTTTGTCATCTATGTTATCCCTCCATAAAAATCCTTTGATGAGTTTCTCAATACTATGGATAACACATTTTGGTGCTTTTAAAACAACAAGGTAGTAGTTTGGGGTGGAAGCTAGAACAAATTTAATCATCATAATTCAACCAGCTAGAGATAACCATCTAGCCTTCCATGAAAGAATTCTAGATTTTATTCTTTCAATAATTTTTTGCTAATACTTAACTTTATCCATACCCATGAAGAAAGGAATACATAAATAAGTGCAAGGAAAATCATCCTGTTGAAAACCCAACTCTTCTACCAATTTTCTTGAGATGGAGGCTTTTGTGTTAAAAAGATAAATCTTGGATTTGCTTGCATTAATCTTTTTCCCTAATATTGAGGAATATTTCTATAGAACTTGCTTTACCTGAACCGCTTCTTGCAAAGAAGACTTTCCAAACAATAATGTATCATCAGCAAACAAGGAATGTGTGACCACCATATGTGTATTTGGAATGGAAATACCTTGTCATAATCTTTGACTATGCAAACTCCATATTGATTTGCTTAAAGCTTCATCTATTAAAATAAATAAGAAGGGAGACAAAGGATCACCTTGTCTAACCCCTTGAGTGGAGTTGAAAAAACCAATTGGAGAGCCATTTACAATTACTAAAAACTTAGCCCCTACTAAACATAACCAAACCCATTTACACCATTTATAACCAAAGCCAAACCTCTGCAACACTTGAATCAAAAAATCCCAATTAACTTTGTCATAAGCCTTCATCATATCAAGCTTAACAATGAAGGATGGGATATTGTAATTTTTAATGGAATGCAACACTTCATGAGCCACTAATGCATTATCTCCTAGGAACAAAGCCTCCTTGCTCCTATGAAATTACCCTTGATATAAATGGATGAATCCTTAAGTAGATGGCTTTTGTAAAGATTTTATATATCGTGTTGCATATTGAAATTGGTCTAAAATCCTTAGAGTAATAGGTTGTTTACTTAATTAATTTAATCATATTAATTAATTAATTAAGTCACCTTTACTTTATTTCACTTAAGCTAAACTTAGGCATTCTTTATTTTATTATTATTCCTAGGGTTTTCACCTTTAGGGTTTGGATCTCCTTTTATAAGAATTGATCTTTTGTAATCTAATATACTAGTTAATGCATTTTTGCTTCATGTTTGTAGAGCACCATTCTTGTGTCTCTTGATCTCTTTTTTGTGACAGGTTATTTGTTTGTAGGTGTTCATTGGGATCTGTGAGGTTGGATTATCAGCTTCTACATGGTATTAGAGCTCTAGATCTGCAACTTCATGTTCCTTTTTTGAGGGATCTTTCCTTGAAGCAATTTTTTAGTGCATCCAAAGTCAAATCAGACCTCTCCATTGAATCCAGAGCTGCCAGAACAATCAAAATTGACCTTTGTTTTATCAAAATTGACTCTCGTTTGTCAGATCTGTGAGGGTTTGAAGAAAGGGCCTTTTTGCGAGATCTAAAGGGTAGCTAGTTTTCAAAGCACTTTAAGCCCAAACAGACCTCACCATCGCACTCAGAAGGCCCAAAAACCCTAAGATCAACTACAAATCATCGAATTTTGTGTCGGGAGCCTCCGAGGCAAAAAAAAAAATCCACAAAAATCGTACAGCCTCTCTAGCATGCGAATCGAGGTAAATTTTTCAAAAACAAAATCAATTTTTTTCCCTGCAAAAAAAATCATAAAAAAAATTAAAATCCCCTTTTTTGAGGTCCGTGGGTTTTAACCTTTGTTTTTGGGGGGGTACCAAAGTACCTGCCCCCTACCACAGCAGGGTGGCAGGCCCCGCCCCCACCATGGGAGGGGTACCATTGGGGGTACTGCCCCCCTGCCGTTGGCAGGGTGGTGGCCCCCTTGGGCCCCCCCGCCTAGGGATGGCGGTGGTTGGAAACCCACACCCCCCTTTACTTTTATTTATTTATTTTTTAAATAGAAACAATTATATATATATATATATATATATATATTAATAAAAAATATAATAGTTTTTTATTGTCTTTTTTTTTAAATAAAAAATATTTTAAAAAAAAATAATCCCAATTGGGAAAATATGGCAATGACCATTTGGCCATCAATTTTAATGTCGTGTTTCTGTTGCGATGACCATATGGCCATCAAATTTTTTCTAGCAAACTATGTAATTGCCCTTTAAAGGGTAATTTTCTTTCGGAGGCCATAGCTTTTGCCCATGGTGTCAAAATCGAGAATACGAGATATTATCAGAAAGAGGACTCAAAGCACTTTCTAGTGGTGTAGGTATTTTTTGGAGATTTTTTCTCAAGTCCTTGTTATTTCTGGTCAAAGTCAAATCTTCTTTTCTGGAGTTACCTTTAGTGTTTTCGGCATAACTTTTGCATATGATGTCAAAAATGGGCAAACAAGATATCATCAAAAATCTAGTTCTGATATCATTGAAATGGTGTAGGTGGTTTTTAGATTTGATTTTTGGTTTTTTCCAAAAATCCTTCTTCTCAGATGTAGTCCTTTTCAGACCTTATGGGCTCACATTGCATGTATTTATCATTTGTAAACACACTGAAATAAAGTGCCTCAGCTTTGTATGTGTAGTATTGGGATTCTTGCACATCATATTGTGTCATTATTGTACTTACAATATTCTATAAAGTGCCATGGGGGGTTAATTTTTTCCTTTGTTTTCCATCATACCTTTGTCTAGTGAGCATTCCTTCCACGATAGCAGTGAATCACATTGATTCTTGACTCATGCGTGTGTGCCTTTGTTTGCACACCCTTTATACTTTGTTGGTACTTTCATGTTTTCACATTTAGATGTTCTTGGTTCTTCTTCATGCACTTCTTTCTGGCATTCAGTTTCAGTGTACCTGTCATGACTCTCCCTTGTCAGCATTATGGGGAGTTTCTACTATTGGTGATATTGCTTCCTTGGTTTCATTGGAGTGAGCTATGTATTCAGTATTTATTCCTATTTAATTTCAAACACAAAGTACATCAGTGGTTGGTTACTTGTATTTCATTGAGATGGATCACTTACCGTATGGATACTCTTGCATTTAAGAGTTGACCTTCTATTTTCACTTGATCAGTTCTTCAAACTATTGGTACTTGTGTCATCTATATCTTTGAGTTCTTGATGTTTGCCTTGGTTTTCCATCAGATTCAAGTAATGTCATTGGGGGCACTCATACAGATTCTTGTCTTCTTGATCTTGATCATCATATGTTTCAGTGAAGGTTCTTCTTTCATCATTTCAACAGTCATTCTATGACAGTGTTTGCAGCTTCTTCATGCTTCAGTGGTGTTTTTCATGTTCATCCTTTGTTCCTATCTTTTGGGACAATTTCTTCTTGGTTGGAGGCTTCTTCAGTCCTTCACTCTTGTTTGGAGGCTTCTTTAGTCCTTCACTTGTTCCTATTCTTTTTGGGACATTCTTGCTTGGAGGCTTCTTAGTCCTTCACATGTATTTCTCTCTTTTGGAGAGGAGTTTTCCCCACAAGGTTTTCTCCTTTTCTCCTATTGTGAGAGATGTTTTACATTTGTACATGGGTACCTCATCAGGCCTAGTTGTCAGGACCCATCTTTTCTTTCATGCATCCGTCCTTAGTTTTTTAGCTTCTCCCTAAGTTCATCTTAAGGGGGGATGTTAGAGTAATAGGTTGTTTACTTAATTAATTTAATCATATTGATTAATTAATTAAGTCACCTTTACTTTATTTCACTTAAGCTAAACTTTGGCATTCTTTATTTTATTATTATACCTAGGTTTTCACCTTTAGGGTTTGGATCTCCTTTTATAAGGATTGATATTTTGTAATCTAATATACTGGTTAATGCATTTTTTCTTCATGTTTGTAGAGCACCATTCTTGTGTCTCTTAATCTTTTTTGTGTGACAGGTTATTTGTTTGCAGGTGTTCATTGGGATCTGTGAGATTGGATTATCAACTTCTGCAAAATTTGCAAACGTATTTGGCTCTTTCACCTTTGAAATGATAGCTATATGTGTAGTGTTAAACTACTTAAGCATTATACCTGATCTCTTTGATTCCTCCAAAGCTAATAATATATCAATACTGATAAAATCCCAACATTTTTGAAAAATGGTGTTGTAAACCCATTTGGGCTTGGTGCCTTATTAGAAGATAAAGAGAAAACCACCTTCTTGACTTCCTCCAATGTAAATGGTCTCATTAACTAGTTATTATCCTCTTCATGAATTAATGTTGGGATATTTCCCAGAAGTTCCATCTCGTCACTAGCTGAGTCCAATGAATTATTCTCTGGATCCCTTAGTAGCTATGAGAAAAACCTAACACACTCTATTTTTTTTTCATCCTCTTTTGTAAGCAATTCACTCAAGATTGAACTCCAAATTGAAAAAATAGTTGCAGCTAACCTCTTAAATTGAGTTGATGCATGAAAAAAATTTGTATTTCTGTCATCCTCCCTTAACTACAACTCCCTTGACTTTTCCCGCTAATAAATTTATTCTCTTGCCACTAACTCGACTCACTCTGCTTGCAAAGCCTTTTGCTGCTCATAAGTATTAGCATCTAACCCTTGTTCTATAATCTTTTCATTTATCTCCGATAACTGCTTAAAAACCAATTCTTTCTAATGAAAGATATTCTTGAAAACATGAATATTCTAGTGCTTAATCTGTGATTTGACATGACTCAGCTTCTTAAACAATTGAAACATTCTAGAACCTTTCATAAAAAGGGGAAAAAATCCACCATTGCTACAACAAACTTAAAAAATGCGGATGTCTAAACCACATTTTATGAAACTTAAAGAAATTTTTGATCCTAGGTACTAAATTGTTAACTTCTACATCCAAAGATATCACATAATGATCAGATGCAACAAATGGAAAAAATTGTGATGAAAAAACCTTTCTACCCACAAACCAACTAGGTGTAGTAAAAATCCTATCCAAAATTTTTTCAATTTGCAAAAACACTTGCCTTCTGTTAGTCCATGCATACTTTCCATTATCTGGAACAATATCAATGAAAAGATTATCTTTAATAAAGGACACAAAATCATCCATTGCTCTGACTAGTGGAAATATGCCTCCCTTTTTCTCTTGAAAATTGGATATAGCATTAAAATCACCTGCTACAATCACAAAGAATTCTTTTGTCCATTGTAGTTGTTGGTGCATAGACATTAAATAGGTCAAAATACAAGTCAAAATGTGTAACTTTCAGGGGCTTCCAATTCTTCTCATTAGAAACTAATTCTAACACAATTGCCTTTGGATCCCATAGTGTGATTATACCCCTCGAGGCACCTTGTGTAGGAGAATGAACCGACTTCCATTTCTTCCATTTCCCTACCGATGCCTCATACACTGCTGCAGAAGTTTTTGTTTCTTGCAACAAGACCACATGAGCTCCACAAGCATCAATCTGATGCTTGATCTGAGCTTTCTTTTCAGGGGTATTAATGCCCCTGACATTCCAAGATATGATTTTCATTGGTACTGAGGAGAGAAACATGCTCTCCTCGTACATTTGTCAATTGAACACACCAAATTACTGTCCAAAGTAGACTGCTTCCCTGCTTCTATTTCTTCTTTCAACTTTGTAACATAAGACTTCCTCTTTTACCTAGTGTCTTCAAAGGCGAAAGTTGGGAACTCAGAGTTTGTGAAGTTTCCAAGGTTTGTGAATAATCAAAGCTCCACAAGCATCCATTTCCTTCCATCTCAGACTCCACACCCAAATTTTTGCTAGCAACAAGATCTAATCTTAATTCTATGTTTTTGCTGCTCTGAAATTATGTTGCTCTAGAATTTTGTCAAACTCTATAGAATCAACTACTTGTGACACTGTTTTAGAAGACAATGAACCTTCTGATTCTCCAACATTTCCTACTTCAGAAATCCCTGATTCATCCCCCATTATCATGGATTGATGGTTTTTCAACAAAGTAGGGTGAATAGTAATAACATTTTCATTCATAGTTTCATCTGTAATCTCTTCTATTAATTCAGAACCAACAGAAAAAAGCACTTTATCAACAAAATCTTCCAACTCCTATGACTTCATAGACCCCTGGCACTATGAATTTGAAATCATTTCCAAGTGTGAACCCTGGATAGCTTCCACCTAAGAGTTGAATGCAAATAAATTTGCAGTATCAACAAAAATTCTCTCCCTATTGAACATCAATTTCCTTGCTATGTCCTCTACTTGTTTGAAGGAAACAACCAATATCAATGGATCATATAAATGGAGTGACTTTGAAACAAGCTTGGACAAAAAAAAATCCCTTTTTACCTTCCTTACATTTCTCTTTTCTTGACATAGCATGATAGCAAAGGACTTAGCCCTTCTATTTGTATGAGAAAATTTACCTTTCTGAACAACATTATCCAATGAAGGATAGTGGGGTGATGAGACTGCATGCCCTTCACCAAATTCAACCACTTGTTTATAGGGCACAATTTCAAGGTCTAAAGCCTTAGAATTCTTCCTTGCTTTAGAAACCATTGGAAAACACTCAGTTTCATGGTAGTCCCCAGTAGAATGCCCCAAATCATAACATTTACCATAGACATTGTTTGCATTCTCAACGACTACATTCTATACACATTTCCCATATTTGGAAAAAAGATGGATTTGGGATGGAAAGCCCCTTGTTGCACCTAAAAGGACACAAAACCTTAATAGCTTTGAAGGGTTTTTTAAAAAAGCCTTATCATGACAAAGAAAAATACCAATCTGGTTTGCCATGATTTCTATAAGTTTCAATTCCCTATACTCGAATGCTAAATATTTCAATTGAATCCATGTAGTAATAAACTTAATTACTAAATCTTGTGGTTTAAAATTTGGATACCATGGTTGTAAAAATAAACTAGAGGCCCGAAACACCCAAGATTTTACTCTAAAAACAACATCCCTATATGATTTTTCAGAAAAAAAGCACCACAAAGATACCCTTGTCTTTGTCAAGATACAAAACTTTGCTAACTCCTTCCCATTCAAAAAATAAGAGATCTTGCAAAGAGTTTAAATCCAACTAGAGCTACCAGAACTTACCAACCAAAGCCCTATGATGAAGATCTTGGATTTGGGGCTCCAAGAGATTATCAGGAAATGCAATCTCCACATATTGCTTAGGCAACTAGTAAGCATCCTTTCATAGATTATCAAAAACTTCCTTCTCTTTGTTTTCTCCCAGGCTCAATTTATCTCCACTAGAATCCTCCTTTTTCCTCCATTGTAAAATCAACTTCTTATTATTAGATGTCTTCTTCCTTTAGTTTTTTGAAGTTATTTTTCTCCTTCTCTGCCTCTAATGACTTGATGGTTTCCCTTGAAAACTCTTATCTTGTAAACCTTGGTTTGTTGTCTGTTGTTTACCTTGAATAGGGTTTTTGATATGCACATTTCCACTTTGTATCCCTTCCTTATTATGATTAGATTCTCTTTGAATCCCCTTATTCAAAGAAAACCCTTATGCTTGTCCATTTTTATTAACATGCAATGAGGATTTATCATTTTGTCGTGACCTAGTCCCAACATTTTGATTTTTCCCCTTTTCAGCCTATGCATGTCTATGCTAGTCTTTTCCCACTTGAACTACACTTTTTGCTTGTTCTTTTTAATTTTTTTAATCTTTAAATTTACCATTGGTCCATGTTGTTTTTGGATTGAAGGTAGCACTATGGAAACTTTTAATTTGCTTTGAGGATTTAAGATCAACTTCCGAAGTCTTATAGCAATGATCCAAAAACTTCGATTTAGGCTCATAAAGTAGATTCATAGCAAAATGTCGAGCTGCTACTTGCATGCTATTATCTCCATCATCCTCACAGATATCAAAAATTGGCTGCTTGGTCCTCAATAGATGCCTATGAGAGTGAAATGGTGCCCAATTAGGTTTTGTGAACCTATCCCTGGCAACATTTGAATCACGATGTGCATGATGCCAATGTGGATTATGATTGGGTCCATGTTGTTGTGCAGACTACAGACCATAGCCTTAGGGGCCACGGGGATGTCTTCCATGGGAGACCTTGTCACTATTAGGAATATGACTGTTAGGTCGCCATGAGCGCTCCATTACCATGATGTTACATATGAAAGTTTGAAGGAATTTAATTTATTAATTATTATTATATATAATATTGTTGATGTAGACAACTGAATTTGACCACTCTTATATGGTCAAATTCATCTTTTCATTCCTCTATCCTGCACCCTTAAGCCATATTAATTGAATAAGTTATTATTTGATTAATATTTCATTTCAACCTAATGTCCCCTAAGGTATTTAATCAATTAATCAAATACCTTACCCCATTCCTCTCTAAATTAAGTAAAGGGTTAATTTATTTAATTTAGTCACTTTATATAAATGAATTAAATCAATTTTTAATTCATCTTCTTCTCTTTCCTCATTTCAATATCCTCCATAATCCCCTTTTAATCTAGATTAATCTAATTAATTTGTGATTAGGGTTTGCACATCCCTAATCATCATTAGGGTCACATCCTTCATAATTTGCCACCTGCCCCTAATCTTTCATTAGTCTATCTAATCCCACATTTACACAACCTTAATGATGGATTATTCCCTAACCTCACCTAATGCGAGTTATGGTAT
The DNA here is from genome assembly GCA_007258455.2 of Sequoia sempervirens. NCBI lineage: Eukaryota > Viridiplantae > Streptophyta > Pinopsida > Cupressales > Cupressaceae > Sequoia > Sequoia sempervirens. The sequence goes on from VDFB02252248.1 coordinate 14,785, forward strand.
GTACCCTTAGTCAACCTTCATAAATACTTTCTCCTTTTCGATAAGTCGCCCCCTTTCCCATGTGAGTTTAAAATTCATATGTATTCCCTTTATGCATTTTAAGGAATTTTTAATTCCTTCTCTCATCCCCATGAGGATTTGTGAGGAATTTTTAATTCCTCACATGTCCTCTCAAAATACATGTAGAAAAAGACCTCCTTTATGAGGAGATCTTGTCCATTCCCAAGGTACATCATAGTACCTCCACCTCACCTCCACTTCATCTCTTGTCCACCTCATCTAAAACATGTCAGCATGAGATGGCTTGTGAGTTCTCAACTCACCCTAGCCCTTGATATCTTCCACCTTGGATGCATCTCATCCATCCATTGGTTTAGAGGAACTTCCCCTAAAAGAAGTGGAATTTCCCTCATTTGACCATCACCATCACTCTATCAATCACTAAGCAAGCAATCAACTTAGCCAACTTTATCACTCTCACATACCAAGAATAATATCCACCATTGTTGCAGCACCTTAGAGCCATTATCTTGCATTCAATCAATTACCTACATTCACCATTTCAATCTCCATCTCACTAGCTTCATTTCGAGCACACTTGCATGCCAATTTTTCAACAAAGGAGCACACAAATCAACCATCAAAAGGGCCAACCAACTCAACAATTCAAGCAAGGTAAAAATTTGTCATTTTCTTGTATTTTGTTTGAATTCAACTTAGGCCTTATCTTGAGGTGTTGTTAGTGTTTTCCTTTTTGCATTTCATCTAGTTTTGCATCTTTATAATAGGAAATTTCACTTGCACACATTTCAGGCATGCCCGATGGGACCCACATCACGGGTCTACTTTTATGTTTTGTGTTGTTTGAAGTTTTGCAGGTTTGGATCTTAGACATAGGGGAAAATCCACACTCAATGGGCGAATCCTCCTAACGCAGGGGTGAACTTGCATTCAAGATAGGCGAACGCATACACACCTTTCCCTCAAGAGGCGAATTCGCTACCACCAATCCAGATCAGTATTTTCATAGGCGAATATGCTCGAGGAGACTACAAGGGGCAATCATGCTAAAGAGAAGGATGATTTTGCTTCCACCATAAAGGTGGATATGTTCCCGCCCCTCCACTCAACAGGCGAACATGATCTTGCCTATTTCCTAAAAGGGAGAGCTTGCATCTAGTATAAGGGCAAATTCTTTTCACACAAAGGCGAACTTGAGGTAATCTAGAACACTGAGTTTTTAATTTTCGCTCTTGTTTGATTTCAGTTTTGGGTACTAATCAACTAACTTGTTCATCTGTGATTGTGGGATTTCACTAATGATTTGTGTAGCTTGTCCCATGTTTGACGAAGATCAGAGGTGAAACTACTAACACATTTGTTGCAGAATGATCGATTGAATACCCCTAGATTAGATTGTGTGTGTGTCTTTTTAATACTAATTTAGGCACACATAGACTTAATTAAAGGGTCAATTAACTTATTTTTTGTGTTTGGGAGCGGGTGTTTGATGTATGCACTCCCCTTACACTGTAAGGTGATCTTGGGTGACCAGAAATCACAACTCATTCCAGTCCAATCGAGTCCACCTAGGGAGTACTAGTGCACGTATGCTCTCCCCTTGCGCTACATCCGAGCTTGGGGATTAGCAGAAACGTCTAGTATTTCCTTCCCTATAGGAGACCTGCCTAGGATTTCATCTCCCAGGGGACAATCTCAACCACGTGTTACCAACAGGGTATATAAAGGTGGGAGACAAAAGTTGTACCCCAATCTAGTCACATCATGTCTAGTGAAGCATTGAAGCAATGGTGATACCTAAATAAGATGTGCAGGGTTGATTTGAGTTTCCAGTACCTTGCTAGGGCTCTCGATCCATGCTTTTGATGGGTTGGTGTTCACGGTTGTGCCTCATGCCCCCTCCTAGTGTTTCGAGGACTCATGAGAGAGCTTGTATTAGCCTAGATAGAGACTCATGTTTCAGTCACGACTTGGTGTAGTGCAGGGATTATAGACAACACCCTGAATCTACTCACCATGTACTCCCTTAGGATGAGATAGAAATCCTCATGGTGAACTACAATAGTTCCCAAGGAGAGAGAGAAGGTAAGCTCATGGCATCTATTGATGACCATGTGCCACTGGATTTGTAGCTATCAACCTTCATGAGAAAGGGTGATCCAAAGAACCACCCTAGTATCATGGAGTATTAACCTTGGGGTGTCCCCTCAAGGTGGTGGGCCTACATCGAGTTAGCAAACCTTTTACTACTAATTTTACGCTTGTGTTTTCTAGAGTGTCTTCTCATGATATACCAGTGCTTGTCGTCAATCTAATTTAGTACATTCCATTGCTTCTTGTTTACCATAGTCCTTTTCCATAGCCTTCCTCTACTCTCAGTGGTGAGTTTTCTTCTCATGGGAGTGAACTTGCATTGTGGACAGGTGATCCTGCCCTAGAAGGGTTGATTCTGTGTCTTAGTCTGGTTAGGTCATCCTTTATGTGAACTTGCTCTTGTCAAGGAAAAATTTGCTTGTGGGTCTCTTAGATAAGCGACCCCATGTCTGCCCATTCTTTGAGTAGGCAATCCCGTCATCCTCATAGGAGATTTTGTATCCAATTCTCCTAGTCGTCAATTTGTACATCTCATGGAATGGGCGAACCCATTTTTTGTAGGGGCGATCTTGTTTCGAGTCTGTACCACCCTCATCCATACATCGCTTAGAATAGGCGAACTTGTTGTCCGCAGGGGCGATCTCGTGTCTAGTCTGTACTATCTATGTTAGTACACCCAAAGATATAGGTGGTCCTGTTAACCTGATAGGTGATCCCATGTCTAGTCTGTATCATATCCTATTTGTACATCTAAGGAAATAGGTGAAGTCATTATCCATATAGGCAAGTCCATGTCCGTTTGTTCGTACCAAATCCTATATAGGTGAATCCATTTCCTTGTTTGGAAATCTTGTCAATCCTATTTGTACAATCCAAGCTAGAGGCTAACCCGTGAATAGGATAGGTGATCTTGTGACACAAAGAGGCAATCCTGTTATCCCTTAGATAGGCAATCTCGTTCCCTAGAAGGGTGAACTCATTAAACATAGAGGTGTATCCTTGTCCCATACAAAAAACCTGAGAGTTAATCCTTTGGACCACTAAAAGCCTATTTTTTCCCTAGTCTATTCCTGTGATTGAAATTTTTTTATCACTATCTATTTGCCTGTAATCGTCATTTTAGTCCATCTACATTTTTCAAAAGTCATCAAATCCTTAATTAAATTGCATAGGTTCATCTTAGGACATCCTTAGACTACATATCCATCATCAATCCCTCAATCTCAGTCCTTTAGGAATTATTTTAGGGATTTTTTTTCCAATTGGATTAGGTAACTGGCCCCAATCATGATCATCCACACTTACTTAGGATTGTCATCCATCCTGAGTCAATAATCCTTCAAGACCTAATCAATCTAGTTCCATTTCGGGGAAGATTTTGTGCCATAATCATCATCCTCATCATTTGATCCAATCGTTATCATCCAACACCATCTAGTCACACTCTTAAGCCTAGTTTAGAGTTAATCCTATCGATCCTATCCCATCAATCATCCTATCCAATCAATCATCCTATCTAATCAATCAATCAAATCCAATCATTAATCCATCATTATCTTAGCAATCCTCTAATCAATCGGTCTATCACCCTAACAATCCTTTTAGTCATCATCTAGGACACCACTTAAGTTCATCTTAGGACTTAGTGCCATCATAGTCTCCCATTCCTTTGCATTTTCATGCTTGTTACCGGATCACAAGAAAAGAAACTCATGGAACAAAAATAGTCCTAGAGTGGTCAACCTCAATATCCTCTAAATCCCCCCACTAACGATGGTTCTTCACAATCCAATATGGAAACCCTTATACAATCTACCCCAGAGGAAACCATGGTTAACCAACCCGACTCACTGTCAACGAGTATCTTAGTGATCCCACCAACTTGAAAATGACTGATCGTCTTCTTGTTGAGAGGGGAGACAAAATCCTTGTGCAATTGCTTATGAGGGAAACCGAGCCACCTTTTGGTTTTGATATGTCACAATATGTCAACATCACACCCCCTTAATCACAAAATTAGTAGTCTTTAGGATGTCCAAGATTTTCAGTCCCACAAGTCCATCAAATTACTCCGCAGGGTACATTGTACCACCTAGGATTTGGCAATGATGTATGTTATCAAGTCCCACCCCGTCTAGTTCATATTTCAGTCATGGGTGTGGCGCATGATCCCAATAATTCCCAAAGTCCTAGTCCTAATAATCCATAGGGATTTATCAGTGATCAAGATCCAAACAATCCTCAAAGTCCTAATCCCTTTAATCCATAAAGTGTGAACATTTTGCAAGGTTTGGCCCCCATACCATCTACACCACCTCTTCCACCACATCAATCAGGTCAGTCACCTGGGAATGATGGGGGAAATACATACAATCCTTTTGTTGCTCCCCCTCCTCACATACCTCTTGGTCCTACACATGCCTCAAACTTACCCCCACCTCCATTCACATCTCAACAACCTCAGGGCACCCTACCATCCTTGCATCAACCTCAGGGTAACCCGCAACAAATCCCATCACAACCACCTCATAAAAAACCACCATAGCAGCCCCCATCACAACCTCCACAACATACTCAAATTCCTTCGTAACCCCCACATCATGCTCAAATCCCACCGCAACATCAACAAACACCCTTGAATCAATCTCAGGGTAATCACAACCACCCCTACATCAGCCTCAAGGTAATCCATCACAACCACCCCTGCATCATCCTTAAGGTAATCCATCACAACCACCACATCAATCTCAGGGTAATCCATCATAGCCTCCTCGTCAATCACAAGTCCCTCCTCAGCAACAATTATCTTATCGACCACCACCTCAATAATCTCAAATCTCATCACAACCACCACCTCAACAATCCCAAATCCCCTCTCAACCTCCTCATCATTCACAAATCCCCTCACAACCTCCACCTCATACTCAAATCCCGTCGCAATCACAATAATCCTCTAAACAAATTTTAGGCAACCCTGCTTCCCAATACCTATACCATCCTCAAAGCACTTATTATCAACAACCCCCTACATCCAATCACAATACTAATTATTATTACTATCTATATAAGAGTGAAATTACACCCTTGCGATTTCCCCTACATTCTTGTTTCCACTTTAGTGTTTGCTCCTTTAGCATCTTGAGTAGGCTCATTTTATCCCTTGCATCAGCCTTTTTTCCTCTCAAGATGCTCCAACACCCATTTTTAGCAGCCACCCTTGCGTGTTAGATTTTGCATTAGACTTTGTGCCTTTCTGGTTAGTGTTGTTTTGTAGTGTGACGTGTCTAGACACTAGCACGTTGCACGGACGTCCACACGCCACACTAGCGTCCTATGACGTTTCAATGCTCAGATGACCATTTCTGAGCATGTTTTCCACTTGTCATCTAATTTTTTTAGTGGAAACGGCTCGAGATTCTCTGAAACGACCCGAGAAGCTTCTTTTCCCTCCTTAAAAGTCCTTTTTTCACTTCATTTGAGGGAATTTTTCCTCCACAACTAGCTCCATTCTGCCAGTCTTTAGCTTGACTCCATCACTTGCTTACACATACTTTATATAGCTTGTCATAGCAACACCAAGCTCTCTCAAGCTTCCATAATAACACTCTTAGCAGTTTTATCTCCCTTCCATGCTTGTGAGTATCTTGGGATTCCATATCCCCTACTATTTTCACATTTATTTAATGATATGGGTTCTCCTCCTCGAGTGAGGTTTTCTTTTATCACACGCTTATTTGTGATATAGGTTCTCCTCCTCGAGCAGGGTTTGCTTTTATCACACACTTATTCGTGGTGCGAGCTCTACTCCTAAGCGGGTTTTGCTTTCACCACACGCTTTACACTCTTTCTCTTTATCTTCTTGGCTGCCTGTGGAGGTGGGAACATCAAAATGGGGGTTTGACTGAGGAAAACCCCTATACAGCCCCAACATTCTCTCTAGATATCACGCTTGCAGGTTTTGAAGAAATTTTTTCAGTGGAGGCTTCATCGCTCACACGGTTGTAAGTATTTATTTCCTTTTCTTCTCCTTACCTTTGTCATTTCTATCTCTTTATCTCAGTCATATTGCTTTTTTCTATTTTACTGTATTTTGTGGTCTTAGCATTCGAGGTAGAAATAGTCACTTTAGGTGTTTCTGTGATAAACTTGTCCTCTGATCCGTACGAGATGCCAACGCTCCTCTGAGATGCCAGTGTGCCGTGTTGTCGTCTGCTTTCTGTGTTGACGCCCTTTGGTCGAGAGCCTTTCAATTTGTCTAGAGACCCTTCGTGACTCTCTTTCAGATTCTAGAACTTCCACACTATTCCATTGATGTAATATAGGATAGTTTGCCCTGTGAGGATCTCTGAGCAAGGAGAACTCGTGAGAAGCGAATCCCCCTATATCACATTTTGATGAACCTGATGTGAAGAACATTCTTCTTCAAAAAAATTATAATGGATTTAATATCTTTTTTTATCAGTTTGGTATCCAACTTTGTTCAAAATATTAGTGATATTCCATTCGATACATGTGATGGTGACTTGGCTCTACCCATGTCACTTGGTATCTTTGATCCTTCTCATGAGATTCCTCTTGCTTCAGAGGATGTCTTCTTGCAAGAAGATGAAATCATTGATACCTTTCTCAATGTTACTTTACCTTCTATTCATTCCAATACACTCTCCCCTAGAGATGGTGCATTTGTGAATGATGAAGTTCCCTCTCCATTTGATGCACTCTCTTTTGGAAATGATGCATTTGTGAATGATGAATCTCATCTTTGCTCTAATGTATCCTCTTTTAGAGATGATGCATTAGTGAACAATGAACCCCCTTCCACGTCCGATTCACCTTGGATCGATGTTGAGAATGTCTCTTGAAGTAATTATTCCATGTTTAATCCTATTTGGATTGATGTTGAGAATATGTATTTAAGTAATCATTCTAATAGTTGTGGTGAGTCCATAAATGTGGTGGATGTTTCCACTACCCCCCAAGGGCCTAAGAGATCAATCATTCATGTGACTCCGGCTAGTCCCGCTCCTAAAAGGGTTTGTGCTATTGACGGGGTTTTGTTAAATAGTGGATCTCTTGGTCTTCCTAAGGCTCCCTCTTATAGAGCGGTAGCCTATACTTACGAGAATAGTATGAATAAACAACCAAGACTTCCTCAAGCTCCTAAACCTATGGCTAAAGAACCTAGTGATTACAATCTTGTCAAGCAACCTCAGGTTACTTCAGATAAGATTTTGCTATGGGACTTGCTTTGGTCTGCTCCGGTTTATCAAGGTATGTGTTCAGGAATCCTTGCAAAGGATCCTCTTGCCTTCTTCCGCTAGGCCAGTAGACGCTGATGCGTTGATGGCATATATTTGCGCGGGTTCGCCGAATATTACGTTCTGTCCACAGGAGCTCCCACCTCTAGAAGTATAGAAGCAAGGGGATCCTCTAATGATTATAGTCAATATTAATAAGATAGGCATTAGACGCACTCTCATTGATGTTGGTTCAACACTCAATGTATGTAGTATTGATCTACTGCCTAAGATTAATATTAACCCATCCTCTCTTAATACTTCTTCTCTTGTCCTCTGTGGGTTCGATAATGTCAGTCGACAATCCCTAGGCACAGTAGTCTTTCCTTTAAGGTTGGGACCTATTACTGTTCCTACCCTTGTATATGTCATGGCAGAAAATTTTTCATGTAACCTTCTTCTTGGTAGATCATGGATTCACGCTATGGGTGCAGTCTTGTCCACCTTGCATAAATATACTAAATTCATTTGTAACAATCGAGTAGTCACAATTAAGGCTGACCCTGAAGCTATGCACCTATGTGAGATAGCGGCTACTGGTCGAGCTCCAATTGTGCCTACTCTTATTCCCTCAGTATCTTCTAGTGTGTCGATGTTTACCCCAACAGTACCTACTGCAAAGGATACTCTTGAGGTAGACGTCCTTAAAGAAGATCCTTCTGAAGCAAGGAGTCCTAAGTGTGCTCCTTCCACCTCTTCTAAAAGGAATGCATGTCTTGGTGGTGATCGGGGTCCTTTAGACTTTACAGAGTCCTTCATTGGAGAATATAAAGTTGAATCGATCCACTTAGACCTTCTGACAACATCACCTACACCCGCTATCAAAGATTATTATTCTTTTATATTGCGGAGTAGGGCGAGGAATCATTAAAATATCCTTAGTATTTATCCTCCTTCTGAGGAAGAGGATTACGCTTCAGCTAAGGAGGATAGTGTTGGCAGTTCTATTAATAAGAATGATGGTGATCCCATAGAGGAGTGTGATCCCCGTTGCTGGGAAAATGCTCTTTATAAGGATCCACCTTCTTTTCAAGACTTGCAAACATGTTATGGCCCTGGCTTTAGGCTCGTCTCTAAATATGGCTATGAGCGTAAAGGTTGTGGGTGCAACGAACAAGGCATTTAGGTCCTTATAGAATTTGTGCCTCATAAGCATAACTTAGGGCTTGGTTGTTTGGATGAACAATCTAAAAGAGAACCACAGTTGAATGGTGACATGAATTCCACTCAACCTTGTTCTCGTGGACTGATTTATCCTCCCTTGTCTTCTACCTTCGTGCCTTCTTCATCTTCTTGTGAGAAGTTAAACCTCTCCCCATAGGAGAAAGGTTTGCTTCCCGTCCCTCATCCTTTATCTAAGCAAAAGTGTATTTTGTTAAGGCTTCTAAAATCTCGTTTAATCACTCTTCCTTCTCCCATACGAAAAAAAATTCATAAACATGTTGAAGGAGAACATCCTTTCTATGCATACCATTGAGTGCTCAGTCATTCCACTAGCAAATGTAAGGCCTTGAAGGATAAAATACAACAACTTCATGATTCAGCTGCCATCACTTGTTGATGCACTTGCCTTTACCTTGCATGACAAGTGATATCGAGGTTTACCTCTATCCTGTTCCATGTATCTTGCATGGTTCTCCTCCCCTGTGCATTGTGGGCAATGATAACTCATTTTGGAGATGTGTGGCCCTCATGATAGACCCCTCTTCACTCTCTCTTTCAATTGAAGCATCCTTTGAGTGGACCCCTTTTCTCTTTTGAAGGGTTCCCAAGGGGACCTCTTTGGAATCCTTTGTTCTCATGTGAATTCTTTGTGTCTAGCTTGGGGGAATCCTTACTAGACCTCTCCTTTCAAACAGTGTGTCCCTTGAGTGGACCCCTCTCTTTTCATGTTGGGTTCATGAGGGACCCTTTTGAAAGTTTCTCGGTCTACGTGATCGGCCGATTTAGACATGTTCTATCTGTGGGTAGACATGTCGACACTTTTATATGCATCCTATCTATGGGTAGACGTATCAACGCTTTAGAAATGTTCTATCTGTGGGTAGATGTGTTGCCGCTTTTAGACATGTCCTATATGTAGGTAGACATGTCATTGCTTTTAGATGTGTTCTATCTGTGGGTAGATGTATCGAGGGTAGACATATCGACACTTTAGGCATGTTCTATCTTCGAGTAGACGCGTCACCGCTTTTAGATGCATCCTATTTGTGGGTAGACATATCGACGCTTTTTGACATGTTCTATCTGAGGGTAGACATGTCGCCGCTTTTCGACTCTGCAGAGTCCACTTCTTGGGGTTTCCTTCATGTGAGAGTTCTTGAAGGATGCCTCCCTTGCAAATCTACGGGCTTGTAAGGCACTTTCTGGTGATACAGGTTGTCCTCCTCGAGCGGGGTTTTCTTTTATCACCTCTTTTGTGGTGCGGGTTCTACTCCTAAGCAGGTTTTTCTTTCACCATGCACTTTGTTCATCTCTCTTATCTCTTGCATATACTGGATCGAAGATATGCACCTTCTTCATCTTGAGTATAGGTTCCTTCTTTCTTCATCTTTGAATTCTTCTATGTATTACTCGGGGATGACGCATAGTACTGAGACAACCTTTCACATTGAGGTCTCTTTCACTTTGCTGATTCAAATCCTTTAGCTTTTTATGTTCTAACATTGCTATCTGATGCAAGTTTCTCTTGAATAATGTATTAGTTTTGCAGATCGTCAGCCTGGGAGCATGCTTCCATGGTTTGAAGAATTATCTGTTTCCTCTACAATATCCTTTTGGCATATGATGTTATTTATGTTTAGTAGATTTCCTTTAGTGTGCATATTAATGTGGATTCATATGCCCGCTAAAGTGGGGGCAAAATGTATAAGAGCGAAATTGCACCCTTGCGATTTTCCTTACATTCTTGTTTCCACTTTAGTGTCTACTCCTTTAGCATCTTGAGTAGGCTCATTTTATCCCTTGCATCAGCCTTTTTTCCTCTCAAGATGCTCCAACACCCCTTTTTAGCAGCCACCCTTGCGTGTTAATTTTGCATCAGACTTTGTGCCTTTTTGGTTAGCATTGTTTTGTAGCGTGATATGTCCAGACACTAGCACGTCACACAGAAATCCGCACACCGCACTTGTGTCCTATGATGTTTCAATGCTCAAATGATTATTTCTGAGCATGTTTTCCACTTGTCATCTAAGTTTGTTGATGGAAACGACTCAGGATTCTCTGAAATGGCCCGAGAAGCTTCTTTTCCCTCCTTAAAAGTCCTTTTTTCACTTCATTTGAGGAACTTTTTCCTCCACAACTAGCTCCATTATGCCAGTCTAGCTTGACTCCATCACTTTCTTACACATACTTTATACAGCTTGTCGTAGCAGCACCAAGCTCTATCAAGCTTCCATTATAATACTCTTTGCAGTTTTATCTCCCTTCCATGCTTGTGAGTATCTTGGGATTCCATATCCCCTACTATTTGCACATTTATTTTGTGATATGGGTTCTCCTCCTCGAGTGAGGTTTTCTTTTATTACACGCTTATTCATGATACGGGTTCTCCTCCTCGAGCACGGTTTGCTTTTATCACATGCTTATTTGTGGTGTGGGTTCTACTCCTGAGCAGGTTTTGCTTTCACCACACGCTTTACACTCTTTCTCTTTATCTTCTTGGTTGTCTGTGGAGGTGGGAACACCAAAAAGGGGGTTTGACTGAGGCAAACCCCTATACAGCCCCAACTTTCTCTCCAGATATCACACTTTCAGGTTTTGAAGACATTTTTTTTGGTGGAGGCTTCATCACTTACATGGTTGTAAGTATTTCTTTCCTTTTCTTCTCCTTACCTTTGTCATTTATATCTCTTTATCTCAGTCCTATCACTTTCTACTATTTTACTATATTTTGTGGTCTTAGCATTTAGGGTAGAAATAGTCACTTTAGGAGTTTCTGTGATAAAATCGTCCTCTGATCTGTACGAGACACCAACGCTCCTCTGAAATGCCAATGTGTTGCATTGTCGTCTGCTTTTTGTGCTGATGTCCTTTGGCCGAGAGCCTATCAGTTTGTCCAAAGACTCTTTGTGATCTTCTCTTTCAGATTCTAGAACTTACGCGTTGTTCCATTGAGGTAATATAGGGCAGTTCACCCTGTGAGGATCTCTGAGCAAGGAGAACTCATGAGTAGCGAATCCCCTATATCATTCTATCATCCACAACAATCCCAATACCAATTATTATTACTATCATCCACAACAACCCCAACAAATACCATCAGACACTAATCCCCAACAATCATAGCAAAGCACCTACTATCAACAATCCAATCCACAACAACTTCCATATGCTTCCAAACAACAAACTACATACAACTACCAATCCAATCCATTTTATTCTCAACAACCACCATCATATCAGTAGGATGTCTCTTCATCATATTATCAAGCCCCACCATTGTACCAAGAAACCTATGCCAATCCTCAATCCATGTATCTTGATCAATTCCAATAGATCCCTTCATATCCACCTATGCCATCATATGATTAGTCCATTCCGCCTCCACCACCATCACATCAGCAATATCTCCCATATGATCAGTCCAATCCATCAAGTCCTTCCTCCTCAGTACCGATTAATAAGGAGTGGAAAGATATGAAGGCCACCCTTAAAGACTTGAAAGCGGGGATGTCCAAGAAGTCCTTCAAATTTGAGGATATTTATCCTTATCCATTTGATCCCTCCATATCACTCGTCCCCTTCCCTAAGCACTTTGAATTTCCAAAATTTGATAAGTATAAAGGAACGAGTGACCCATGAAACCACTTGCAATAATTTTGCATGCATTTCCAAGAAGTCTTGCATAATGACAACTATCTTTTGCGAGTGTTCCCTAGGAGCCTAATGGGGCAAGCGCTAGACTGGTTCATGGGTATTCTAAAGGGGTCAATTTCTTCCTTCGTTGATTTGTCAGAATTTTTTTTGCACATTTTTCCTTCAATCTAGAGGACATAGACACTCTAGACCTCTTGAAAGATAAGCAACATGAGGGAGAAACATTTGCAAGCAACCTACAAAGGTGGTGAGCCTTGGCTAGTCGGCTAAAATCCAATCTTAATGAGAAGGACTTGGTAACCATCTTTGTTGCAAATTCCCACCCTGAACTGGCCCATAACTTGCACCTCCATTGCATTACCACCTTTGTAGAGGTCATTGAGAAGGGAACTACCATTGAGAGGGCCCTTATTGCTAAAGGACAAATCAAAATCTTTAACCAAGATAAAGATAAATCATTTGGAGACAAATCCCACTACTAGAACAAGAATAAAAATGTTGTCAATGATGGTGTCACGAACACTAAACACATCCAAGTAGCCAACACTTCGCAAAGATTGCAGTATGTCCCTAATCCACAATCGATTTCTAATGTCATATCCATACCACAAGGTGCACCCCATCATCCACCATAGTCCAATCAATACAATCAAGGGAATAATAAGCACTCATTCACTCCCTTGGGAGAACCTTCAAATGTTGTTTTCAAGAGGTTGCTTTAAGCAAAATATGTGGTTATCTATCTTGTGACAAAGCCTTTTGATGAGTCAAAGATGAAACATGTTTGGTACAGAGAGAACGAGTATTGTGATTATCACAAGATCAAAGATCACTCCACTAATAAGTGTCAAGGACTTAAAAGGTTATATACAAGATCTCATAGATCGAGGTGATATTATAGTGGATGCAAATAAGGCTACATCGTCCAATGCTCAATTATAGATATATTAGAATGCCTTCCTGAAACATAATCAAGGTCCCAGTACCTCAAATTCAAACCTCAGGCCTAACAAAAACAACCAAAATAACAACACTAATAATATTAGTTATAAAAATGTGCCATATAATTATGAGACCATTATTATGTGTATCAATCAAGGGGAGCCACATGTATCTATGATTCATGTCAAAGGAAAAGACCCTCAATGTGTTGTTACCACATGTCATACACACATATCAGTTCCCAGGCCTTCCACTTGATCTCAGCCAACTCTTGTGAGCTTATCCTTGACTATCTTGGTAAGACCCTAGCTCAAATATCCATTCTAAATTTTCTTAGGTCTTCCCCAATCCACCAAGAAATCCTTACAAAATCTCTTCAAGATATGCATGTGTCCAACAACATTGATCCTACCTAGTTCCAAGCTTTAGTAGGACATTTGTCAGCCACCTATCAGCTAGGATTCAACCAGAACGATATGCCATTGATCGATCCATCCCATAAATATGCTTTACACATTGAGGTATTGGTCACCCTCCATAAGGTAAAATGGGTCTTGGTAGATAATGGCTCTACCCTCAATCTATGTACATTATAGTTTATAAAATAGGTAAGGTATACTCATCCTGACTTGGATAGTCAAACCATTATAATCAAGGCCTACGACAACGTAGAAAGGGACTCTTAAGGTATTATTTGTCTTCCTATCCAGGTTGGCCCCATCGTGCAGTACACTACATGCCACGTCCTTGATTTGGATTTTCCATATAACCTTCTCCTTGGTCGACCATGGATCCATGCCATGCAAGTCGTTACCTCCACCTATCACCAATGCCTAAAGCTCCCATACAATGGGGTCGAAGTAACCATCCATGCAGATCCTTGACCTTTTGAGTACTATCATGCTCTAGAAGCTTCTTTCCCCCACTCACGATATTGTCCAGGAGTAGAGGTGGGGGTACCTCAAGCATCGCCTTCCAATCCATCCTCCAATTCATCATCCAACACATCATGCACTCCATCCACTACATCTGAATCCACCATTACCAAGGTCCAGATCATTGATAAAGGTTGCGAGGAATATGAGATGCGTACAACTCTTAATGTGGAAACCATGCCTCCATCTCCTCGTACCTACGGTCAACCTTCTCAGTCTGCACCAAAGGAGGAAATGAAGACCAAAATTATCAGCTCTAAGAACATGGGTTCTACCATTTTCCAGTCCCTAGGAACACTACAAGATCAGGTAGATGAAGACATCAGTCAATGGGTCTACAAAGAAGAACCTAAGCCATCACCTCCTCTCATTGAATACTTCCAAGAATTTTATCCCCGTGCTTGAAAGCTAGTGAAAAAATACAACTATCAAGGGGGAGGGCTTGGTGTAGAGGAACATGGAAGATTATAGCCCATTGAGACACTTGTGTGACCTAAACATTTGGGATTAGGCTATTAAAAATAAAAAGGGTCCCACACCATCCACTAGCACGTCAAATAATGTCAATACGAATAATGATTTCCTCGATGACATACCTAAAGAAGAAGCCATCATAATCTCATACGATGATGTAGATCTCCCCTCCCTTTTTGAATCCACGTCTGTCTTTTCCATCAACCTTTCCCTCCATCACCCTAACTTTATTGATTGGGACCTACGAGGGAGTGAACCTATAGACATTTTTCCTTCAGAGAGTACTTATGTACATCTAATGGGATTGGGGGAAGATGAACACCCTAACCACAAAAAAAAGTAAACAAAACAAAAAAGAGTTGCCCATTGAAAACCTCCCCAACGTACTTCTTAACTCATCAAAAGTAAAAATAAAGGGTGTATCCGATAGTGAAAACCTCGATGAGGTGCTAGAGGATGGGGATGTTGATCTTCCCCTTGTTGGAGCTCATTTATCTGAACAGTCTTCAGTTATGATCAAAGAGACGCAAAAAGTTAATCTAGGAACAGAAGAAGAGCCCAAATTCACCTGTGGCCGTCATTGTCAAAGGAAGAGTATCCCATCATTGTTAACTTGCTAAAGGAATGGATCATTAACTTTGCATGGTCCTATTCAGATATTCCAGGATTGGATCTCTCGTTAGTTTTACATCATCTCGATGTTCATCCGGATGCAAAACCAGTTAAACAGAAGTTCAGAAAAATGCACCCTCAAGTGGTCTTACTTGTCAAGAAAGAACTAGAAAAACTATTATAGGTTGGATTCATCAGACCAATTGATTATTCTGATTGGATATCTAACATAGTACATGTGGCCAAACCTAATGGGAACATTAGAATGTGTACAAATTTTTGGGATCTTAATAAAGCTTTCTCGAAAGATGATTTCCCACTCCCTAACATTGACATGTTGGTAGATATCACAACATGACATGTTATGCTATCCCTCATGGATGGATTTTCTGGTTATAATCAAATTAGAATTGCACCTGAAGATCAACACAAGACTACTTTCATCAACCCCTGGGGCACTTTTTGCTACACTATCATGCCCTTTGGTCACAAGAATGCGGGGGCAACTTATCAACATGCAATGAATATCATCTTCCACGACCTCATCCATATTATAATGGAAGATTATGTTGATGATATACTAGGGAAATCCAAGACAAGAGAAGAGCATCTAAGGATCCTAAGCAAAATATTTGAGTGGTTAGAACAATATAAGTTGCACTTGAATCCAAAAAAGTGTGTGTTTGGTATCACATTTGAAAAATTGTTAGGCTTCATAGTATCTAGAAGGGGCATTGAAGTGGATCTGGAAAAAGTCAAGGCAATAATGGAAATGCCCCTGCCACACAATCTAAAATAGTTAAGAAGTCTGCAAGGAAAATTACATTCTATTAGGCATTTCATAGCCCAACTTGTTGATAAATTCCAGTCAATTACACACCTTTTGCATAAAGATATCACCTTCAAATGAGATCTGGAGTGTCAGCAAGGTTTCAACAAGATCAAGGAATATCTAGCCAAGCCACCAATTCTGATTCCTCCCATTCTAGGTAAGCCACTACTGTTATATATCTTAGCCACATCAGTTGCATTAGGGGCATTACTGGCACAACATGATGAGGTCTCCAAAAAATGTGCCATCTACTATATTAGTTGTACACTTGTGGGCTATGAACTTAATTATTCTCCCATGGAAAAAGCTTTTCTGGTAGTTGTTTTCAGTTCACAAAAGTTGCAACACTATATGCTTAGTCATCCTATCAAGCTCATATCAAAGGTTGACCCACTCAAATATTTGTTATCAAGAACGTCATTAACTAGGCACATGGCCAAGTGGGTTATGTTACTTAGCAAGTTTGACATAGAATATGTGGACCGTAAAGCAATCAAAGGACAAGTGATAGCAGATCAATTGGTCAATGCTCCTTTGTTCAATGCATATCCATTAGTAGTTGAGTTTCCTAATGAAGAGGTCCTTACAGTTTCAGAATCAGATACATGGACACTATAATTTTATGGGTCATATACTCACAATGGGGTTGGTGTGAGCATTCTTTTTGTCACTCCTCAAGGTGACTACATTCCGAATTCATTCAGGCTAGCATTTCCATGCACAAACAACATTGTTGAATATGAAGCTCTAATCACTAGTCTAAGAATCATTGTCCAATGGAATATCACTCGTCTACGTGTCTTTGGCGATTCCCAACTGATAATCAAATAGGTCAATGACGAGTTTCAAACTAAGGATGATAAGCTTTTACCTTACAAGCGCATGGTAGATGACTTCAAGAAATATTTCACCCATATCTAGTTTGAGAAAATTCCTAGAGTGCAAAACAAGGTAGTTGATGCTATGGCTACAATTGGCTCCCTTATTGACATGCCTAAAGATCAAACATATTGTGAGTTCCCCGTTGAACAACTATTAATCCCAGGGTACGATATTCCTGACAACAAAATGGTGTGTGATATCGTGGGACTCAAATCACCTTGGTATCATGACATTTATGCCTATTTACATGAAAATATCCTACCACTTGACCTCACCCGTAACCAATGTAAATCATTCATCCAATGTACTTCTTGATACACAATCGTGGGAGATACACTTTATCATAGAGGGTATGATGGCACTCTCCTTTGATGTCTAAGCGAATCGGAATCTCATGTTGCATTAAACAAAGTGCATAATGATTTCTACGAGTCTCATTCTAATGGGATGGCCTTAGCGAAGAAAATTTGAAGAGAAGGATATTACTGGCCCACTATGGAGCATGATGTTTGTGAGTTTGTAAAGAAATGTGTAACGTGTCAACAACATGTAGATCTAATACATGCTCCTGCACAGGATTTGCAGTCTATTATTGCACTGTGACCTTTTTCACAATGGGGTTTCGACTTAATCGACAAGATTTACCCTCGCTCATCCGATGGTCACACCTTCATCATCACCACCACTAAATACTTAGCCAAGTGGGTGGAAGCAATTCCACTCTCCCAAATCATTGGTATTCAGATTTCAAAATTCATCCTATACCATATTCTCTATCGATATGGTATTCTCTCCACCATCATCACCGATAATGGCGAGCCTTTCAAAAACTAGTATATGAAACACCTTTGTGAAACCTATCACATACAACATTGTTGGTCAACCCCTATTACCCTCAAGGTAATGGAAAATTTGAAGCAACCAACAAGACACTTATTAAAATCTTCAAGAAGGTTGTCAATAACACTGGTTGTGATTGGCACCTCCATCTTAATCCCGCCCTTTGGGCATATCACACATCCATCCACACCCCTACTGGTGCTACCCCATACTCCCTTTTTTATGGCACCGACGTCATCTTTCTGATTGAAGTCAAGATCCCATCACTTCAAATCTCTCTGAAGAATTTAATCAGTGATAAAGATGCTTGAGTCACACAGTTAAGTCAACTTGAACTCCTAGATGAGAAACACATCAAGGCCTATAATCATCTCCACGCATATCAACATCATCTTAGGAGAAGTTACAACAAAAAGGTTCATCCTCACCAATTCAATGTTGGTGATCTAGTCCTGAAAGAGAATCAGTGTACCCAACAAGATTGAGAAAAGAAGGGAAAGTTTGAAGCAAATTGGTTGGGTCCATATGTTGTCATCACAAAATATAGTTTTGGGGCATATTGAATTGAAACACCTAAGGGGGAACTCTTGGAAGAGCATATCAACATCATGCACCTTAAAAGGTTTTACACCTAGGTCAGTTGGGTTACCCTACTTCAAAAATACTAAAAAAAATAAAAAATCAGCAAAAATACAAAAAAGTCAAAAAAGTCAAAAAAAAATAGTAAAGAGAAATAATTTATTGTATTATAAAAACCACCCTTGGTGGTGCCTTGGATAAGTACATTTGGTGAAAAATTGGCAACAGGAACCTTTTGTAGAAGGCTTAATCATTATCTACCTTGCATCTTATTTCCCTTTATGCTTCCATCTGTCCTATCTACATATCGTATCCTCATATCATATCATACCCATCCTCCCATTGACATCCTATTATATGTCGCTTAGTATGTTTTGGTTGAGCATTGGATGATTCAGATTGGCTATCCTAAATCTTGAGCTTTTATCTTGACTCTGAGATTTTCATCGTCTGTATATTGGTGTCATCTGTCGGTCTCGTGTCTTCATCTAGGGTCTTTCATCGTGTCATTCATCACTAGGTCTCGTGTCACCTTTAGTCCATTTTTTCGAACTACGATGCCTCTAAAATTTCATGTAGGCAAGGATAATCATTTGATCAACCCTCAAGGCTTTTTTTTGTCCTGTCCTGTCAGTCTTCTTCATCCATCAATGTCTCCATTGGACTCTTTTCGCTTTTATCCATGGTCATTTTATCTAACTATGAGGTCTCTACAATTTCACATAGGCAAGGCCATCAATCAATGAGCCCCTGAGACCCTAGGTTTGTCCTTAGGGTGTGTCTTGGTCCTATATCATGTCATCAAGTGTGTCCCCACTCAGTTGGTTCCTCAAAATAAGATCCACTAGTACCATGAGGTTCAATCGGTTTCGAGTATCTTGAGTCATATCGATCACCTAATCTACCCTCCATCTTTGGTCTTAATAGGATGTATCCTTCCTCAAAACATATCACATCAATCCCATCCATCTATTGATCCTATGGAAAAGGATTTTTGAAATTTATTGTGATATTTTAATGCTTTTGGTAAATTTTTCATCATTTGAGCTTCCTATTATGTCTTGCAGGGTCACCACGGTCCATCATATCATGGTCTTTTGATAGGTAAACATAAGGGAATATCTTGATTTTGTGTGTTCTTTTCTTCGCGGTTGTCCCACGTATTACCCACCAAGATCCCCGTGGTCTTGTGTTACACCGGGGCATCCTTTGTGCTTGTGGTTATTCCATCACTTGGCCTGACCAAAGCCCTTGTGGTTTTGGAGTGTTGGGATAACCTTCTTGTTTGTTGTGTTTGTCTTTTGCATTTGACACTAATCGGCCCTAGTTCCTCATACCTTGGTGTATCATGTCCTATGCTATAGCAAAAATTAGTGCTCCTAATATGGAAAAATGGCATTAGGTCTGCATTTCATTTATCATCCGATTGCATTGCATCTATCCCCATCCAATTCTTTCCCTAGCCTATGGTTAATGATTTTGCTTGTGCAAATGTTCTTCTTCCATCTATTCTTCCTAATAGTATTCCTATGGGTTTTGACAAGATTATTATCAAACCCATCATCATTCATCTCACTATGCATTACATTAACATACCTATCATTATTCACTCAGGTTCATTATCATTTTCATCATCATCTTAAGTTGTTTAGATTAATGTAGATTGGTTATTCTAAGCATCTTAAGTTTATTTCATTCCATCTCAAGTCATTGCATTATCATTTTCATCATCATCTTAAGTTGTTTAGATTAATATAGATTGGTTATTCTAAGCATCTTAAGTTCATTTCATTTCATCTCCTATCATTGCATTATCATTTTCATCATCTTGAGTTGTTTAGATTAATATAGATTTGTTATTCTAAGCATCTTAAGTTCATTTTATTTTCATCTCATTTCATTACATTATCATTTTCATAATCATTTTAAGTTGTTTAGATTAATATAGATTTGTTATTCTAAGCATCTTAAGTTCATTTCATTCCATCTCATGTCTTGCATTATCATTTTCATCATCATCTTAAGTTGTTTAGATTAATATAGATTGGTTATTCTAAGCATATTAAGTTCATTTCATTTCATCTCATGTCATTGCATTATCATTTTCATCATCATTTTAAGTTGTTTAAATTAATATGAATTTGTTATTCTAAGCATCTTAAGTTGATTTAATTTCATCTCATTTCATTACATTATCATTTTCATAATTATTTTAAGTTGTTTAGATTAATATAGATTTGTTATTCTAAGCATCTTAAGTTCATTTTATTTTCACTGCATTATCATTTTTATCATCATCTTAAGTTGTTTAGATTAATATAGATTTTTTATTCTTTGCATCTTAAGTCCATTTTTATTATCATTTCATGTTGTTTAGAGCTGTTTTTCTAAACATATTAGTTCATTTCATTGCATACATTGCATTTCATTACATTCATAACATCTATGCATAATATGGTCGGATATGCATACTTCATATATCTTCATCCATTACATATTTTCATGTCACATCATAAATGCATAATCAATCATCCATATCATACTCAATCGTCATGTCATATCTCATATGCATACATCAAATCATAGATCATGTTACATTACATCATGCATCCAAAAACATTAGACATAATGCATATAATCCATATCATCCACATAAACATAAGAGTACACCATTGTAATCACATGCATACATCATAATCACAATCATACACATGAGTATAATAAACATACACAACATCATATAGGAATCATCCATATTGCATCAATGTCCATCGCATAACATATATATACCAAAAAATATAGTGTATATCACATAGTCCATCCAAGGTCCATAGTGCAAAGTCCATGAAAATCCATAATAACAGTCCATCATAGAGTCCATAAATTTCTATCTAATCCATCAAATAAAGGTACAAGTGTAAGGAACTAATCAAATACAGATGAATACATTTGACACATCATAGTGTCCTGAATCAATAAAGAATAAATGAATCAATCAATCAATTTTCTCAATCTATGCAAAAGAATCTCTATAGTCTATGTCGTGCAAATCATCCACCCTACACCTGTCAAAACTAGGATCCTGTATCTCCCCTCTACCTACCCACTGCTCCTTGCATCTGACGGCTATGGCGAGTTTGTGCCTGATCCTCAGCCATGAGGAGGAGTCTCTCTATGGTCATTGTACCCTCTGGTGTGAGTGTAAGTTGATTGGGAGGGTGTTGGTTCCTGTGTCACTGCTCTAATGTAGGGTGGCATCCTCTGTTCTAAAACTGGGATGGCTTGATATTATGTGAGCATATAGTACAATGCCTTGGTCCTAGCATTGACCTCTCTCACTACTGTTCCCCACCCACATCCCTCTCCAGGCAATATTTGTCCCTCTACTGAGTGATACTCAACCTCTCTCTCTCCCAGGCCTCCTGTGCTAGCCTCATTTGCTCCAACTGTGCCTCTACCTACGACCTCCTCCTCATGACCTCATCCCTCTCCCCCTGCAGGCTCTGCACCTAGGCCTTAGCTACCTTCGCTCTCTCCAGTAGAACCCCTGCCTCTCCAACTGCAGCCTTTGTACACTCTGCTCTCTCCTGAGCCTCCGTGAGTTGTTTCCTCAAATCATCTCTCTCAGTCTGTATCTCCAATAACTGCCTCCCTGCCTTGTCTACCAGCCCCCTGAACACTCTGTCTTCATCTCGTTGTGCATCCTACAATTGTTGCACCTCAGCCTATAGTCTCCCCACCTCTATTTTTAGTTTATCCCTATTAGCCTTTGACTCCCACAATCTGTGCTCTACAATTAGTAGCCTAGCTAGGGCTCCTGCCAATAATACCGCTAGGTCCTTTGGTGGTGGCATCACATATGGCACCATGGCCAGTGGGTCCACTGTTGGGGTGTCCACATCCATTGCTTCCTCCTCTCTCCCTGATTCCTCCATCTCCACATCTGCCTCTCCCCTCCGTCTACCAACCCTCCTCCTCCATGGCCTTGGTTGCTCCTACTCATCCTCCGAACCAAATCCCATAGCCAGTACGATAGGGTCCACTATGGTGATCCTCCCAAGCCTGTGTTGGGCTCACCATGTTGAGTATCGTACCATAGTTTATGCATCCTCTATTCCTCCCCTCCATGGCCATACAATGATCAGGACTACCTCCCACATCTGACGGGCATACTTGGTTGTAATTTGTTCTCCCCATATGGCCCTGGACTCCCTACTAACTTGTCTGAACATTTGGGGCCCTGCAGGGATGTCCTGTTGAATCTCGTACTTATGGGTGACCCTATCTATCCTGTGCAGCTAAATAATAAATGGATCATGACCTATTTGATGTAGGAGCATCCATGGTTCTTGGCAATCCTGCATCAGCCAAAAATATTTTCATTTCAGTTTGTTCTTATTTCAGTTCTTGTTTAGTTGGCAGATTCAACATTTCATCATATTTGCTCACTAGACCCTGTGGATCTATATTTGCATTGTGTACATGTTCATTTTCCTTATTCCAAGATTTCAGGTTGATTGGATCATTTTCTGGCAAGTTATCGCTTTCAGATTAATTGGCAGTTTCTAGAACAAAGCATGTGAGCAATTTCAAGCCTATGGCTAATTTTGTCTCTTGTGAATCCTTCATGTAACTTGCAGATCCTTATGGTGTGTTTTGAATCATTCCATGGAGTGTCCCCAACCTTAATTTAGTTCCACACTTCATCTTATGCTCCTGCCGAGGAGAATTTCAAATTTAAAGTTGACCTATTTCATGCACACGTTACATTTCCTTCATCATATATTGTAATGATCTTTTGCCGACGCGAAGGATTCTAGATCACTAGACGTGATATAAATCATTGTAACCAATCATTAGAAAAGTATTCAAGTAGAAGAGTAGCAAGTTATGTAATATTTTAGCTCGCATTAAGGAGCATATAGGAACATTGTATTTTGAGCATGTTGTATGAGGCCTGTGAGCCCAATCTGTAAACTTGGATGTTACTGACTATTTGTAATTCAAATTTATGATAATAAGAATGTTTGAATCTGCATTTGCCTCCATATTCTATGTTTCTTCTATTGTGTAACTCTTGCTACAAAGTCCAGACTATTCTCTTTGAGGACCTGCCTACCGTGACTACACTAGATTGGTATCAGAGCGAGATTCATTCCATGAGGGATCGTCAGAGTTTGCAGAGTCGTGTTGAAGATTTTTTGTGGGGTGGCAGACTAAGGATCCAACCTGCAGCTGTAGAGGACTTGTGTAAAGATGGTAGGAAGAAGAAATGGTAGAGGAAATGGAGTGCGAGGAAATGTAGACCCAGCTATAATGGAAATGTTGAGAGGAATTGTTGCTAGATTAGAAGCAGTTAAAATGACCTAGAGGAGAGGTTGACCAGTTGATGATGTGAGTGATGAAAAGTTAGAAGAACAGGAAGAAAGGGAAAGAGAAGATCAACCTAGCCTTTATTAGGGAGAAGAAAGGTTCATAAGATCCCTAACTAGAGTAAATATTAAACTGCATTTCAATCCACCGGATTATAGTGGTAAGTTGGATTCAGATGAATTGCTTGATTAGATAACGAAGATGGAAAAGTATTTTGATTTTGAAGGTACCACTGAAGACAAGAAGGTGAAATTCACTTGTATAAAGTTGAAAGGACATGCATCCCTTTGGTGGGAACATTTGTAGACAGATAGGAAAAGAAGAGGAAAGGAGAAGATAAAATCATGGGATCAGATGGTGAATAAGTTAAAGACAAAGTTTATGCCTATAGATTATCAGATCAGTTTGTTCTAAAAATTGCAGAATTTGAAGCAGAAGGAGTCAAGCATGACAAAGTATATTGAGGAGTTCTACAAGTGGAATATCAGATCTGAACATTAGGAGGATGAGGTCGAGAAAGTAGCCAGATATGTGAATGGCTTGAAGCCATCTATATGGGATGAGATCGGTTTGATCAAGTTGTTGAGTGTGGAAGAGGCATATCAATGTGCCCTAAAATCATAAGAGAAGTTGAATAAAAGACAGGAGCAGAGACTAAGAGGAAGAGGCAGAATATTTCAGAGAGGAAGAACTTTTACTGGAGGAGGAAGAGGAACTTTTTTAGATCAGAATAAAGATAAGGAAGTCAGTAAGAATGATAATTCATACCATAGAGATGATGGAAACTCTTATTGGAGAGGAGGATATGGTGGTTACTAGAATGAGGGTTATAGAAAAGATGATAAAGGATAGGAGAAAAGAGTATTCAGGGGAACTTGTTTCAAGTGTGGTGGAGAAGGACATAGAGCATTCAAATGTAATCAAGGAGAGACAAGCAAAAAGACATAGAACAATAGAAGAACAACCTTTGTTTAGGAAGATCATGCTGGATCATCTAATAAACTAGAAGAGGGGGAAGTGTTGGTGAACATAAGAGTATTGTTTCAAAGTGAGATGGAGCAGGAACCGTTGTAGAGAAAGAATTTGTTTTGGACTAGATGCAAGGTAGCTGGTAAATGTTGCAGAGTGATTGTTGATAGTGGAAGCTCTGAGAACCTAATTTATGAAGAAATGGTGACCAAATTAAAGCTGGAAAGGTTGAAACACTTGAAGCCCTATTAGATAGCATGGATACAAGATGAGCATAAGATACTAGTAAGTGAACAATGTTTGGTGAAATTGAAGATAGGAAATTATCACGATGAAGTTTTGTGTGATATCATGCCTATGGATGTATGCCATGTTTTTTTGGGAAGACCTTGGCAATATGATAGATAGGCTATTCATGATGGAAAGAAGAACACATATACCATTGTTTCTAATGGGATGAAGCAGAATTTGTTACCATTGGAGGATGTTCCTAAGGTTGAGGTTTGTACGAATACTAGAATTTGTTTGGTTGATGGAAGGAGATTTTTGGATGGACTGAGACATGAGAACATGTGCTATGCCTTGGTTCCTAAGCAGTCTGAAGACTTGAAGCATGTGGAAGAACAACCAGGGGAGATAAAGGAGTTGCTGGTAGAATATGAGGAGATCCTTTTAGATAATGTACTTGATGGTTTACCACCTATGAGGAGTATTAGTCATTGCATGGATCTGATTCATGGAGCTTGTTTGCCTAATAAAGTAGCACACCGAATGATACCAACAAAGAATGAAGAGTTGAGTAGACAAGTGCGAGAGTTGTTGAGGAAGGGTTTGATCAAAGAAAGCTTAAGTCCTTGTGGAATACCTATTGTGCTAGCACCTAAGAAGGATGGAGAATGGAGGATGTGTATAGACTCTAGAACCATAAACAAAATCACAGTGAAGCAAAAATTTCCTTTGCCTTGGATGAATGACATTATTGATTGTTTGAGTGGAGCTAAATACTTTACAAAGATAGATTTGAAGAGTGGATATCATCAGATCAGAATCAGAGAAGGGGATGAGTGGAAGACAACATTCAAGACAAATGAAGGATAGTATGAGTGTTTGGTGATGCTTTTTGGACTAACAAATGCACCAAGTACTTTCATGAGGCTGGTGAATGGGGTATTGAAGAAATTCTTGGTAAGTTTGTGATTGTCTATTTGGATGACATCTTAATTTTCAGTAAGACTAGAGAGGAACATTTGTTGCATTTAAGACAAGTTTTGCAGAGGTTGAGAGAAGAGCAGTTGTTGATAAACATTAAGAAGTGTATTTTCATGAAGGAAGAATTGGTATATTTGGGATTTGTGATATCTAAGGATGGATTGGGGATGAATCCTGAGAAGGTAAGAGCAATTGTTGAATGGAAAACACCAAAGAGCATTGGAGAGGTAAGATCATTTCATGGATTGGCTAGTTTCTACCAGAACTTCAATAGGAATTTCAGTTCTATTTGTAGTCCTATGACAGAAACAATGAGAGGGGATAAGAAGGATTTTAGGTGGAAATCTGGAGCAGACCGAAGTTTTGAGTTGTTGA
Source organism: Sequoia sempervirens (assembly GCA_007258455.2). Taxonomy (NCBI): domain Eukaryota; kingdom Viridiplantae; phylum Streptophyta; class Pinopsida; order Cupressales; family Cupressaceae; genus Sequoia; species Sequoia sempervirens. The sequence goes on from VDFB02252248.1 coordinate 41,037, forward strand.
AATAGAAGGTGACTGAGCAACCTGTGTTGGCTTTACTAGACTTTAGTAAGGTATTTTAGGTAGATTGTGAGGCAAGTGGAAATGCAATTGGAGCAGTATTAAGTCAAGAAGGAAGACCAATAGCTTATTTCAATGAGAAATTGAATGATGATAGGAAAAGGTATTCAGTGTATGACCAAGAGTTTTATGCCATAGTTCAAGCCTTGAAGAAGTGGAGACATTATTTGTTGCCTAAGGATTTTTTGTTGTATACAGACCATCAAGCATTGTAGTATTTGAATAGTCAGGGTAAGTTGAATTAGAGACACATGAGATGGGTGGAATTCTTGCAGAGTTATACTTTTGTTTTGAAACATAGGAGTGGAAAGTCAAATAAATTTGCCGATGCTTTGAGTAGGAGAAGTATTTTACTGGAAAAGATGAGAGTGGAGGTATTAGGCTTTGATGAATTGAAGAACTCATATGAGGAAGACCCAGATTTTGTAGAACCTTGGAGAGCTTGTAAAGAACCAGTCTTGGAGGATAGGATTCAATGGTTGGATTATTTCATTTAGGAGGATATGTTGTTCAGAGGGAATCAGTTGTGTATACCCTAGAGTTCAATGAGGGATAGCTTGGTGAAAGAAAACATAGTGGAGGTTGGCAGGACACTTTGGAATTGACAAGACAGTAGCATTGGTAAGTGAGAATTACTTTTGGCCACAGATTCATAAGGATGTTAAGAAATTTGTGTAGATTTGTAGAGTTTCTCAAGTTGCAAAGGGGAGTAGTCAGAATATTGGATTGTATAAGCCTTTGACAGTTTTAGAGAGACGTTGGGAGGAGATCAGCATGGATTTCATACTTGGCTTACCGAAGACACAGAGAGGTAATGATTCCATATTTGTGGTGGTGGATAGATTTTCTAAAATGGCACATTTCATACCTTGTAAGAAGACAACAGATGCAGTACATGTAGCAGAATTTTTTTTCAAGGAAGTGGTCAGATTGCATGGATTACTTAGGAGTATTGTTTTAGATGGAGATACAAAGTTTGCTGGTTACTTTTGGAGGACACTTTGGAAGAAGTTAAAGACAGATTTAAAGTTTAGTTCTACTTTTCACCCACAGATTGATGGACAAAAAAAAGTAGTAAACAAGAGTTTGGGGAATTTGCTAAGATGTTTGGTTGGAGAGAAGACCGAAATTTGGGATTTAGTCCTTGCACAAGCAGAGTTTTCTTAAAATAATTTAGTGAATAGGAGTACCGGAAAGATACCTTTTGAGATTGTTACTGGAGTTCATCCTAGAGGTATATCAAAGTTGTGAGACATCAAGAAGGAAGATAAAAGGAGTGCAGAAGTAGAGGAATTTGCAGAACATATGTATATAATGCATACTCGAGTAAAGCAACAATTGGAAGATATGAACCAAAAGTATAAGGAGCAAGCAGATGAAAAGAGGAGACATAAGGAGTTCGAAGTTGGAGATGAAGTGATGGTGTATTTGAGGAAGGAAAGATTTCCAATTGGCATATACAATAAGCTCAAGATGAGAAAGTTTGGACCCTGTAATATTTTGAAGAAATTTGATTCAGGAAATGCATATGAAGTAGAGTTATTGGATGGCATGGGTATATCACCTAAATTCAACATTGCAGATCTACATCAGTACCATGAAGCAGAATTCAATGAAGACAGTAAAGAAAAATTGGAGAATCAGTTTCCTAAACAATAATTAGATGAGATAGAAGAGATTTTGGATACCAGAGATGGGAGGAAAACACGTGGAAGACAATACAAAGAATATCTTGTGAAGTGGAAAGGCAGACCAGTGGAGGATTCTTCTTGGATTTCTCAGGCTGAGGTAAACTGTATTGGTTTTCCTTTAGCCCCAAGAAAGTGAGGGACTCACTTTTCAATCAACTACATATTTTTGATGCAGGAGCATCCTTGGTTCTTGGAAATCCTACATCAACCAAAAATATTTTCATTTCAGTTTGTTCTTGTTTCAGTTCTTGTTCATTTGGAAAATTCAACATTTCATCATATTTGCTCACTAGACCCCATGGATCTATATTTGCATTGTGTACATGTTCATTTTCCTTATTCCAAGATTTCAGGTCGACTGGATCATTTTTTGGCAAGTTATCACTTCCAGATTAAGTGGCAGTTTCTAGAACAGAGCATGTGAGCACTTTCAAGCCTTCAACTAATTTAGTCTCTTGTGAATCCTTCCCATAACTTTTAGATCCTTATGGTGTGTTTCAAATTGTTCCATGGAGTGTCCCCGACCTTAATTTAGGTTCACACTTCATCCTATGCTCCCACTGAGGAGAAATTCAAATTTAAGGCCGACCTATTTTATGCACATGTTACGTTTCCTTCATCGGAGATTGTAATGATCTTTGGTTGACACGGAGGATTCTAGATCACCAGACATGATTTAAATCATTGTAACCGATCATTAGAAAAGTAGTCAAGTAGAAGAGTAGCAAGTTATGTAATATTTTAGCTCACATTAAGGAGCATATAGGAACATTGTATTTTGAGCATGTTGTATGAGGCTTATGAGCCCAATCTGTAAACCCGGATGTTGCCAGTTGTTTGTAATTGAAATTTCTGATAATAAGAATGTTTGAATCTGCATTTTCCTCCATATTTTGTGTTGCTTCTATTGTGTAACTCTTGTTGCATGGTCCATATTGTTCTCTTTGAGGACCCTCCTACCATGACTGCACCACTAACAAATATCATGAGCATAGACAACCCCTCCACCGACTGTCATCATCCTACCATCCTAGAAATTGTCACCCCATATAGGGCCTCCAAGTAATATCTCCATCCACTAGTCCTTCTAACCTCCACCGCCACTCCTCCAAACTTTGTATCTCCTAGTAGTGTAGCCTCCATCCATATTCAGACCCCCACCAATATGCCACTGTCAGCGTCTCATCTCTCACTCCAACAATCAAAATATCTGGCTGCTCCACTTTGATATGCTCCCAGGCCCATACCTAGAGCAGTGTGACATGTGTGATACTTAGTGCCTACCTATAGCACACCACATGCATGTCCTGATATAGCTACTCCAGTACGCATGGCTCCACGTATAGAATCCCTCTCGCCTCTCCACGATGTGCCTAACAACCTCAATCATCTTGAGCCTAAAAAATTGATCACTCCTGTCAAGGAGGAGGATCTCGTTGATGAGTCCACAAATATACAAGGGTAAAGTTGTTGTCCCTATCCCTAAGCAATGTGAATATCTAACTCCTTCTTTCAGATGGGAAGTTCAATAGGTCCAAACACCGCTCGTACACTTCTCTCCACTGATCGATGGGGTGTTGCATTGATCAGGTGTCCTCAGATCAACAATCTGAGGATCCTCCATACATCCTCCAATATCACTATCATCTCCCTTGTCGAGAGATGGAATGTCAAAGTCTTAGTGCTCCATTTCTCCATTAGTGTTGACAGTAGAGGTCTGTGTGCTCTAATGTTGGGATATCCCAACATGTGGAGTAGTCTTGCCTGGTCTAGTGTCACGTGATCCTCAACGGTCATCGCCTCCAGCATCACCTCAGGAATGGTCGAGTGTCTCTCCCACGTCCTTAGAGTCTCGAAACTCTACATCCATGCCAACCATTCTATCAAATTTTCTAACATTCCATTCTAATTTTTGTCTTTTTCATCCCTACCCTGGTTTGGCGAGTTCACCTTTGTGTAAGGCTGGTTCACCTATTCCCCTTTCTAGCATGTTCGCCTGTCCAGCTCATGCATTCGACCCTCTTATTTATTTTCACAGGTTTTCCTATTTTACAAGCATCCCCACCTCTTTCTTGTCTAGACACAGATTTTCCCTTTTTATCCCTAGAGGAAAACTTGCGTTCGCCCCTCCTCCCCCATGGGCGACTGCGCACTTGCCCCTGTTCTTTTTCTTCCCGAGTGGCGAATTTGCATTACCTATTCCCCTTTTGGGCAGATTCACATCCCCCTATTCCCCTTATGGGCAGATTCACATCCGCTTGTTCCCCTTTTGGGTGAATTTGCGTCTACCCTTTTCCCTTTTTGGTGATTTCACAATTGCCTATCTCGGTTTCCCCCTACCCCTGCGTTGTGCAGGTTTGTCCTTTCTTGAGAGAGGTGATTTCACAATTGCCCCTCTCTTCATGTATCTGCCCCTGCGGAACACACACCCACCCCTTCCCTCGCCAATTTTCTAGATGGGAGAATGCATTTGGCTAGAAGGGAAAATATGCTTCCCTAGCTACCCACCCAAAAAATTAAAACATATGTTAAAAAATTCAAATGAAATCACAAAGCATGGATTTGAATCCTACCTAGTGGGGTGCCACTCGATCGTAGTAGAACGCTCACACCTCCTCTCCCCGGTGGATCAACTCGTCATCACCCTCCACGTCGCTCATGTCATCAACCATCACTATCGCTCTCTCTTTCTCTCTCATTCAATCACGTGATGCCAAGTGTGCAAATGAAAATTAGGTGAATAGTGAATTTTCAAATTTACTATTTAGAATTTTCATTTTTGACCCTATTTAGCCTTTTAATTTTTGGGTAATTTTTACCCTTTAATTAACCTTTATTAATTCATTTGCCCCTTTTCTTCTGAGGGCTGCCATTTGCACCCTGTGTTCCTGTTTTCCTCCATTCAAAAGCCATTCTTCATGGTTTTTCGTGCTCTATCGCGTGGTACCCTTCATTTCTCATATCAAGAAGTCACCTAGGGCCCCTTTTCTTCCCCATCTTCCCTCTTGAGGGGGCATACCCTACCATATTTCTCCATTCTTCCTTCCTATCCATTTTCTTGCGATACTGAGGCACCATCTAGCATTCCTTTCTTCTATCGAGTCGTCTATGTTTTATTTTTCTTCGAAACACTATTATTCTAATAGTATTTTGAAGAGGGGAAAAGTGTAGACACCTGAATTTGACCAATCCCATATGGTAAAATTCATCTTCGCATTCCTCTATCCTGCACCCTTAAGCCATATTAATTAAATAAGTTATTATTTTATTAATATTCCATTTCAGCCTAATATCCCCTAAGGTATTTAATCAATTAATCAAATACCTTACCCCATTCCTCTCTAAATTAAGTAAAGGGTTAATTTATTTAATTTAGTCACTTTATCTAAATGAATTAAATCAATTTTTAATTCATCTTCTTCTCTCTCCTCATGTCAATATCCTCCATAATCCCCTTTTAATCCGGATTAATCTAATTAATCTATGATTAGGGTGTGCACATCCCTAATCATCATTAGGGTCACATCCTCCATAATTTTCCACTTGCCCCTAATCTTTCATTAGTATGTCTAATCCCACATTTGCACAACCTTTATCATGGATTATTTCCTAACCTCACTTAATGCCATTTATGACATGTACCCTTAGTCAACCTTCATAAATACTTTCTCCTTTTGGAGAAGTCACCCCCTTTCCCATAGAATTTAAAATTCACATTTATTCCCCCCATGCATTTTAAGGAATTTTTAATTCCTTCTCTCATCCCCATGAGGATTTGTGAGGAATTTTTAATTCCTCACATGTCCTCTCAAAGTACATGTGGACAAAGACCTTTACGAGGAGCTCTTGTCCATTCCCAAAGTACATCATAGTACCTCCACCTCACCTCCACTTCATCTCCTCTTGTACACCTCATCTGACACATGTCAGCATGAGATGGCTTGTGAGTTCTCAACTCACCCTAGCCCTTGATCTCTTCCACCTTGGATGAATCTCAACCATCCATTGGTTTAGAGGAATTTCCCTAAAAGAAGTGGAATTGCCCACATTTGACCATCACCATCACTCTAGCAATCACTAAGCAAGCAATTAACTTAGCCAACTTTAGCACTCTCACATACCAAGCACACTATCCACCATTGTTACAGAACCTTAGAGCCATTATCTTACATTCAATCAATTACCCACATTCACCATTGCAATCTCCATCTCACTAGCTTCATTTTGAGCACACTTGCATGCCATTTTTTCAACAAAGGAGCACACAAATCAACCATCAAAAGGGCCAACCAACTCAACAATTCAAGCAAGGTAAAAATTTGTCATTTTCCTGTATTTTGTTTGAATTCAACTTAGGCCTTATCTTGAGGTGTTGTTAGTTTTTTCCTTTTTGAATTTCATCTTGTTTTGCATCTTTAGAATTGGAAATTTCACTCGCACACATTTGAATTTAGATATTGGATATATAAACTTTAAACGTATTTGAATCTTGACAAAAAAAATTTATCAACTCAAGAAAAATATATTTGCAATGATTTGACAGCTAAAACCACAAACATTTTTCACTTTATCAAGCGTGGAACACCAGTGGCCATCATTGATATTCCACTAACAAAATTGAATGAAAAAAAAAAACTTGAACAATAACAAAGAACAACAAAACAACATAGATTCCATTATTAGAAAAAATATTGTTACATATACTCACTATTACAAATATTGAATAAATTCCATGAAGAACTTGTTAAGCAATGGGGATACACTACTTGGACATGTGAATGATTTCTTTTTATAACTTAATTTCAAAACAAAGGAATCAAACATGATCATTCATTCATATGGATTAAAAATACATATATTAAAATTGAACAATTCATAGACAAGTATATTACATGCAATACAAACTTGATACATGAAAAAATTGAAACCATGCATCAACATCACCATACAAGAAGCTATAGAAAATCCACCCAAACATAATGCAGGTACCATTTTCTGATTCCACCAATGAAAAAATGGTAATAGTTGGACCAATTACAACAACTGAAAAAATCATAATCAATAATACCACTAAAATTCAAAACACAATCAAACAAGAAATAATAGTTTTGGTACCAAAATATCAGATTTGTGGTAGAAAAATACTAATGTGAAAATTATATTTAATGCTTATGCCATTGTGGCATATTGTTCATCCTACATGAAAAAATTAGATAAATCAATGACTAGTTCTTTCAAAAGAATACATAAAGAACACAAAACAATGAAAATAGAAGTTATATAAATGATACAAGCACTTGGAAATACATTATTGAATTTGCAATGAATGTTTGCTCAACTTACTGTTAACTTAACTCTTTCTCTACCATTAAATTCAAGTTTAAGAAAATATGTATTCATAAACATAGGACCACCTTAAGAATGAACATTCATTCTTAAATCAACATAAGCTCTGAGAATAGAACCTAATGAATTGAAGAACATAATTTTCCTGTCAATTATCGACCATTATCTGCATCATCCTCAAAATCTAGAAAAAATATGCCTTTCTCAATTCACATCAAAACATAGGACCAAAAATAAAAAACCTAAAAATAAGAAAGTTTACGATTATCAAATTTGTCAAATATGATATAAATATATTGATTATAAAACTATTGCAGAGAAATACTATTGTTATATGTTCCTTTGTCGATAACAAAGATACATTAAAAGAAGGATTTAAATCATTCACAGAAGTGTATCTTTATCATGAGTACACTATAAAAAAATGAATCCAAATATACATACAATTTCAATACTTTGTGGGGAGACTTAGAAGATGCAACCAAAGAACTAGAGAATGATGAAATATCGACTATAAATTTTTCAAACAAAGAAAACAATAGCTATAACAAGATTGAACCATATGACCTTGCTACAAATCTAGAATAGTTAAAACAATGAAAATAAAACAAGAAACTCAAAGTTGGCTTCCAACTTGTACAAAATCCAATTCTTATTGATAATATAACATATTATAAACTAAGAAGAATGCTTAAAAAAGAAACACAAGAAATTGTTGAAGAAATTGCACCAAAAAAACTTAATATAAAAAAAACTAATTGATATTTTCTTGGTAGGCAATGTAGGAACAGGTAAGACATTTACATCTAAACTATTTTTTCAAATGCTCATATACATATTTATAATTTTGACCCTCTATATGATCCATTGAAACAAAAAGGATTAATAATGGCCTATACAGGAAAATCTTCCTATAATGCAAGCAGATCAACAATACATATTGAATTTTAGATATCGTTCAACAAATCCTCTTACACACCACTTAGCAATAAAATGCTAGATACTTTGCAAAAACACTATGAACAATTACACGTCATGTTTCTATATGAGGCCTCCTTAATAGGTAGTCGATACTCTATTGATAAACGAATGAAACAGATTAAGCATACATCAAAAAAATGATTTGGGGGCATTGACATGATTTTTTGCAGTGATCTTTATCAAGCATGACTTGTTCTTAGCAGCCTCATTTTAAAAAACCTTGTAATAAACAAAGAAATAATACCTACATTTTTTGGAACAATTACATACAGTGCTATGAATTGCAAACAATTATGCATCAAAGAAACAAAATGTTTTTTACTATAATAAAAAAAATGTGAGTTAATACACAATCTAATGAAGATATAGCTTTCCTTAATAGTAATTTCCTAAAAGCACCCCGTATGGATCCAAGATTCTTGTATCTTTTCGAAATGAATAAATTTGTGACCTTGCACAACACCAAAATGTTGTCAATTATTTATGGTAGGGAAATTATTATTGACGTAGTTGATGATATCAATGAAAACTATGGAAATACATCAACACAGGTCGATAAACTTCTAAAAAAGCAAATTGTCCTAAAAATCGGTATTCTTGTTGAACTATATGCAAAAAATTACAACATCGAAGATGGTCTTGTAAATGGAGCAGATGGTACTTTCCAAGAATTTACATAATTTGCAACAACATAGATATTATATGGATTCAATTTAATGATACTAAAATTGATTGACAACAATCTAGAAAGCTCCATCTATACACCGACACAACACAAAAATAATGGGTGCTTATACTACAAATAGAAAAATGTATAACAAACTCAAATATGCATCACAAATAACAATACAGAAATAGTTCCCTGTAAAACTTGCATTCATGCAAACAATTCATAGATCACAAGGTCTCACACTCCACGAACTCGCTTTTGATCCATTGGGATTCAAGTCCCACAAACTAGTCTACACTACATTATCACATGTACAAAACATGGATTCGTTATACTTATTGAATCAACTAACAAAACAAAATTTTAAAGGAAATAATACAATTGTAAATGAAATGCATTGATTAGTCACAAATGCAAAATGACAATTCCAATACAATAAAAACATTACAAACATGAACAAATCAATATCTATTATCTCCTTGAATACATGAAGCCTAAAATCCCATATTGATGAAATTGTAAATGACTATGACTTCATCAAATTTGATATAATATGTTTACAAGAAACACATACATTTGATTGGTATATCAATAACATTAAAACAATTTATATGTATTTCCATGCATATTAGATATGAAATCATTATATGTATCAAAAAAGCAATGCAAATCATAAACTCAAACTATTATAAAACTAATAGTATTGAAGTTATACTAGTACAGTTAACTGCACAAAACTAAAAAATCAATCTAATAAATATGTGTGCATCTCCTGGTACAAAAATTTTTGCAATCATTGACATCATTAAACAAGCATTGAATTAGATATACATTAACGACAAAATCATAATTGTTGGAAATTTCATATAAATATGGAACATTACAATGTAATTACAAAATGACTAGAAAGCTTCTTCCAAACCAACAAAATAGATTTCTTACTTGACAAAAAAAAAAAAATTCTGAAATTGCTAATTGATCATGCCTGGTCAAATATTGACAAAAATAGATTTTAAATCTCCAAAATAGACACATATTTGAGTGACCACTATAAAATGTCTCTATTGCTTACTACATTAGCCACACAAGAACAAAAATAAAATAATTTCCAAATCTTTTCTTCTAATTAAAAATTATACTTTTTTCATAATATCTTGGGTAAGATACCTTTACTGCACAATACTTGATTGTTATTCTATGTTATATTTTCATTATAACCTTTAATACAATAATTTCTCATTAACACAATTGGTTATTGAATTTAAATAGAGATGAGTAATAACAAAATTCCATTGAGATAACAAAAAGAAACAAGTCATGACAACAAAAAGTAAGTAGAATTTTGCAATAATAAATATAAAAGATTACTATTTCTTATCTATTGACTCTTGTTTCCTACTTAATTTGTTTTATAGGTTGAATACATATACTTTAAAAAAAGTATCGATTGAAGATCTTAATGCTTTGAAAATTGGAGACATTTCCAAAGCAGACGTCCTGGTCATGTACAAGGCTTATCTTGACAAAGAAAATGATTGCAAGTAGATTCTACATGTTGATTTAGCAAATAACAAATGAGAAATGACAAGTACAATGAATATTACAAGAAATGCTTTACAAATGTTTGAAAAAAATACATACATGTGCAAGTATCTGTATAACATGTTACGAAGTTGCTCCCAAATCAAGATATAATCATGGTGACTGTGAATCCATTTTGTTTACTAGAAGTGTGGTGGACAAAATCCCTGTTATTTTCCAAAATTATGCATTCATTCCTAGCACAATAATAAGAATGCTCCTGCACAATGGAGACAAGTTCATAGTTGGAAGTATAGGAGTATTTGGTTTTGGATGCAAAAGAAAAACTTATCAGTATCTCTGAGACATTAAAGACGAAAAAGTTGAAGATGATAAATATGTTAAAATATTTATTGGAAATATTCGTAAAAATTGGAAATATATTAGACCACTTTAAGGGGGTGATCTTCAATAATCAAATAATAACATATGAATTCAATATTGTATGATATGATGATATGGGAGAGAGTTCTCTTCCTTATTTATAGGCTAAACTATGTAGTGGCATAACCCTTCATCCTAATTAAGGGGTATTAGTGTATTAACTAATATTTATGTTAGAGTTAAGCATGCCACAAGTGCTTATCCTTAGGAATATATCATATTAGGATCATAACATTCCCTTCCCCTTCAGAAAAGCATTGCCCTTAATTCTTAACAAATCTAAAATATTTTGTATGAATCGTTCATCATTCCATCTTACATCTTCAATTGGAAAATTCTTCCACTTGATTAGGAATTTTGAGGTGGCTCTAATTTCCAATCTGATTTTAGAAATTCCATAATTTTTTTGTATATTGTGTATGAATACTTTTTCCATAATATTAGTGGAAAATAGATGGGAGAGTCCACAAAAATATGTATTATTAATTATTTTATCAAAAACAAACCAGATTACATCAATATTATTTATCTTTGGCAGCCCCATAATGAAGTCCTTTAATATTTTTGTCCAGTGTTGTATTGGAATGCCTAATATTTGTAAGAGGCCTCTTTATTATTTTCCTTTTATTTTGTTGGCATATCAAACATTCTACCATAAATTTTTGGATATTCACTTTAATACCTTCCCAAAAGAAATTTCTATTTATAGGATGATAGGTATGAGCAAATATTCTATAGTATCTTGTTAGACCCAAAAATATTCTCTTCTTAGGGTCCATCTTAACACCTTTTTAGTGACACCAAATGTCTTGATTATTCTACTTTTTTCACCCTAAATACACATTTGGATTGTTCTTCATAGATTTTATTTCTTCCAATTCATTAGAAATAGGAATATGAAACTTATCTTTATGAGTGATTTTGTTTAGTTTCTTGTAAGGCGAGCACATTCTCCATGGATCATCCCTTTTATTAAGAATAAGCATAGGGGATAAATAGGAATTGTTTTGAGATGAATAATGATTTTTGGTATTAATTTAATGTCTCTAATTAGAGGTGCATCCTTGGATTCTTGAAATAATTGTTGATGGTGTTGAATAACCTCTTGAATATTTGGTTTATTTTGAGGTATCATATATTTTGCTTCTATAAAATTTAATTGTGCCCCTATATTATAAGAACATTTCTTGAGTAATTTCTCCATCTTATGGGAGCTAATTATTTCACTTGGTGGTGATTTTATTCCTAAAAGTTCATACTTTTTCCCATGTATCCTAAAATCCATGGATAAGTCTTGAAAATGGAAAGATATTTTTCCTAATTGTTTAAGTCATTGCACACCTAAAACTACATCCAATCCCTTGATACGGTGCTGCGGGAGCACCTATGCATTTCTTGGGTTTGTTTTGCATTTTCTAGGAGTCTAGGCTTGAATCAAGTCATCTTTTTGATGTAATAAGGTAATGTGAAAAAAATATGATGTAATTAGAGTGATTAGGATGTCCTAGGTGTGTGGAGTCAAGTATTGATATTAATATTGCATTTTGTGTAAATGTGGTTTAGTGTTTTTTTGTCAATTTTGGATGGTAGTTGGAAGTTAAACGGTCAAAATTTTGTAATTCTATTGTTGGTTGTTGGAAAGGATGGCACACATGTTTAAAAATCCTCTCAAACATTCAAGTCAGGCTAGCTTGCAAAGATTTTGATCATACAATACAAAATTACTCTGTTTTTATGGTGTTTTCTGCTATTTCTTGTAATTCATGAATCTGTATGATCTCGTACAGCCTGCAATCAATGTGAGACTTATATAATTTGTTGGAGAAATGAGTAAGGTTTCTTTTGAATCTATTCAGGAATGTTTCATTAATATTTAGGGGAGAAAAATCCAACTTTCAGTAGCTTGCTTGGTTGTTAGCATTTTCTAGGGTTTGACAAAAGAAATGGAGTTTGAAGGCCATTCCACCATAGGGCGACTTAGTAAATTGGTGGAATGGGCCTATTAGGAGTTAGTTTTAGGATTTTTTTGGTAGTGAGGTAGGGTGATGTTGTTGAAGGTGAATTTGAACGTGCTTAGGCTTGGCAAGTTTGAGTGCCAAGCATGAATTTTCTAATTTTGAAGTAGGACAATAGAATTTTGATGAGTTATGTGGAAACGAGTAATGCAATAAAAAATTTGGTGACTAGTTGGTCATGTTTGTGAAGGTTTTCAAGTTTGTGCGGTAAAGAATCATATACCTTCTTTGGAAAAGAGGCCTAATTGGGCATAGAAGTAGCATTGCAGATCAGTTTTTGGAGTGTTGGTCCAAAACAACCCTGAGGAAGGGTTTGATATGTTGTATAAAAACATATTGGGTTCCTAAAAGTGTGTTCATAAAATGGTGAAAAGATCATCAGAGGGAGATAGAGTTGAATAAGTGTGTCTCCTTGGCTACAAACCAATAGGTGGGTTATCAAAGGGAGTTACCCTTGAAGGTGTTTGTGACCTTGGAAACCAGTTGGAAACTAATTTTTTGAGCCTTGTATCACCCTACCTTGCATCAAGTGGCATTAGAGCTTAGGCTCAAGATCTATTGGAGAAAGTGTTATGAGATTCAAGAAAGAAGATTGAAGGGAGAGCATCTAATATGCCTCCTAAAGGTGGATCAGTGGTTGCTAGGGAACTTAGATCCCTAAGAGAGAGCCAAAAAGCCATGATGGAAAGAATGGAAGAACTGGATTCAAGAGAGAGAAGAGGTGAGGGGATGGCACAAGATAGTGACCCCGAAGAAGAAGAGGAGGAACAAGGAGAGAATCCTCCTGCAGGACAACAAGGAGAGTTGGATACTGAAGAGAGAAAGTTTCATCAAGTCCTCAAGGCTATCAGGGGTGAGGCTCAAGAGGTAAAGATGGATTTTCCAATGTATGGTGGCAATATTTATGGAGAAGAGGTTATTGAGTGGATTGATGCTCTTGATAATTACTTTGATTACAAAGAGATGCCAAAAGACAAGAAGGTCAAATTTGCAAAAAAAAATTGAAGGGACCAACACTAACTTGGTGGAATTACACCCATAAGGAGAGTTCAAAGAAAGGAAATTCCAAGATCAATTCTTGGGACAAAATGGTGGCAAAGGTAAAAGGTCAATTCCTTCCTATTGATTATGAAATACAAGTATTTAGAAGATTGCAAAATTTGAAACAAAAAGAGTTGGATGTGGCTGCCTATACTGAAGATTTTCATAAGCTTACTATCAGATCAGGTCATATAGAGAATGAAAAAGAGAAGGTGGCTAGGTAATTAAATGGATTGAGGCCAGCAATCAAAGATGAAATCACCTTAACCACTCCTAGGTCCATGGAAGAATGCTTCCAAATGGATACAAAGGCTTAGGAGAAGATCAAGAGAAGGTTGGAAAAACAATCTAGGGGAAGAGGAAAGAGTTTTAGGGGCAGAGGTAACAATAGAGGAAGAGGTTCTCAAAGAGGACCAAATGAACAAAGCAATACTCAAGAATCTAGTGGAGAAACTAGGGGAACTTTTAGAGGTAGAAGACCAAGAGGTAGGGGAATATTTAGTGGACAAGGAAGGGGTTCTAATGCCTTCTTAGGAAGGTGTTATAACTACAATCAATATGGACATCCTACTTGGAAGTGCTTGGACAAAAAGGGTACAAGTTCTCAAGGTGGAGAAAGAAGAACTCAACTTGTCCATGAAGAGGATGAAGAAGAAAGTGTGGACTCATGTGTAGGCTCATCATCTCTCTGTGCAAAACTAGAAATAGGGGAGGCTTTGATGATTATAATGACACTAATCAAGGTACCAACTACAAAGGAACTCCCTCAAAGGAAGGCTTTGTTTAGGACAACATTTAAGACTCAAGGGAAGGTATGTAAAGTCATCATTGACTCTGGTTCTACAGATAACATTGTATCTTTGGAAATGGTAGAGAAAATTAAGATGAAAAGGATACCTCATCCTAATCCATATAAGATTCCATGGCTCAACAAGGAGCAACATGTTCTTGTGAATGAGCAGACTTGGGTGGAGTTCTTAATAGGTCCTTACAAAGATAAAATACTTTGTGAAATTGTGCCCATGGATGTTTGCCACCTACTTCTTGGTAAGCCTTGGCAATATGACTAGGAGGCACAACATGATGGCTTTAAGAATGAGTATCATATTGAAAAATATGGTGAGAAAATCACTTTAGAACCTCTGCAAGAAGATGATAGGACAGTTCATGAAGGTCCTAGTGTGATGGTTGTGAAGGAGAAGGTGTTCTTGAAGGACTTGGAGAAAGAAGAGGTTGGTTTTTCCATTGTAGGGAAGCCTATTTCTAATGTAGCAATAGATAAAATAGAGGTTCCTAGTGAAATGCATACTTTTCTTGACAAGTATGAGCATATAGGGACAAAGGAGATGCCTAATGCATTGCCATCAATTAGAGAGGTCAATGACCATATTGATTTGATACCGGGTGCAAGCCTTCCCAATAAGGCAACATGCAAGATGACCCCTCAACAGAATGAGGAGATCAAAAATAAAGTTCAAGAGTTGCTAGATAAAGGTCTTATCAAAGAAATCCTAAGTCCCTATGTTGTACCAAATGTATTGGCTCCAAAAAGGATGGAGATTGGAGGTTATGCACTGATTCAAGAGCAATAAACAAAATCACCATAAGGTACATATTTCCTATCCCTAGAATTGAGGACTTAATGGATAGCTTAGCTGGTGCTAGATACTTTTCTAAGATAGATTTAAAGAGTGGTTACCATCAGATAAGAATTAGGGAAGGTGATGAGTGGAAGAAAACTTTTAAAACTAATGAAGGCTTGTGATGCCATTTGGACTGTCAAACACTCCTAGTACCTTCATAAGACTAATGAATGAGGTGTTGAAGAGCTTAATAGGTATATTTTTGGTAGTTTATCTAGATGATATACTTCTGTACAACAAAACAAAAGATCACTTGGATCATCTTGACAAAGTCTTGAATAAGCTCAATGAAGAAAAGCTTATGATCAACCTAAAAAATGTGAGTTTATGCAGAGGGACTTAATCTATCTTGGTTTTGTGATATCAGAGGGGACTTTGAGAATGAATCCTGCAAAATTTGAGGCCATACTTAACCGGCCTACACCTACCATAGTGGGAGAAGTTAGAAATTTTCATGGACTAGCCAACTTCTATAGGAAGTTTATCAAGAATTCTAGCCATATAGTTGCACCAATGATTGATACCATCAAAGGGGTGGAAAGGAATAAGTTTTGTTAGACTGCAGATGTTGATAGAGGCTTTGAATATCTAAAATCAAGAGTGGCACAAATTCCAATTCTCACTCTTCCTGATTTTGACAAGGTTTTTACAGTGGAGTGTGATGCAAGTGAGCAACAATAGGTGTAGTTTTGAGTCAGGATGGAAAATCAGTGGCCTTTTTTAGTGAAAAACTAAATGATGCCAAGATAAGGTACTCTTCTTATGACCTTGAACTCTATGCTATGGTTCAGTCTCTAAAAAAATGGAGACATTACTTATTGCCAAAGGATTTTGTGGTGTTCACTGACAACCATGCACTGAGTTATTTGAATAGCCAAGACAAGGTAAGTCATAGGCATATGAAATGGATGGAGTGCTTGTAGGCCTATACCTTCTTTATTAAGCACAAAAAGGGTCAAGCAAACAAATTTATTGATGCTCTTAGTAGAAGAACAATGTTGGTGCATGAGGTACAACTTCAAAGCATTGGTATTGATTCACTTAAAGGTATGTATGCACATGATGATGACTTCAAGGAAGCTTTTCTATTTGTAATCAGTTTCAGGGAAATTTTCATAGTGATTATGTAGATTATGTTTTGCAAAATGGGTTTTTGTTCAAGGGAGCCCAATTGTGTGTACCCAAGTGTTCCATGAGATCCAATTTGGTGAAGGAGAAACATAGTGGGAGTTTGAGTGGTCACTTTGGAATTGATAAGACATTGGAGCGGGTCAAAAGGTTCTACTACTGGCCCAAGGTTCTATAGCCTACAATTAATGTGAGACTTATATAATTTGTTGGAGAACTGGGTAAGCTATATTTTGAATCTATTCAGGAAGGTTTTCACTAAGATTTAGGGGAGAAGAATCCAATTTTCTATAGCTTGCTTGGTTGTTAGGGTTTTCTAGGGTTTGACAAAATAAATGGAGTTTTAAGGCCATTCCATCGTAGGGTAACTTAGTAAATTGGTGGAATGGGCCTAGTAGGAGTTAGTTTTAGGATTTTTGTGGTAGTAAGGCAGGGTGATGTTGTTGAAGGTGAATTTGCACGTGCTAAGGCTTGGCAAGTTTGAGTGCCAAGCATGAATTTTCTGATTTTGAAGTAGGACAACAAAATTTTGATGAGTTCTATGGAAACCAGTGATGGAATTGGAAGTTTGGTGATTGGTTGGTCATGTTTGTGAAGATTTTCAAGTTTGCGTGGTAAAGAATCATAGAACTCCTTTGGAAAAGAGGCCTAATTAGGCTTAGAAGCAGTGTTGCAAATAAGTTTTTGGAGTGTTGGTCCAAAACAACCCTAAGCAAGGGTTTGATATGTTGTATAACAACATATTGGGTTCCTTAAAGTGTGTTCATCAAATGGTGAAAAGATCATAAGAGGGAGATATAGTTGAATAAGTGTGTCTCCTTGGCTACAAGCTAATAGGTGGGTTATCAAAGGGAGTTACCCTTGAAGGTGGTTGTGACCTTGGAAACCGGTTGGAAATTGGTTGTTTGAGCCTTATATCACCCTGCCTTGCATCATAGGGGTAGCAAACATTTCTAAATTTAGTTGATAATTTCCCATTGAGAGTTTTATATGATGGCATTTACCACCACAAGGTAATTGTTTCACATTAGCTATCATGACTT
The DNA here is from genome assembly GCA_007258455.2 of Sequoia sempervirens. Taxonomy (NCBI): domain Eukaryota; kingdom Viridiplantae; phylum Streptophyta; class Pinopsida; order Cupressales; family Cupressaceae; genus Sequoia; species Sequoia sempervirens. Next base: position 58,617 of record VDFB02252248.1, read on the forward strand.
GAAAATTAGAGACAAGATAATTAACAAAACAATTGAGTTCATTAGCTAATCTTCTAGTGATAAAGTTATATGTACTCCCAGTATCTGCTAACACTTTCACATTTTTCTTTTTTATATTACAAATTACTTTGAATGTTTGTGGTGTATTTATTTCATTAAATGTATGTAGGAGATAATAGTGCTTTCTTTTTCCTTGGAATCCTCATTATTAAGTTCTATGTTTGTTTCTTTTGTAGGTACTTCACCCTCTTCTTCAACCTCATTATTTTTCTCACTACAAGAACCCTTATGACTCCTTGACCATTTGTTATCACAATTCCAATATGGGTCTTTTTATCTTTTCCAAATCTTTTGTTGAGGAGAGAGCTTACTAATTTCTCTTAGGTTAAAGAATTTTTCCATGTTTTTCTAGTAGCATAATTTAACCTTTCGCGATGTTTTGTTTATCAATATTCAATGCTTGTTGCTTAGCTTTCCTAACTGTACAAGGTTCTAGCAAAGGAACATCATGTTCAATTTGGTCCTTAAGTCCATTGATGTATAATTGTAGCCTTTGGTAATTGTTGTGCCTTACACACATGCCCATTGAAAGTGAGGACCCCCTCTTTTCTTTTTTCTTAGTTTTCTTACTTTTCAAGTTTTAAGGTAGCCACTTGTTTGATTTCGAGTCTTGGTTGCATTTAGAGTTTAACATTTGGGAAGATACAAAGATTTGATGGTAGGTTGAATGACCCCCATTTTTATGCAAAGTCGAATGACCCCCATTTTTTTGCAAGGTCGGATGACCCCCAAATTTTTGCAAGGTTAGACGACCCCCATTTTTCCATAAGGTCGAATGACCCCCATTTTTATAAAAGGTCAAATGACCGCCATTTTTCTGCATGGTTGGATGACCCCCAAATTTTTATAAGGTGGGATGACACCCATTGATGAAGAGGTAAAACCAACCCTCAAACAAAACTCTTACAACTCATCCATGCAACAAAGAAAATACTAGAAACTAACTCAAATTTGTAGGAAATGTCTCATATTCCTCATTCAATATCTCTTGAATAGTTACAATAACATGACATCAAATTAAGCACAACTGAAAATACATTCATTTGCAGCCATATGGGCTGATGATTTCCATTGCAAATTTGATACAAAACTAAAAAAGGGAATCAAAGAAAAAATACAAAAAGAACTTCTTCAATCAATCTTCTTTCACAATAATTTGCTCCTACAACTTGTAACCTTCAATGGGAAAGCTTTGTTGCAACAAAATTTTGATTCTCCCAAAATAATTTTCTTTTGCATCCACATCTTCATACCTGCAAAACATGGAGCTTTAGAATCCTCACCAAGGACTACACCTCCAAGCCTTTATCTCCAAAAACCTAGAAATGATCCTCCCAACAAAATTGTCAAGTTTTCCAAACTTTTTAACCAAGAATCCACCTCCATTTTCCTATAAATCCCAATTGCTACACCAAACTTGGAAGAATCCTCATAAAATGCAGTAAATGAACATATTTAAATGTTAAAAGGCATCTTTGAACCCACTTTCATGAAATTTCCAAAATTGGTTGACACCTCAAACTTCCATTCCACTCAACAGGACCATAGAATAGAAAAAAGTAGATAAGTCAATCTTGGGTGCCCATTTTTGAATTCTACTATTTTCAAGAAATTCCAATTCATAATCTACTTCACCAACTCTTTGGATGAAATCCTATAAGGGTGTTGGGTGAAAATTATGTAATTCCTTTAATAGATTACAAAACTTGATTTCAGCCACAACTGTGTGAGATACAATCTCTCCTCTCAGAAAGGGGAGGCACCCTTCTTACTGCTTATTGAAACTAAGTAAAACTAATTAAGTATTCACAATAATGTACACTAAGATTAAGAGATGGGGGTGTGTCACATTCATAATCTCTCCTTTTTAGAGAATATGTTTTACAATGCTTCACGGTTTTAATTTCCTGATTCGATACAACTTCAAACTAAAAACAAAAGCAGTAATTCCAATATTCCTATATTGTCAAAGCAAAGACTAAGAATACCATCATGATAATGATAAATGATAAAACAAGAAAAGATCACAAAGGCACAAAGTCGTTTCGTAGCTTTCACCAACGAATCCTTTGAGATATGTAACCAGTGTTGTATTAGGAGCACAAAGTCTTCTAGATACTCCATGATATATCCACAAACAACATGAGTAGATACAAGCACAAAGTATTGTAAAGAATTCACCAATAGTATTCAATTAGTATCACAAATTCAAGTAAAGAGTGTAACTCAAAGTTTACACAGATTTACTCAAAGCCCTTTAGATCTCAATCACTAATCATTGCCAATTTCAATCAAATCCAAAAGATAATTGATTCCAACACAAATTTTGGTATGCAACTCACTTCTTTATTAATCAACATAGATTCACAAAGATGAACACAAAGTTTCATGTATTTGCTTCTCAAATGGGCAACACTTTGTTGCAAAAGATAAAAGATAAACATTACAAAAGAATCCTCTCATATTTATAGATGGGAGAGGAGAGAAAATTTAGGAAAATCAGAGGAGCGAATCTAGGAAAGTTAGTTTAGAAAATTTTAGGAAAATCTCACTTAACAAGTCGACTTATTCAAAAAAATTGTCCATCATTATGGGAAAAAATCTTTGTTTTTACATGTAATTACATCTTGGAAAATGACATGTAAGATGTTGAGAACTATTTACAAAATGCATAAATGAAAGCATAAAACTATCTAACACTGGAGATGAAAAAAATTATTTATGGTTCCTTGCATTGGGTGTGGAAGTCTTCATATTTCTTCTTTGTCTCTAACACAAATGCCTCATATGGACCAACTGTATAATCCACAATGGTGTGAACTCTTGTGATTGATCTTCTTGCAGATAAGCATATTTTCTTGCATCTTTCTAGATGTGTTTTGAGATAGTAAAGAGAAATTTGTACATCACATACGGTGTGCATGGAAGTCTTTGAAAAACCTTCGTCTTCCACTTGCTTCATGACAACTTCCTTGAATATTTGAGTTATCTCACTGACCGGGAGGAAAGTATGATCATCATCAAGGAGCTTACCTAGTAACTCCTCAATTCCAATCACTAGGATAACATGATGTCCTTCAACATCTTCTTGTATTCGGTGGATGTCTTCAATAAGAGATTTGATCACTTGTATGTGGTGTTTGAGAGATTCCCTTACCTCCACATACTTATGTTTGTCGAGAATTACCCCAATTTTCACCAACTTACTCAACTTTTTCTCTTTCATTTGTGACCAAAATGTGAGACATCTTTCCATTTCTTTTTGCTCTTCAGAAAGTATATTTTCTTCTTTATCAAGCTCTAATTTCAGCTTGGCTATCTGAGTAGTCTTCTCATCTACAACAGCTATGAGTTGTGAACCATGTTCTATCATTTCATCAATGAAATCATATAACACTTTACCCTTAGAGGAAAATTTATCCCCTTTTGTACCACTGGTTCCTCGATGTTCACCATGGCCATAAGTTGTACATCCCTGAAAGAGCCTACAATAGTCCTCAAAACTACTGCATAATGCTTAGCTTTCTCCTTGTACATATTTCTGGCCCGCTCCATCTTATCAAGCCTTCCTGCTAATGCATCTAGGACCACTTGTGCATCTGCCTTTGCACTTGCATTTGTCACTTTTCCAAGCTGGACTCTAGTGACAATGTAATCCTCCATGTTTACATCACCTTCTTCTTGTGAGGTAGACCAATCTATACAAATTTGTGACCAGATCTTTCAACATGAAGCCTCGAATGGAATTTTTCCTTTTTCTTCCCTTTGGCTTTTGGAGGAGCTATCTCTTCAATATCAAGCTCATCTAGGGAGATCATTTGTTTCTTTCGCTTCGATACTTGAGAGATTGACCAAGGAGGAAGGGATGAAGTATATGCTTCTTGACTTGTAGTCAATTCCTGCGTTGCAACCACTTATGTAGAAATGGTTGATATTGTAACAATCGGGGTAGTATCTAGATCATGCTTTCTCTAGTGGACTGAAAACCAAGTTGACCCTAAAAAGAATCATTCATGAATCTATCAAATTTGGCTTTAGAAGAGATATCAAAAGATGGAGATGAAAAACTAGGAATGGATGAGGGAGAACTCAAAGAGACATCAACAGTTTGTAAGTTTGAAACTATAGGAGGAGGGGCAAGTACGGTTGATACTGCAGGGGGAATGGAAACATTACTACACCTAAAATTGTTGTAGGAGGAGGTGAGGTAGGAAGAGGAGGTGGAGGAGTAGTTAGATTTGGAGGAGTATGAGGAATATTGGTAGTGACAGGCGATGATGTCTAGTGAAGATCTTCAACAAAATTCTCATGGGGAGATAGAGGTTGTTCATCATCAGGCCTGAGTTCCTCCTCATTACCTTCTTTTTCAACTTCATCTTCTTTAGATTCTTCCTCATCAGATTCTTCTGATTCTTCACCCTCGTTCTCTTCTTCTTCAGATGATTGTTCCTTAGAAGCAATCTCCTTTCCTTCTGCATGTGTTTGTTCATATTTCGTTGCCTCCTATTCTTCAATTGTCTGTGTAACACTCTTAACAAAGGTGAACTTGATTTTAGGACCTCTTTGGGAAGAAGAGGGAGTAGCCGCATGTTTTTTTTTGTGCGGAGCTCCTGCTATTGGCAGGTTTCTCCTCCTAGAGATTCTCCTTCTGATTTGGTCCTAAAAGATTTCATTTGGAAACTATGTTTATGAAACCATTTTGTTGTGTTGTGTAATATGGGAGCAAAGCTTTCTCTGATAGAGACACTATCCTTTTTAGACCATTGTATTAGAGGTAAGGGCCTCCTAGCAATCTCATATTCTTCATAAGAAGAGTTTATGATGTCGCCAGGATCTTTGAAATCCTTTGGTAGATCAGCTACCCCAAGATCTCTGATCTACTCTACTGTTAGCCTTCAAAAATCCATTCTGTGGATGTCTTCTTCATTTTTGCATTCCCCCCATATGTCTTCAAAGTGGTAGACATGTTGGTGATCCTTCTTCAGTTTCCTCTTCACATCTTGGTAGTCAAAGTCAAATCTATATTTATATGTTCTGATAGTCATGATTTGGATTTATACAATGACTGACTTTGCTTTTTGTACACTATGAATGGTATACCTCCTAATTTGCAGTGGAAACCTGAAACTTGGCTTGTGTATTCTCTGGCGTTCCTTGTGAACTGAGATCAATTCTCTACACAACTCCATTAGTATCCACTTATCTGAGGGATATATGGGCAACATGTATGGACACCTAGTATAGCAACCTACTCTTATGTAGTGAAAGTTGGAAACTGTAAAAAGATACATCCAACCTTACTAACCACTTTGTAGGCTTCATCTGATACTCTTTTCTTTTCAAGAGTCAGATCAAAAGTGAACAACAGGGGTGAAAAGAAGGCATATGTGACTCTTCTGAAATGATGAAGACTTTCTCTTAATTTCAACTGATAATAGAAATCATACACAGGTATAGAATGTTTGTTTCCCTTTGTAGATAGCCCTGGAAATTGCCTCATTACTACAACAACATATACCAAATAGGAAGTCATGTAAAATTTCAGAGTGGTTGGCACATTGATCAATTGTTCATGGATTTTATCACTTATTTGAGTTCCCCAATTAATATGTGATTTATTTCTTCTGATTATGCGGATGTATTCATACATCCAATCTTGAAAATTACATGAAATAGGAAATTATTTAACCCTGCTCAGGAGAGTAATCATATCCCTGTCATCCTCTTTGAAATCACTCTAAGGAAGCCCTTTAGGCCATCTTGAGATAGTAGGCCTTGGAGTTTTCAACCATTGAGTATTAGTCAATGTTTTAGCTTTGTTGGTATCACTATCATAGACCTCCTATGCCTGTTGAATTGAGATCTTTGTATATTGTTCCGTGTGTGGAACCTAAGAAACAATATCAAAGAATTCAGGATCTAATCTCATCATGACTTGTCCTGAGGAATCTCTTACACTTCTGTCATCTTGGATGTAATGAGATGCAGCTTGGAGCACAAACTCTATGTTATGAGAAGAATTTGGAAATGTAGACACCAAGTGCAAGTTGCTATGAACAATGGCTCTCAAGTTGTCTTCTAAGGGATTTTGCTCAATTCTTTTTACAAAATCTTCTAGGTCTTGATGACCAATTTTGGTGTCTTTGATTTCATTCACTTTTGAGATCACCACATTCATCGGAAAGACACCTTGATATTTGTATTCCATCTTACCCTCCTTCTTAGAAGACGACAAAGGCTTTTTCACTGTCATCTAAAAATTCCAAGACCAAGGAATATCACCTTCAAGGATCACCTGATGAGAGCTTGATAGGAACTGCAAGAATAATGGATTAGTAGATGTTAAGAGAAAATATAGTGTTGGAAAGCATGAACCAAGTAGGCAATTTGGATCAAGTGTGAACAAGCTATAGAGCATGAAAAATGGAGCATTGGTGAAGAAATGAAGTTTAGAGCACAAATGTAATCATTTCTGAGTGTTAGAAGAGAAGACTACTTTTTGTGTAGGAGCACTAAAAATCAGCGCTCCTACATCTTGAGATAGTGATTTGCATGTAGTAGAGCTGATTTTCAACACTCCTACAAGCCTTATTCATTTGGTGAGAAAAAGTGTTGAAATGCTAAATTTTAGCACTTGAGCATGTATGGGAAGATTTTAGTTTATGCGCAGGCGCTAATTTTTAGCGCTCGAGCATGTCCTTCATTGCTTTGGAGTCAAGTGCACAAGCGACCTTTTTTATCGCTTAGTCATTTGAAAAGGAAGACATTCCATGTAGGAGCGGTGATTTTCACTGCTCCTACATTTAAGAGTTGGAGAAACTTAAGTGTAATAGCGGGAATTTTCACCGCTTCAGTAATGGGGGGAAGTTCATTTGTTTGTTTGAGTAGCGAAAAAGCTCGCTCGATCATATGGAGTTGACAAGAGAAACCATTAGATAGGGTGGTGAAATCTCCCACTCCGACGTGTGGGAAACTCAATTGAAAATTGGTGGAAGGGAATTGATAAGAAAAATGTGCAAAACAAGGACAAAGAAAAGTAGGGCACGTTTGTAAAACAAGAACAAACCCCAACAAAGAAAATGCAATGAGCAAGGTTGTTTTGGTAAAACAAAGAAATGTAGACATAAAATCCTCAAACCCTAAATAGATAAATAGATTCAAAAGAAAGTATTGAAAACCTAGGAGGAAAAAAGAAGCGTGCAAGAAAAATATATCAAAGAATGACAAAGAGGGAGAATACAAAGCGCACCTGGTAAAAAATGTCAAAACCCTAGCTCAAATGTTTAAGAAATCTTCAAAATTGAATCCGTTGGAAGTTGGAAAATGATCTATGTGAGGAGGAAGAATTTTAGTGAAAGGAATGAGAATAGATTAGCTCAAAAATTCTTCATTAAGTCATTAAAAAGGGATCATTAATGTAACTCGACTTGCATTAATGACAGAGTACATTAAGGAGGGAAAAGTGAAAAATGCACTAGTGGTGAAAATCACCGCTTGTGCATCTCAAGTTGTGAGCAAAGTGTAGGAGTGGTGATTTTCACCGCTCCAACACTTGGAGTTGATTTTGCAAACTTAAGGCTCATGTAGGAGCACTGAAAATCAATGCTCCAACATGAGTAAAAAATTGGCTAACTCCTAGGGATTGAGAATTAACGAAGATACTCATTTTGAAGCTCTTCGAAAGACAAACGAGGGGGAACACTCAAATGGACTATTTGAGGTTTTGGACTACACGTCAAGGTGAATTTAATTTTTTCCCCATTTTGCGTGCTTGAAGTACATGGAACTATGAAACAAACAAGTTTCGTAGGGGTTATCTCATGAATCTGGTGTAGCTGGATTCAAGGATAACAATGGGCCATAGAAGCGAGGCTTCAACTTCTTAGCACCACTTTTTTTCCTATAATTATGTTTGTAAGGCTATAAGCACAAGAAAATTATATCTCCCACCTCAAAACTTTCAATTGTGTGCCTATCTGCATAGATCTTCACTAATTTTATTCTCTCTAATGGTTATCCTTAAGTGACTTAAGGATGTCCCATCTCTCCTAAATCCAATCCTTCTCCTTAGGAGATTTATTGTCCCCAAATTCCAAGTCTAAAAAGACATAGCATCACACTCATGCAATTCTCATAAAGGAGTCATCCCAATCGACATATGATAGGTGGTATTGTAGTAGTGCTTAACAAAATGTAACCACCTGATCTAAGCCTTCTATTGCCCCATAGCATAATTGTGCAAGTATCCTTCCACTTGTTTGTTAACAATATTTGATTGATCATCTATCTAGGGTGGTAACTAGTTCTCGAGATCACCTTTGTGCCAACCAACCTGAATAGCTCTTGCCAAAAGACACTGAAAAATCTATTATCCTGATCACTAACAATATTTTTCAATAATCCATGGAGATTGAATAACTCTCTAAAGAATAATTATATAGCCTATGGTACCTTGCGTTTAGATGATATGGAAAATAAATGTGCATATCTGGTCAACCTCTCAAGTACCACATAGATACAATCACGACCTTGAACTCTAGGAAGACCCATGATAAAATCCATAGATATACTCTCCCACTTCTACTCAAGGATAGGTAAAGGATTCAATACAAATTTTGGTAATGTATGCTCTAACTTGTTTTGCTGATAAGTCATACACTCACAAACATGACACAAGACAACATCTTTGAGACCCTTCTAAGAGAATATCTCTCTAATCTATTAGTAGGTTTTGAAATAACCTAGATATCCTGCAATGGGAGTATCATGAATTTCCCTTAAAAATTTCTCCCTCAACTTTGATTCAGGCACCAAATAAAATTTGTACTTGTATGACCTCGTCTACCACCCTATACCTATCATCCATCAACTCACATGCATAATTATTTTTTGGAATACTCAACTAAAATGTGATCCTTCCAATCAATTGAAATCTCCATCAAGGAACATATAGTGGGTTTCCTCGAAAGAGAATCTGCTACAATATTCCTCTACCCTTTCACATATTCAATGTCAAAGTCATTTACCTAAATTTTTCTAGCCCGCTTCTGTTGTCGCTCATTCAAGTCCTACTCCAAGAAGTATTTCAATTTTTTATGGTTTTTTCTAAAAACAAATTTTCCACCTACCAAGTACTACCTAATTTTTTCCAAAGCATGCATGATGGAAAACATCTCCTTATCATAGATGGAAGATAATCTCTCTGTGTCATGAAGCTTCTTGCTCTCATAAGTAATAGGGTATCTATTTTGCATAAGTACTGCTCCAATCCCCTCGCTAGAAGCATCACACTCCAACATGCAAAGGGTTGAAAGAAATCAGGTAATACCAAAATAGGACAAGTTCTCATTACCTCAATTTTATTAAATGTGTGTTGAGCCTTCTCAATCTATTTGAAAGCTCCCTTCTTAGTGATATTTGTAAGAGGTGCACCAAGCTAAGAGAAACCCTTCACAAACCTCATGTAATAACTACAAAGGCCAAAGAATCCCCCTTAACTATGTTAGTTTCTTCAACGATGGCCAATCCAATATAGCCTGAATTTTCTCTTGATGGGCCTTCACTCCATCCACACTGATCACATGCCCCAAGTAAAGTATCTTTGTCATTACAAACTCACACTTGGAAGCTTTGGAAAAAAAATATTGTGCATCCATGATGTCAAACACCTCATCAAGGTGCTTAAGATGATCCTCCCAGGTCTTGTTGTAAATAAGAATATCATTGAAGAATACCAATAAAAACTTTCATGCTTTCGTATTAAAAATGTGGTTCATGCAAGATTGAAAGGTAGCAGGGGCCTTGGTCAACCCAAAGGGCATGACCAGGAACTCATAGTGACCATAATAAAACTTTAATGTTGTTTTGTGAATGTCCTCTTGAACTTTGATCTAGTGGTATCTAAAATGAAGATCAATCTTCAAAAAATATATTGCACCATGCAACTCATCCAAATTTTCATCGATCCTGAGAATCAAATACCTATATTTTACACTTTTTGAGTGCATGATAATCATTGGACATTTGCATAGTCTCATGTTTTGTCTTCACTAGGACAACTGAAGAAGCAAATGACTTGAGCTAGGCCTGATGTGCCCCATATCCAATAACTCCTTAATATTTTTTCGATCTCCTCTTTGAATCTCTTCAGATGTTGATAAGGAGTAGTAATAATGGGCTTAAATCCCTCCTCAAACTTGATCACATGCTCAAAACCCCTTTCAGGAGGTCTCCTAAGAGAAATGTCACTAAAAACCATTGTGTGCTTATTCAAAATGAATAGGATACCCACATGATATTGTCCATCACCAATAGAAGGGGTTTGAGAAGAAATCAAACATTGGGTTTCCCAAGAAACATCACCATGTCTGAATATACTCTCCATCCTCTTAGCTATCACAACCCTAGGTATACCATTAGACATACCCCTTAGGACCACCTTCTTTCCATCTTCTCTAGACTTCATCTCCATGGTCTAAAATTTTTGTGAGTACTTTCCCAATGAGTGTAACCACTAAACTCCCAATATTGAATTGGTCTCACTAATGCCTACTACATTAAAATAATCAATCGATGTGTAATTACTCAATGCTATGCTCAAATAAGGAATTTGATTAATAAAATTCATGGTGAATTCATCTAAAACCATCACACTGAATCCCTTGAAGTCCTTTGTTTGTAAGCCCCTCTTCGCCACCAGGGCCTCATCTATGAATTTTGGGTTGCCCCACTATCAATCAAGACTGTAACTTGCTACCCCTATAAGACTCCTCTTACTCTGAATGAATTATACCTAGGATTACCAAAAAGAGTCATGATGGTCCTCCCTTCTCTTCTTTTGATGGATGTCTCTCCACATCTATTGGTTCCCCATCTAACTCATCCTTCTCACTGCCATAGCTCCTTTTTTCTTCTCCTCCTCATCATCTGAAAGCATCTCTATATAATGAACCTTCCCTTTTCCTAAACACCTATGACCAGGATCCCAAGGTTCTTCGCAAGAGAACCAAATATTTTTTCTATGTGGTTTATTCCTAACCTCATCATCCATGTTCCTCTTAGGCCACTCTTTTTGGAATGGTTTCTTATCCTTCTTTGGTGGAAATGATTTGGGTTGGAATTTGTTTTTAGGTGTTGAACTCTCCATGTTTCAAGCCAACTTGATGGCATCTTGCAAAGTATTTGGATCAAATGCTTTGACCTAAACACAAAGTGGTTCTAACAATACCTCCATAAATAGAATAATTAACATTTGCTCAAAAAAAAATGTGACCATGACAGAGAGTTTATGAAACTCAGATATGTAAGAGTCAACTAATCCTACCTGTCTCAATTGAGTCAACTCTTTGTAGTGTAGCTTAGGGTCCTTTTATCAAAAATGTCAATTAACATCTAAGTAAAACTAGTATATGAAGTAATATTGTCATGTCCCAAGGTCACTAACCCATGGTACCACCACTCGTGAGCTTCTCCATCCAAATAGAGTGAGGCATACTTAATGGCTTATATTCCATCATGGGGTTAAGTTGGAAGTATGTATCTAATTTTTGTATCCATGAACATGCAATATACTTACTAGAACCATCATAGATGGGAATGGTTAATTTTACCACTCTACACTACAACTCCTAATTAGGTCCTTGTCCCTGATCACTTTTGAGTCTATTCTAGTACTTCACCTATCAAAAATATGCTAAGGACATAATTTCATGAAATTTGTCACCTAATGATTTATATTCCCTCAAATAGTTTACCAAAACTTCACCACCATCATGTTTTACTATTTTCCCTCTTGGTTGTTCCTCCAAGAAATTAGGCATTAAAAGTCTATTTGTGGTTCTACTAGTTTCCATGGAGTTGTTAACCAGAATGTTAGTGTTACTTCCCTCTCCATGATTACCATTGTTTTCATTATTATTTTGTATCCACTGAGTGAGAAATTGAACCAATTGTTGTTGTCCTCTAGACAAGTCATTTAAAATTTTCATAATACTAGGACTTTGTGGATCATCTCTATCACCCATGTTCTTTGCAGCTCTCTCACTAAACAAATATGCAATAGCAATTTCTTCTTCAAATTTTAGTTGTTCAAATGGATTGCTTGGCCTCCATCCAAAATAATACTTGTGAGACCCTCCTGGTTGCATAAGAATTGTTTCTATCATTAACTTGCACAAATCCCCACTAGTTGGTTGGATACATGGATCTAATACCACTGTAATATCTTAGAACAATTTTTGAACCAACTTTTCTTGCAATTTTTACAATGTTTGATGCACATGAATTTCATCAAATGGTTTGTGTGTTATTGGTTTGTTTATGTTTCATAATTTGTATGATAGGATGTAATATATATTCATCAAAATAATGCTCCATAATGTTTAAATTTATTAACTTAATTCACCAACATGTAATGCATAATATAGACATTTAGATAATATTTATGTGATTTCTTTTATGGCTAATATAAAAATTCAATTCAAAAAAATTCAATCAGACTCACAAATAAAGATTTCAATTTAAACAACATTATTGACCTAGAGTGATAAAAAATCCCACACAAATATTTTATTTTATTTCCTTATGCCCACTCTTCTCATGGTACAACACTCAATAGGATGGTATGGTAGCTATATAACTTGTATGACAGTCTCTTTGCAATTTATATCTCCCTTTATGTTGTATTGACCTTTGGTTTGACCACCTTAGGCTACGTTCGAATTAAAAGAAGCTCCAAAACCTTGTTAATATCCATCACTCCACTTATATGGTAATACGACCTTCTTTGGGGAGAAAATAATGTGGCATAGGTGGGTCCTACTCAGCCAATAAAATATTTAATTGATTTCTCCTACACACATTACACTTTGTACTTTTATCCTCTCCTCACTTTGCACCCACAACACAATAATTTCTACTTTTTCACCAATAGAATTAGAAAAACAATAATTTATCATTTGCCTGCAAACCTTCAATAAATTATTTAATCGAAAATCATTATGCACTTAAATGAAATTTGTGTGACTCCACCTCCAAATTGGCTAGGGTAGATGTCTCACCACCAAAACCAATTCCCTTAAGGTTCTTGTCCTATGGTTTTCTCCAACTAGTCTCAAATTCCATGCAATAGAGAAAATAAACAAGCATATGCAAATGAGCTTTCAAACCTCCTTTTATAATTTCTCATAGAAATTTCCCGAAGTTAATTTTTAATTTTTTCGCTCAAAATATATCATTTAATTCACTTTTATAAAGTAACTTTATAATATTTATTTAAAAAAATTAATTTTATTAAATTAATTAAAATAAAGTCATCCAAAAATTATTTAATTAGACAACTTTATTTAATTAATTAATTTATTTTGTAGTATAGACCAAAATTAGCCTACGAGAATTAACTAGGCTAAATAGGTCATTTTTAGCTACTCCACAGAAAGGAACATTACATGTTCATTCAAAACATTGCAATCTACTGGTGACTATTCTAATATATCAATTAGAGAGAGTTATGATGAGGGAAAAAAGAATACCACTTCTAATACATGTGAAAAAAATACAATGGTAAGGTTAATGAATTTGCAAAAATGTGAGCAAGCCAATCATTCAATGGCCAAATTTTTTTTTCCTTGTTATCCCATTTTATTTAACAAGGTCTCCTTATTTTAAAAGTATGTTGAGAGATGCAATGGTAGTTGGACCCTCTTATGACTCCCTGAAGAATATAGATTGTGTACCTCCCTCCTTGACAAACAATATATTCAAAGATGAACATATTGATGGAGAAGATGAGAAAAAAATGGATGAAGATTATTTGTTCTACTGTCATTGGATGAGAGGATTGATATTCAACATCAACCACTCATTAATATTATTGTTGCATTCCCTACTAAATCATACTTTCTTAGAACTAATGATTTCTCTAGGAAACGTAAGGATATTGATTACCAATTTTCTATTTTGAATGGGGCCATAGAGGAGGTTGGGTCTTCTAATAGTATGCAAGTTGTGAAAAAATCTTGTAAGTTAATTGATTTGATAGCTGAGAGTGCTTACAAACATATTTGTTTGACTCCATGTTGTGTACATTTTTTGAATAATTCTTCGAAAGACATTGAAAAATTATATTGGGTGAAGATAGCAGTTGTTGAAGCCAGAGACATACAAATGTTTGTGTGTAACCATCACATTTCACTTGCATTATTCCAATCTTATTCAAAGAAATAATTCCTCAAACTAGTTAAAACTAGATATGCTAGTTATTTTATTATGTTGGACAGGATGTTGGAGGTGCAAGATTCTCTACAATCCATGGTAGTTTGTGGGGAGTAGAAAATTGGGCTCAATCAAAGACAAAAAAAGGAAAGGTGGTGAGAGAAAGGGTGCTTAATAACACTTGGTGGTCCAATATTAAGTAAGAAAAAAAAAAATAATAATTAATATTCTTGAGTTTCTACTTTGTTTTAATTTTTAATTTTTAAATGTTAATGTTATCAATTTTTCACATAGCTCAAACTGACAGAGTTGGTTATGCAAGTTCATTTTAAAAGAAGTGCTTTCATCTGTCATTCATTCACAATGTTCAATACCTTGTTTGCAAGAAAAGAAAAGTGCAGAATTGAACAAGTATTTCACAAATGTTGTTTTTGTATTCATTGGAGTTAAAAGGAGAATCAAGTGTCCCACACAAGCCGTGGGAGTAGCTGGAACAATGAACCACAAATAATATTCTATGCTACTGAAGAATGAAAAGGAGAAAGAACATAATCGTCATTGCCTAATGGTGTCTTTGAGCTGCCTTCAGAGTTGAGCTCTCCCTTCTGCTCCCATTCTCCAAGTGAACCTGCAAGTGGATGAATTTTTTGTTAAAGCTCAAACTATGAACATTCCTACATGAGTCATCAACAGTAATGTAGAATATTGTCTATGATGAATTGAATCAATTGAGAAAAGACAAGAGTACAAGAGAATACCAAGGAGAAAGCATCATGAGAAACTTTTGAATTTATTGTTTTAATCTAACATTTTTTTCTTTCTTGTGCAAGTATAGGAAAATCCATGTTGTTGTTTTGTTTTGAATATCATAAAGCACATGGTGTAAAATGGGCTCCCACAAGGGTTGAGACCCGACATGATTTCCCTCAACATTCCACAAAGGTTTTTTCAGGAAAGAAACAATTCAATGTTGCTCAAGAAGATATGCATATGAAGGAGTGCATCAAGTGCCATGTGAACTCAAGAAAGTGACCATCTAGGACAGACAAGTCTGGTAGTGCAATGAATTGAAAATCATAGAGGATCAATTGCTCAAGTGAAGTACCATCAAGTGCATCATCACAAAATGTGATAGTGAATAGGCATACCTAATGCCTTGATTACAAATCAAATGATAATTGAAGAAAATGAAGAAGCTTCCAATCATCATCATTAGGTGCTTATATTTCAAAATCTTCCATGCAAAGATTATTTTCACATCATTATGTTGTTGTCTAGGAGAAACAAAAATGCATGAAAGTGCCAAAGTAAGTTTTGGTTCCATCAAGTAATGAGTTTACAAGTGGCTGCAAGTGAAATTCTGAAAGTAGAGGATGAATGGAAAAGAAGCATGGTTGACTCTGGGTACAATGCATCAGGGTTTGAGTGGATACAATGTGAAACAACATCATTTATGAAGGAATATCATAATGGTTGAGTTAAAGTATAGCATTGAATGAAGTAGACACATCAGTATGCAATGTACTTGAAAGTAAGCATGGAATCTTCTTTGTTTGTTTCATCTCCAGTAAAAGAATGCAAACAAAAGTTGTGATCAACAGTGGAAAGCTCCTATATGTTTTAATTCTTACAAACAATTTCAAAATAACAAATGAGATCAAGTAATAAAAGGCTAGTGAGATAAATGAAAGCTACATAATTTCTTGTTTTGTTTGAAGTTAAGCATATGCAAAGTGAAGTCATTGTATTCTGAGAGTAACAAATGAAGCTACAATAATGGGCTCATACAATGAAAACATTGTTGCTTTCTAAAAATAGTATGCTTATGTTACAAGGAACTGGGGTTTTCAAAATGAAACAGGTGCAAATACCCAGTTCGAGCCTCCAAGGAAAAATCCACATTGTTTCCATTTAAGTGCTTCAAATGCAGAAATAAGGAAGTATTTCGAGTTCATAAAAATGCATAGAAACCCTAATTGTTCTCTCATGGTCGTGGCCTGAGAGAGTTTTCTCTCATCACAAATCAAATACCAATTTAGGGTTTTGTGTTTAGAATGCAATTATAGGAGGAAACAACAAATGCTCGAGCTCATACAAATAATGGAGCCCCAAAAAATGGAGTGCAATAAAGTTAATGGCCGCGGCCATGATGGGTTTTGTAAACCCCTGAAAATGGAAAACATGTACACAAAATTCATTCATTTAACAAACAATGTTATGGCTATCATGGGTTGAGCCTAGAAATAATGTGTTTTTTGTAGAAACGGAAGAACATGTATGATGAAGTCGCAGCCAGAACAATGGCCATTTTCAGAAAAACTCGTTCCTCTACCCTTTTGTTCAAACAAGCTCTCAAGTTGAGCTATTATAAAAAGAGAAATTCCTTTAAAATGGGAAAGGAGAGCTCACCTTGAATATTTCTGTGGATAATTTCATCTAAATCCATGGCCTAAGCTTACATGGAGCTCGAACAAACTCTCAAATGGTGGCCACAAAGAGTGGACAAGAATGGCAACACAAAAAAAACATAAAATGCATCAAAAACCACAATCATGGTTGTGGCCTAAAGGGCTATTTTCTTTTCAAAATGGAGTCAAAGGTACATTAAAATGCAAACAAATAACTTACCAGTGATTACAAAGGAGGGCCCAACAAGAATGGAGAAAAAAAGAGCTCGAATGGTGGTGTATAAGCTTCAAACCCTAACTCCCATGGCGGCGCCCAGTAGAGCCCCATTTTCCTCAATATGGCCGATGCAAAATGATGGTGAAAGATGTGTTTGGAGGCGGTTTTGTGGCTAGGGTTTTCCCCATGCCCTAAATCAAATGTGATTTTGATTACATTCTTTTTTTTTTCAAACACTTTATTAATGCCTTGTTGCCTAGGTCGAATGCCTTAGGTATTTATTTTCTTTGATTTTTAAAGAAAATCAAATAAAAAACCATGCACATTGCCAACTCACTAGGGCAAGCATCTCCAATGCCTTAGTAACATTTGATGCCATGAGCCTTGCCTTGGGAGAAATCGAATGATGACTTTAGGTCCTCTAATTTTTGCCTAAGTCCTAAATATTTTAGAGTTCCCTTGGGTTTTGAATCACTTTATGTGATGGGGTTTTTAATTATTTTTTATGATTTTTTGTAGAAAAATCAAGTGTGTAGAGAGCTTGTATAATATTTTGATCTTTTGCAAACATTAATGAAAAAATCAAAATATTTGGAGAGAGATAAAGAAAAATTAGAGCATCTGGAGAAGAATTGTAAAAATTTGATGTAACAAGGGGGGCTTTCTATTTTGTAATTTTGAAACTGCAAGCTGTAAAACATTGATTAAGCAATGTTTCTATAAAGTGCTTAGTTAGTTGTTAGTTAAATGTAGTTAAGTTGTACACTTGAGTGACAACAAGACTTTCCATTTTGAGTTCAGTTCTCGGGTGGATTTGAAAAAGAGGTGGCATTTTGAACTTTCTAATTTTAGTTTTGGGCAGTTTTGAACCTAATTTTGTGGAGTTTTTGGATCAACTTGTTGGAAGTGAGAAGTTTCCATTTTTGTGAAGTAGTTTGGAGCAGTTTGAGCCCCTTCTTTTTAGGCTTTTTCCTTGAGCTCAAAAATGCAAAATGGGCTACTTTTTTATGATGCAGTGGACTTGATTTTTCTATTTTTGCACCATGGATGTCACTTGATGCCTATAAGTTTGAGAAATTTCAAATTTCTCAGGGGGAAAATTTTTGTTTCTTGCTCTCATATGAATTATAGAGAGTTTTGTAAACTTTTGAATCAGATTTTGATATCTTGCTCCTTCAGTCTTAATACAAGCAGTAGATTTCTCCTTTCTCCTTTTTCTTCTCATGCACTTGTAGTGATAATCTAATGATTGTTTGTGATTCAGAGTGGTGAATCCTTTTTTTGTCTTATTGTTGTGAGTTGTGGGTGAGGATTGCAGTTAGTTTAGGTTGCATACTGTATTCAAATATTCACGAATCTTTATGCAAAACATTGTTGAGCTAAATGTTTTGGAATGAATTGTGAGGGCTAATGTTTAAAGAGAGAATTTTTTTTATTAGATAAGCAGGGGAAGGGCCCTAATCCCGTGGTACAGTCAGAACTTAAAAGAAAATAGGGTGGGTAAAACAACACCACTAGCCAACAACAAGAAATAACATATCCAGGGAGGCACATAGGCCAAAAAATAGAATTGTAACCATGGAACCACTATACCTAATAAAAAACAAGAGATTACTACAATGGTTCTTTAAATCTTGAAGACCATTTATCAGGTCCACCATATACTAGAAATTTTGAAACCATAGCAAAGCTATTTGGAAATATCAATCTGGAATATAAAAACCAATAGACAAAAAGAGTAGAGTAGCCATATCAAGAAACAACACAAGAACAATACCAATCATTAGCATTAGCTAACAAATCCCCTTGATTACCAAACTGAGAGCCCAACTTCCTCCAATCTAGGCCAGCTTCAATGGTAACAACAATCATTCCAAGATTGGGCAAGAAAACCCCGCTCCCAACCACCAGAAGATAAGCATTCTTTGAAAGTTTGAGACCATGTACACTCTTCAAAATAGCCAACCAGTAGCAAGCCTTATGCTCAGAAAGCCACATTCAAACTAAGAGACCAAATTCCTCCAATCTAATCCAACTTCAATGGTAACAATAGTCATTCCAAGAGTGGGCAAGAAAACCCCACTCCCAACCACTAGAAGATACCATGCACACTCTTCAAAATAGCCAACTAGTAGCAAGCCTTATGCTCAGAAATCCACATTCCACATCCATAACTAATCCTCTCCAATAACCAATTTGCCTCTCCACCTCTATAGGAGAAATTACTACAAGTACCCACTCCATTGCCACAAAGACTCCCTAATAAACTAGACCTCCACCTCAATAGGAAGGGACTCCACCTCAATTGGAACAATAAGGGGGAAGACTTGTAGGAAAAGTATGAGCCACCCATGAAACCCTTAGAACCCAACTCCACCTCCATAAGAGAGGTATCCACCTCAAAACGAGAGGACTCCACCTCAATAGGAGACACCATTTGAGGAGCTAGGAGGAAAACACACACTCCAGTAGAGAGAGAACACATAGCAACTGAAGGCAACAAAAAACTCTGATTATTTAGACTAAACTTTGAAAGTCAACCCATGAAGGAGATTCTTACAACAAGGGAGTCCACAACACCCTTGAAAAAAGTCTACAAAATTGTCACAAAAGGAATCAAAAATCCTTCAAAGAGGGCCTCAAAGGCCATCTTGAACCACAAGTACAACAAATCCTCCATAGCATCAAACACAACCACAACCCCCTCGAGGACAATCAACAATCTCATCACAAAAGGGACTAGCAATCCTTCAAAGTAGGTCTCAAAGGAAATACATAATTTCCTCTTATCCACCATAGATACAATAATAGCTCCACTTGAGACCAAACCTATCACCTCCTTAAACAAACCCCAACCCTCTTGAGACAGAAGCAAAGAGCAACAAGTATAAGTATAACAAAAGGTATAACCCTTAAATAACCCTTGTATAGAGGCATCAAAGTAAGAATCAACATGGAAAACCCCCCATCTCAACCAAAAGAGTTGAAAGAGCAAACCAAACACCAACACACCAACAGAAAAAGAAAACCATCCTAAAAGAACGACAAAGGCAGGACATCTCCAACAGAGGCCATGCACCATATGCAATAAGGCAACCCAAAGACACAGGAAACAACCCACTGAAACATACCTTCCAGAGCCCAAAGTCAAAAAGACCAAAATATTGAAAACCTCAGAAGCAGGGATGTATAGCTCCAAGACCAAACCAGAGAACAAAACACCCGACAAAAAAAAGGAAGGGTGGAGCATAAGAAGCCCAGAAACACCAACAAACCAGCAAGGGAACCATATACTTACAGCCACCCTCCCACCATCCAAAGGATAAACATCAAGAAAGAAAGAGAAGGCCTCAAGAGACCAGGCCCAATGGTCCACCAAAGAAACCAAGACCACAACTAGCAACAACAACCCAGATGAAGCTTTGTCATCAGAAGAAAAAGGAAAAAGTAGAAAAAAGTCGTGAAGGCAAAATACGAGCACAATAACCTCAGAATCAACACCTAAACTAACAACCACAAAGAGGCTCCTCAAAAGAATAGGGCATAAGAAGCACAAAGGCCCGCTAAAGTCATCCTCACCAAGCAGAAAGTAGAGAACATCACCAAAACCAACTCCTAGAGTAGGAAAGGGGTAGCTAGAAAGGAAAGAATAGCTTAGTTCCCTTACCGCCAGCAACCACTTAGCAAACCCAACATCCATAGAAACAAAGATGCCCTCCATAGCAGAACCAAAGGATATCAAGATCCCCCAACAGAAAGTTACCCTGCACTTTCTCTTGGCGCATCACTTGCGCAACTCCACCACCACACAGCACGAAGGCCACAACCCCAAAAGCAAACACAGGGAGCGTACCATGAGGCCAAGAAACATGACAGCCACAACCAAGCCAAGGCAGAACAAAGGAACCATGACCAGAATCTCCAAACTCAAGCTATCATCCATACGCACAAGAAAGACGGAGCAAAGCTAGGGACAGGAAAAGGCACCAAAAGAAGATCCAGCAAAAACCACATCACCAAAGGATCCAAGCCCAAGACCACCACATTCAAAAACATAGGAGGAAGACCAAGCATTCGTCCCATCCTCCACAAGCAAAATAACTCCCCCCAACAGGCAGACCAAATCTGGGCCAAAGGCAACCACCTCATAAGCAAATAGCCCATAGATGACATGAGCACCCTGGATAGAGCAAAAAAAACAAGAGGAAACTCTCCCCCAAGCATCCAACAAGAATAATTGACTTCCAAGGAAGACCAATAGCCTGCAGCATCAATCATCACCCTCAGATTCCACCTCACCATCGCTCTCACCTTCAGAGGAATTTGAAATTCCTCCCCTGCTCCCTTTCCTGCTCACCATCGCTCCACATCCTTTATCTTATTGCAATTCTTCACCATTGTTATACCTCATATGAGTGTTGGTAGCATGCATGTTGTGGAGAACTCTGGTTGTGAGTTAAGTCTTTGTCAAAAACTTTGAATGTCTAGCTGATCATCTTAAGTTATAGGTTTCATTTTTACAGCTTCCTTCCTACCCCTTTCCCCTAAAAGTTCATAGGTTAGGTGATTAGTTAGAGGGAACCAGCCCACTTTGGATATTCACTCTCACCAATTGATTGACCCACAAATCAGAGAGTGTTTCCATGTTGCAATAGGATAGCCAAGCCTAGCTTGACTAAGGTTGCAATCCTGGTTGCCAACAATTAATTTACATTTTAATAGTGTCAATGTCAATTTTTAAATGTTTCTTGTAGATATATTCACTCTATCATGTCACTTATTTTGGAGGTAACATGCATGCAAATACAAACTCTCTTAGCCTTGGATAAATTTATGAGACTTTTGATGTCATGCTTGATCAAATGAAGCAATCAATTTTTGACAAGGATTTTGTAATTATAATTTTATGAGGAGCATATCAAGCTCATTGTCACAAAGAGGTGGAACAAAATGAACACCCCTTTTCATATGGCTAATTATGCTCTTAATCCCAAGTGGTATGCACCTAGAGGTGGCCAAATTCTTCTTTTTGAAAATGATGAGGTAATGGATGGATTTATGAAGGCTCTTCATAAGATATATAACAATGAGGAGGAAACCATAATTCAAGAGTAGTCGCTTCAATTTTTCAATCTTTAAGGTCCTACATTTAGAAAATCATAGGCTAGGATGGACAGAGTCACTATTGCACAAAAAAATCCCATTAGATGATGGAAATTTCATGGGAAGGACACACCAAATTTGAAACAACTTGTTATTCATCTATTCTCATAGATTGTTATTTCCTCTATTAAGAAAGGAATTGATCCACCTATGGTTTCATCCACTCAATCAAGATGAACAAGATTACCTCCAAATGGATAGAAAAGCTAGTTGCAATTTATAGTGCCTTGAAACTTCAAGATCGACAAATTATTGAATAGATCAGTAGACTCCAACAACTCATTGGGATATTGATCTTGAAGATGTTAGGAAAATTGACGAGGAGATGCAACTAGGACTAATCGGGATTCCACTAGACAAACCACAACTTCAACCAAAGAGTGACACATATTACAAGTCTTTTAATATTGTTAGCTTAGATGAGGCATAGTTGTATTGAAGTTTGACTATTTGAGACTTGAATTTAAATTTTAAGTTTTACATTTTTTATTTTAATTTCTAAACTTTAAAATCTAAACAATCAAATGTTGTTGCAATGTTATCTAATATACTGATGATATATTATTGTCATAAACCATTATTAAATACTACTAGTATATTGTTGTCATGATTAAAATTTATTGTTGTAGACACTAAAAATTGTCCTAGGCCTACGAGAACTCTAATTCTTCATCACTTCCCCTTTCATCCTTGATAATTAAATAATTTTAATTATTTAATTACTCCTTAATGCCATAAGTCCTCTATTAATTAAATAATTTTAATTATTTAATTAATTCATTTCTAGCTTTATATTTCCTCTTTTGATTAATTAAATGAATTCTATTTATTTAATTACGTCACTAATGTCCCTTTCTACTACAATTAAATAAATTTTATTTATTTAATCATTTATCCATCTTTCAACTATAATTAAATAATTATTTTAATTATTTAATTATTCACTAGAATTTTCTATCATTTTTTTTAGAATGCAGGAATTAGTCGGGTATCCATCCCCCTATAAACTACAGTGCGCTTGGAAAACTTTTTTCATGTGATTGATGGTGTTGGCGCAACGCGCCCTCTGGTACCACGGGGAAGTGGGGAGACTAGACCTCGTGACCTCTTGCTCGCAACAAGATGCTTTAGCCAATCGAGCTAGGCCCACTGCCCCACTAGCCTTTTCTATCATTAAATTAAATGAATTTTATCTATTTAATTGCCTGCTAATTTGTCATCTTCTTCATATTTTTGAATTAAATTATTATTTAATTCAAAAATAAGCTTGTCACGTGTCTTCTTTAATTAAATAATATATTTATTATTTAATTACCCATGTCCCACTTTTGAATTAAATTGTTATTTAATGAAAAAGTCAACCTGTCACATGTCTATAAGTAAATAATACTTTTATTATTTAATTATTCATTTGAATTTCTCCTACCTCTTTTCCTGTGTCAATCTTATCTTCCACATCAAATCTTATCTCTTGCAATCTCATTTAATTCTAGCCTTTGATTGAATTATCTTATAATTCAATCCTAGCCATTCATTATTATCATTTACCCTGATTTTGCCCTAACCCTATTCCATACTACAACTTTCATTCTTGGCCATTGATCGACACATCTTATTGACATTCAATCTCATCCCTTTATTCAAAATTGTCTTTTCTATAAAAGACCCTACCCTTGTCAGTTTCATCTTCTCTAGTTCATATGCAAGTACGTGTTGCTAGTGTGAGACAACAATCTTCAATATTTTGCTAGTCATTGTTATAAGCTTATTATTACACTCAAAATGAGGGCATAAGTACATTCAAGCAAGATGGAGAAGAGAAATGGAGGTGAATCAATGATGGCCTGAAGACTTTATGGTGATATTGCTTTATATTTCATGTCTTTATGCTTATTTGTGTTCTATTGTTGGTTTAGGGTTACTTTTTATGCTATTTTACATTAACCTAGAATTTTACCCTAGATTATAATTGTTGTTATACTGTTGTCATGATTAAATTTGAATAACTCCCCTCTATCTCTACTATTATATTGTTTTTTTATTAGATTAGTAGGGGAAGGGCCCTAATCCCATGGTTACAGCCAAAACTCAAAAAAGGAAACAGGGTGGGTAAAACAACACCACTAGCCAACATAAAAAATAGCATGTCCAGGGTGGCACACAGGCCTAACAACAAAACAGTAACCATAGAACCACTATACTTAATTAAAAATAGAATATTACTACTATAGAGTACTTAAAACTATGAAGACCATTTATCAGGTCCACCATATACTAGCAAGTCTGAGACCATAACAGAGTTATTTGAAAATAGCAATATGGAATATTAAAATAGAATGACAAAAAAAGTAGGGCAGCCATAAGAAGAAACAAGAAAAAAATCCATTACTTGGATTTTCCAAATAGGTCCCAATAATCTCCTATTAGGGAGATATACTCTCTCCAATTAGGTCCCTCGGTCTCATCCATGTCCTTCAAGTCGTATGTCTTTCCCATCTTTTTCAACTTCCTACCGATCTTGGTTTGACCAGACACTGCACCTACCATTTCTCTGTGCATTAGGCCATTTGTCACCTTCATCAACGTGACCAAATATTTTTCCATATCATCCATTTGAACCTGGATATAGGTTAGTCTACTTTTCAAATAATTAATGCTAGAATCTTTAAAAGTAGTTTCATTGTCAGTATTCTCAGTTTCAGGAGTAGTCAGGGTTTCATTCTTTTGGTCTTCTTCAATTTTGGTCTCCTCCTCCTTGTTATCTTCATTCTCCTCAGTTTCCTATTCACCCATGTCATAGGCAATATCTTCAAGTTTTGTCCCATCACTTTTTCATCAACCTGGGCTTCAAATTCTTCCACCTCCAACTCTTCCTCCTCATGAATAGTGACTTTTTGTTTCCCTTTCCTGTCCTGGGATGCAGCCTTGGCTAGGCATGTGGATCTACAACCTCCACTACCCTAACATTGCTTCCTATCCTTCAAGTCATCAGTTTGCATTCCCTTGTTTTCTTCACTAATGGTAATGACTTCACTTTGAATTATTAGCTCTTTTTTCATCTTCTTTGACTTAGGCAGTTCCAGGAGAAGATGGGAATGCTTGCATTTCTCCAAAGTCGCTTTAACCAACTCAAGCTCGATGGAGCTTTTAGCGAGATTCTTCAAACCCACAAGGGTTGAAGGATTAGAGATTTTGGCAGTAGGGGAAGGTATTTTAGTAGGGGTTAACTCATTTCTTGCAGCAACAATGGGCGGTGGTCTAGGGTTAGGCTCCTCAACAGGGTTAGCCTCCTCTAAAGGTTCCACATTTTCACCAGCATTATGGTTCTCATTATCCAGTCTAGCAACTAAAGGGTTTCCATGGGGGTTCAAAGCTAAGGCATGCTTGTAAAGGGCAAGCATTAATCCTTGATGTAGGGGAGGGCTCACACCTTTTTCAATATTAAATTGCAAGGAAGATAGTAAATAAAAGGGAAAATTAATTCTCTCATTGTGTTGAATATGATTCAACAATGGAAAATGGTACGTGTGAACTATCATATATCTTCCTTCAAGTGTGAAATACCACATCACAAACATACTCACTAGGGCATATGGATTCGGGAGCTCAAGTCATGCGTACCTATTTTGAAATCTAGTTAGATTCTCATTGTCATGAAGAAACTTTTCAACAAATGACTAGTAGTCATCACCACTCTTTTTATCCACCTTGATTCCCTAGTTTTGCAAACCAATAGCCTTCACAATAAACTACATCATCACCTCAAATTTAACCACTCCAATTGCCACATTCCCCTTCCTCCAAGAATTGATAAATTTTGCAGTAAGGCTTTCAGTGTATCCCTTCATGGCCTCAAAAAAGGGAACCATACCTACTTTGTTAAAAAGTCTCCATAGGTCTGCATTTTGTTTAAGTGTTTGGCAATTCAGAGGTTTTGTGTGCTTCTGCGGCCCACCCATCTTTGTGCTCTGCAAAATTTTTGGATTCTTCAGGATTTTCTTCATTAGCCCACTCCACTTCAGCTTCCTACCAAACTTGCAAAAAACACTATTGCAAATAGTTTGGAAATAAACACTTAATTAATATTTGAGAACTTACTTTAAGAGATAGTCGATAACACATTTCTCGGGGCTAAGAGTTCATTATTATTTTTACAAATAGTTAATGACTCTTTATTGTTCATACCAAGAAAATCTTCATGATAGCAGGTGGAATTGACATAGGGCACTTCAACACACTTGGATTTGATACCCTTCTTCAACTTGATTAATGCCATGTGATCCTTAACCATCACAGGAAAGAGATAATTATTACCTTTTTCTCCTGAGGAGGTCTTCTTGCTCGACACCATACCACTTTCTTCATCATTATTTCTCTTTATATCACAAGATCACAAATACTTCCTCCGCCACTCCCAACCATCATCTTTGTAAGTTGTATACATATTGAAAATTTTATTTTAGAACCTTGTCCTTTAATGACATCAGTAATTGATTATTAACCCAGCGGGTCCACCCATTACACTTCAACACTTTGTTGGTTGCACAGTCAGTGAAAGAATTCCCTTATCTAAACACATGTTACACCATGATATGAGTAAAGAAACTCATAAGGGACAAACATTTATCAATGATTTCTTTTCATTTCTAGGGGATTATGGCACCTCCATTCAAAATGTTCACAATTAACTTTGAATCTCCTTCTAGAATAACCTTTTTAAAACAATAATCCTTTAGAGTCTTTATGCCCCCCCACACAACCATAGCATCTGCTTTATTATTAGAGAAGACTCCAAAATTAACACCATAACTCACAATGTAGTCACCTAAGTGGTTTCTAAGCAGACCTCCCGCCCCAGCCATACCTAGGTTACCTTTAGAACACCCACCAAAATTACACTTAATCCACTCTCTTTCAGGAGGAACCCACATAGTAGACTTCCTAGCCAAAATTATGGTCCAATTAAGATTAGTTAGATCTTCCTTAGATCCCAAACTTGCTTAATTCTCATCTCTTTGTAGTTTGGCCATACTTTTGAGAATTTGTATCCTCCCGCATCCATATTTTCCTAAACCTGTGCTTTTATGATCATACAAACCTCATAGTTGCTTCTCTCAACTTCCCTAAAGATCCTATTATTTATTTCCTTCCATATTCCTTGGGTTAAGAATGGGGGAATTTGGTTCCAAAGATCCACAATTACCTTATGGGAGAAAGGGAAATTAGACCAACTTTCAACAAAAGACTTCATAGTATGGGGAAACACCCAGTCAGTGAACAACAAAGGAAGGAAAAATTAATACACTTCTCTAGATAATTGGTAGTGAAAGAAAATGTGCATAATAAACTCTTCATCCTACTTGTAAAGGATGCATCGATTAACAAGCTGAAATCCTCTCCTAACCAGGTTATCAATAGTTAGAATTCTTCCATGTGAAGTAGCCCACCAGAAACAATTGATTTTTGGCACTAGGTTTTTAATCCACACTTTATCCTAGTGATGGTATTTGTTATCAATAAGGGGTTTAGCCAATTCATCATAAGCATGTTGATGAGGTAAAAATAACCTCATCAATATAATGGACTCAATACTTAACCTTAAACCTTTCAGCCAACCTTACCCTGCCAATTAATGATCTATAAGATAAGTAATTGCTTTCTTTATGTGAATAAGCGTACAATCTTTATTTATTGAAATTAGTCAAAATAAGCTAATTTATGTTGACTTAATGGTTTAGTTCTTGATTATTCGACAAGTCAACTTCCACCATCAGTTACCATTCCAGTCAAAGAGGTTTTAATGTGCATTTCAACATAGTTGAAGACAAGTGAATGGGGGTCAAAACTTCAGGAGCATGCATTATGGACCGAGTTTTCATAAGTTTATGTTATTTTCAGTTCTAAAGACTTTATGGCTCGTGTCGAGATTCTTTAATATCTCATGTCATGGGATTTAAAGTCTATTAGTTGTTGACAATCAGTTGAAGACTTTATCTACTAAAAATTAGGATTTTGTTAGCCTCTTTCATATAAATATGTAACTGTTAAAAATGATGAATATAGAAGAATATCGTTATGTTGCCAATATGTTTTCTAAGTTATACTTTTCATATGAATAAAATGAGTTTTTCCCACCACTTTTAGAGTTATTGAATGATGTGAATGGAGTTCTTTGAATGAGATAATTTGGAGCTACAATGCATGTGATCTAAGATAGGTGTAGAAGCACCCAAGAGTTGACCACTCGAGGGTTATAGATTAGATAGATAAGTATTTTATTTCTAATTGTGTACTTTCCTTTAGTAGATAATAATCAAAATTGGAACTTACTTTCATATGTGTAATTATATCAAAATCAATCCTGTAGGTTGTAGTTGAGTCCGTAGTATTTGAATTTAGTGTCTGAAATTCTAGAGCATCTTCTTTCAGTTGTTTTAGATTGCTAAATCATTTTTTGCTAGTTGTTTTAGATTGTTATCTTTTGATTAGATCAATGTTTCCTAGTTTCTTTACCAGTTTTAATTCAACAATCTATACATTTCTTAGTTTAATCATTTCCATGCTTCCTAGTTTAGTGGTTATGCTTTTAAGATTCATAGTTTTATGCTTTCTATTGTAGTTATTTCAAGCTTTCTAGATAGATGATTTCCTACTTTCTAAGTTTAGTGGCTTCTTAGTTTATAGTTTTATTTCAGTTGTTTGGTATTTACAGAACCCGAGAGAGATAGTTGAGATGTCTTCTATTGCATACAGTCTTTGGACACTACCTGGTCAATATATTAATGTGTTTATTAACTTAAGTGTTAGGACCTAATGACAACCTATCACATGTTTAATAGACAAACAACCTGAAGAGTTCCCCTTCCACACCCATTCATCTTCCCTTTCAATAGAGAACTAGTTCACCTCCCCTATGAGATTGTGTAACCTTAACAGAATCGGATCCCAGTTGATATGTCTTTGACCTCTAAAGTTAACACTCCTTAACATCAAGTTGAACTCCTTCCATTTAGGTTCTTCCACCTCCCAATTGACATAGTCCAACACCTTTTTGCCACATATCCTTGTCAATATTTTTTTAAGGGGATTAAAGACATTAGTTGAGGAGAGAGGGGAAGCCTCAATCCAAATATCTTTCTAGAAATCAATGTTTTTACCATTACCAATCCTCTTTCTAATCCTCGATTTCAACACATTTTTAATTTTAATAAGATGGTTCCATAGAACAAACCCACTGGGTAGATCAGTTGATGAGAGGAAGCAACCAATATTTTTGTTCTTCAAATACTTAGCTTGGAAAATCTTCACCCAATCCATAGACCCTTCCAAAAGGTTCCATCCCACCTTAGCAGTTAGGGATTTGTTAAGCAATTTGATTCTCATTATCCCTAGCCCTCCAACACCTTTTAGAGTGCACACTTTCTCCCAACTAACCATAGACAATTTGTTTTTCTCTTCAGTTCCAAACCACATAAATCTTCTCTAAATATGTTATATTTTTTCCCCTATGAAGGTCAGTATTTTGAAGAGAGACAGGTAGTAAATCGAGATATTCTGTAAGGAGGATTTTAACAACTAGATATTCCCACCTAAGCTAAGAGTTTTCCCCTTCCACCCATCCAAATTCTTTTGAACTCTCTCAATTAGATGGTTCCAATAATTATTTTCCAACTTTCTAGAAATTAGAGGTAGCCCAAGGTAAGTTGTTGGTAGGACAACTTCCTGACATCCCAATGTCTTCACCACTCTTTCCTTCACAACTTGGTTATCATTAAAGAATTATATCTTGCTTTTTCATAGTTGATATACTAGCTAGAGATAGAAGCATCATCATTTAGAACCGATTTCCAAAGGTTGGCTTCCCCCATCGAGGCTTCACCAAATAGGAGTGTGTCATCAACAAACTATTGGTGAGAGTCAGGAGAGAGAGATGAAGCAACTTTTACACCTTTAAGGGTTTTAGAGTTAACAAGATTTTGGATATTCCTTCCTAAGACCTCAACAACTATTATGAAAAGATAGGAGGAGAGGGGATCGCCTTGCCTTAGGCCACAACCACAAGAGAAATAACCAAGTGGGGGATACCATTAACTAGAACAGAGCACATAGGGGAGGTAACATAGGTAGAGAGAAGCTTTAGGAATCTTCCCTCAATCCCAAATTTCCTAAGAACAACAAAGAGAAACAGCCAAGAGACTCTATCATACGCCTTAGAGATATCAATTTTGAAGGCCATCCTAGGGTTTTTACTGAGGTCCATAGAGTGGAGGATTTCATGGGTAGAGATAACAACATCAATAATATTTCTACCTTGGACAAAACCTTTCTGGTTCAGAGAAATCATTTTTTCTAAAACAACTTTAAGTCTGAACACAAGGATCTTAGAGAAAATTTTATAGACATTATTACAGAGGCTAATGGGTTTGTAATCTTTAATAGAAGAGGCATCATCATTCTTGGGAATAAGATCAATAAAGGTGGCATTTAGTTGGTTTAGGAGCCTACACGACTTGAAGAAATCTCTAGTAGCATTAAATAAGTCAGATTTGGCAATATCCCAATAAGTCTGAAAAAAAGGAGAGAACCCATCAAGGCCAGGGGCTTTATAAGCCCCAAAAGAGAGCATAGCTTATTTAACTTCTTCCATAGAAACAACATTAGTCATATTCTTTAAGTCTTGTTTAGAAATAACTTTAGGGATCACCTCAAGGAAATCATCATGTGTCTACTTAGCATTACCTTGGACATTTTGGAAAGAGGAGAAGAAGTTAATAGCCTCCCCAACAATTTATTTTTTAGTTGAGACTATGGTACAATCGTTTTTCTTGAGTTATCTAATCATTTTCTTGCTTTCGTGTTTCAAGGCAGATTGGTGGAAGAATTTAGTGTTGTGGTCTCCTTTAGTAAGCCATTGAACCTGATACTTTTATTTCCAAAAGATTCTCTCCTTTTTATTGACCTTAAACCATTGGGATCTAAGGTCACGTTCCTTTATGCATATCTCGTCATCCACAAGGCTAGCTTCCATTTTATCCTTAACTTCCTTTAAGTTGTTTCCCAGAGCTTTCTTAATCTCAAAGATGTTACCAAAAGTAACTTTGTTCCACCCTTTCACTCTCTGCTTGATTCAACTCAACTTCTCCAGTGCCAGGCAGAACATAGGGGTGCCACCTATGGGTTCATCCCACCAATTTTTTAATAAAACATCAAAATTTGGGTGAAGGCTCCACATTATTTCAAATCTAAAAGGGAAAGGGCCCTTGTTGTGGTTAGCATTTCTTTTAAGCACAAGAGCATTATGGTTAGAACTTGACCTTGGAAGAGCAGATAGAGAGAGAAATTGAGAGATGTTCCAATTAGAAGAGATCAGAAACCTATCCAACTTAACTTGAATCAGTTGATTACCATTCCTTCTATTTGACCATGTAAATTTGGAGCCATGAAGAAGAATATCGATAAGCCCAACAAAGTTTAGGAGACCGGCCAAATCCATCATACTATCAATATAATCATCTAGCCCCCCCAAATTTTTTGAAGGAAGAAGGGGGGAGTTGAAATATCCTCCCAACATCCAATGGTCATCCTTTCTATTTTTAATATCATCATTTAGATACTCCCAAAGTTGCAACCTGTCCTTGCTCAAATTGGGAGCATAGATATTAATTAAGTTCTATTTCTCCTAAGAAGCCAGATCTTCTAGAGAAACCATCAAACTATTCCTACTAGTAGAGCTTAGAGTTCCTTTTAATTTTGAGGGATTCCAAAGAGTAACAATACCCCCTGAGGCTCCTTCAACCTCATTGACAAAGTAATTCGCTCTAGGCTAGATACTCAAAATGACCTTATCAAAGGTCTCCTTTATTTTGGTTTCTTGAAGGAGCAAGACATCCACTTTATTGTCCAAAATATAGGTTCTAACCAAAAATTATTTGTAAGGGTTGTTTAGGCGCCTAATATTCTAGGAGAGAAACTTCATAGAGAAACATACCAGGTACAACAACACCTAAGGGCCCAAAAAGGAGTAGCCAAGGCTACTTATTTTTGGACTTTGATCCCGCAATCGAGTCCAAGGTTCTTTTTTTTCCTGCAGCCACATCCCTCACTGTATCTTTGTTCCTGGATTCCTTAAATTGGGATGGTCTACCTACCTTGTTTCCCCCTCCTACATCTAGCTTCTTTTTCTTTTTGACTTATTTGAGGATTATAACCAGTCATCCTCATCTTCTCTGTCAATGGAGTGAGGAGGAAACCCCAACAAGGCCAGGGAGTCACTCAAGTTACCTGCCTCCTTCTGAGATAGAAATAACATTTCCTCCTAGGACAAAATGGGTTTTGAATACACTAATTCACCTTCTTCCAATTCAACTCCTACTTTAGAAACAAGAACCTCTTCCAGGGGGACTACAATTTGGCCTCCATTTGGGCCCCACCCTTTACTTCATACATATTATCAATATTATTTTCCTCCCCTATTGTAGGATTCTAATCTTTTTGAAAGCTTGAGGTAGGGATACTACCGACAGGGGTATCATGCATGAGGTCTAGGCTAGCCGAGTCACTTGAAACAGCAAGAGGCTCAGGACAGGCAACAACCAAGCCACAAGCAATGGAATCCTTCTCAGCGAGGACAACATCCACAAGGGCAGAAGAAACTTCTAGAGGGTGAGCAACAAAGACAACTATGGTGGGCTTAGGCAACTGCTCAAAAGGAGAATGTTTGGTATCAAAGGGTCCCTCAACAGGCCTTTTCTCACAAAAATCAATGAGGTGACCAAATTTCTTACAAAGCTGGCAGAAATGACGAGCATTTTCATATTCAAGGGGTTGAGTCCAGTTGCCGAATTTAGACTTAAGGAGAACAAAATTTGAAAAAATTGTGTTAACAGCCACATTCACACAAATACGAGCATAGACAAGTCTAGACTTCTCCTATGTGATCTTGTCTATATCCAAGAGGCTACCAAAATAATTTACAATCCCTTTTGAGATATTCATCTCCTAGAACTCAAGGGGTAACCCAGTGAAGCAAACCCAAGTTAGAGTTGTGGCCCATAGGTCAGTAGTAGGATCAAAACCCGATTTCCACTTGCACAGGGAAAGGAAGTTCTTAAAACTAGCATCAAAGGCCTAAGGGTTGCCTGTTAACACCTTTAGCATATCTTCATAAACTAAAAAGGATAAAGGGAAGATACCTCTTGGCATAGCATTAATAGAGATGTTGCCTTTAAGATTCCAAGTCAAGGCAGCCCAGAGACATACATGTTCAATATTCATATGATAGGCCAATTTTTTTCCAACCAACGCCAGTTTAAGGTTGTCCATAGCCTTCAACATCAAAGCTTCAGGGACGTTGACTTCCCAGCTAGTCACAGAGTAGGAAGTAGACTATGAAAAACTTTTACCTAAAGCTGGTGAGCCGATACCCACTAGTTTTTCCATATAGAATGTTGGTTCTTCTTCAGAGAAGAAAGAGTCTAACCTAAGAGAAGGGGACAAAGGCGAATTGACAAAAATACCCCCAGTCCTTCCCCTAGGGAAAGGATGGAGGTACGAGGAGGAGAAGTCACATGGGGAACAACAACACTGGTTGCTGCCACAATAGACACAACACCAGACAAAGAGACAACAACTTTAGAATGGGGAGCCTTCCTGGGCCCCCCTCCTGATCGGCCCATGAGGCAGTCAAATCATAGCAGGGACGAAAAAGATTCAAAAAAATAGCCAAAGTGGGAAAGTAGCAAATCAAGAGTCGAGCTGGCATTTAATGGATAAAAAGCACTCACTATTATATTGTTGTTATACTACTAGTATAAAGTTTTAAATGAAAGTTATTGTTATCCTTGTATAAATTTGAGTCTATCTATCTATCTATCTATCTATCTATATGTGTGTGTGTGTGTCCCCTATCACACCCAAAAATTGTCCTTCAAACTACTATCCCTTAAATGTATCCCCTTTCATCCCCCCATCCTTGTCCCCAAAATACCATGGAACATGGGTATTTACACAAATTTTCTTTTTATTAAGCGATTATCCTTGGTAACATGAAAATTAGTATTCAAATTCATCATGAAGGAATGGGAGAATATACCCAACTAGGGGATTCTTGTGGGTCTTTCTTGTTTGTTGTTTTCTCTGGTTCCTAATATGTTGTAATTTTGTTGTTTGTTTGTTGTCTCTATTTTGGTTTGGGACTATGATGCTAGTTTTTTCTACTTTGAAATCTTTTCCCTTGAGACCTTTTGTGTAAGGATACAATTCCCTATAAATAATGCTTAATATATCAAAAACATGAAAATTAGTAGAAACAAAAAAAATGCTTCCACCGTGATTGTATTTCAAAGCTATCCAAAGAAATTGTATTAGAGGTTGTTTGAACCCTTCTAATTATCAGGAGAAAATGGTTAAATATTCAAATTCAATGATATTTGGCATTAGCACATTATAATTTCCTTGGGAAATTACTAATTAAACAAGTTATGAGTATATGATCATATGGAGGGGTAGGGATATGAGGAAATTGTTATATCTTCAATGGCTATAACAAAAAGCTAGGATTGCCCATGCATTAATTTTAGTTACAGAGAAAATCAAAAATATCTCGAGTTATAAGACCTACCAGTGAATAAATTATTGAAGTTCTTGTTGTGAATGGCAGTTCTAATAGCTTTATAACCATGTTCTTGTTGATGAGGTATTGAAAGCTACAACCATAATTTCAGATTTCTTGTATGTCCATAACAATCCAAATTGTGTGCAAAACCTATAACAATCATGTTAAGTCCAAGGTGATGAATATAAAAACTTCTCCTCAATGAAGTCATGAGATTTTGAATAAATATTGCAGTTCAATAATTTTCTCCTTGAATTTGCAATAGTTTAACATTGTCTTAGATAGTTCCATACATACTTTTGCACGCTACCATATAATTACACCTTATTAACTCTGTAATTAATACATCATCCACTAGATAGCTCCTGGGATCTAAATAAATAACTACATGTGTCAGTATGAAATTTCTTAAAGTTTTGTGTATTTGCTAACAAAATTTAGAAAAATAGCTATAGTTACACTCATCCTTAACTGGAATAAATGACACACCTTTATAACAGGTTTATTAAATTGAATGAAACAGATCAATAGCTACTTCACTCTTTAGGAAAATTCAATTTAATAGATAAAGAAAAATCAAATTTAAATATTTTTCACTAATAGAATTCAACTTAATTTATCTATTTAAAATGTCAATAGTGGCATACTACGATGGTTAAATTGTTGTGGTGTTGTTCTTGCCATTAAGGTTCAAATCTCATTGGGGTGTAATTGTTGAATGTTTAAATTGGGGATCCTCTGTTTGTGACCTCATTGGTTCATAGCTCTAGATAAAAAATGTTTACCCCTTAAAACAATAATTTATCTATTTAAAACAATTTTGAAGTGCATTAAGACTATTGGAAACATAATTTGTAAATTGAATAATGAATACAAAAGATGTTGCAATCCATTATCCTTCAAATAGCTTTAGTAAAGTCTTGAATTTAGATTAGCAATACTCAGTCTTCATGGTTCACACCCTAAGAGAAGCAAAAGGATTAGGTCACAAGGGTTGATCAAGAATAATATTAGGCAAACAATGGTGATGAAGCAATTTTTTGAGAACTTGAGAGTGAAACAGGGGAAAAAATGTGGGTGATGGGTTTTGAATGGGGGTAATGCACCTACACTTTCCTTCCTTGTTTCATTAGGAAAAATAGATCCCTTAGAAAAAGATTGACTTTCAACCCTTAAGTGAGTCAATCTTGATGGAGATCTTGTTGTTTTCCTTATGACTGAGGATGGGCTAAATTAGCCTGAAATGCACTTTTGGGAAATAAATGAAAAATTCCAAATGAAAGCAATAATGGAATGTAACACATGAAACATATAATTTAAACCTCAATTTGACAGAATCCAGAAATTTTTAGCACATCTGAGAAGGATGTGATTTTATGCACCTGTCACAAGAAGCCTATGTTGAGTGTCCTCCTAGGACTCATTTGCCCAAGGGTGAATGGATCTTGCTATAGGGGTTCAAATTTATTTTTTACAATCCTCTGCTCCTAGGTCTGCACTCTTGTTTCCTCTGAGTTTCACAGTCGGAAATTCAAAATTAAATTTTGAAAGTGAGTTTTTGTGGCTTGACAACAATGTTGACAACTTTGACAACAATGTTGACAACTTTGACAACAATGTTGACAACTTTGACAATAATGTTGACAACTTTGACAACTTTGCAAAATTGCAATTTTGATGAGTCTTCAATCCTTTTTCAACCTAAGATTTTCAACACACAAAAGAGGGAAAAATTGTTTATTTTTGGTGAATGGGGTTTTTCCTTGATCAAACCCCATTTTGGTAATTAAACCTTGAAATGAAATGAAACATGAGTGAAAGGAATGATGAATGAACAATTACTATGTTGCAACTCACCAAACCCTTGAATTGAGATCCTTGAAGGATTGAAACTTAACACATCTCTCCAAGGTCTTGATCTTGCATGAATAGCTTGATTAGATTTTGATCTTGATGCTTGAAACCTACATCACAATGTTAGCTCCAAAAATATGCATGAATGATGATAACTTTGACATGATGCTTGAGATCTTGAATGTTGTTGTAGATTATTGGTAAATATTCTCTTGAACACCTTTGACAATAATTTTTACTCTTGTAAAGTCTCTCAAAAAGTTCTAGGATTTGAATTGATAAAAAGACCTTGTATTTATAGACAATTTTCTAATTTCCCGAAAAATTAAACATTACAAGCCAACATTTGAAATTTAAATTTGGATCATAAAATGGTTGGAAAAAACATATTAAAATTTTGAATTTAGCAACTAAAGGGGACCCATTCACCCAAGGGTGAATGGGTCTTGACCTAAATTGTCAGGACCTATTCATTTCAAGGTGTTAAAAATGATAATTGCATTAATTAAATACTAATTCCCCTTTCGGAAATTGCAATTAATTAGGCTTGTAAATGCATAATTGGACCAGTTGGAGGCTTAATTAAGTCCAATTAAAATTAAGGGACCCAAACATAGTGTGAAAATGTAGAGTACATTTTTTGACACTACATTTAGTCCCCACTTTAGTGAGAGGATGAGCCCTATGCTCAAACTCACACTAAAGTAGTCAAACAAGCATCAAGAGAGGTCTAATTGTACAACTGTTGGAAAGATAAGACAACAAAGGTCAAGGAGGATGATCAAGCCCCCAAGATCTAAGATATCATGGAAACCAACAAAGGCACAAAGAGACACATGCCTATGTTAAACATACAACAGCAAGACAAGATACACAAGCATACAATGCCAAAATTAACAAGAGAGAGAGAGAGAGAGAGAGAGAGAGGAAACTCATTGTCCACTATGCAAACAAAATGTACTCACACAAGCTACTGGAATATGTTGTCCACTAGGTGAGCCCCGAAAGGTGACTAATGGAAAAGTCATGCTAGGTCTACAGGATCCCATTGTACTAACCATACCAAAGTTATACCTCTTGATAACTTTGATAAGGTGCCACAAAAATGGTCACAAGGCTAGCAAGCTACATTATGTTAGGCACTTATGAAAAAGGATCCACTGGAAAGCAAGTTGTGTTATGCTTGGTGGCCTTGATACATGCAATAGGATATTCAAAGGGGTTTTGCTTAGTTCATGAAAGGTCCCACCTTAGGGGGAATCATGCCTAATGTCTCCAAGAGAGGACTAGTCGAGGATAAAATATTTTCATCTTAGGGAATGCAAGTCATAGCATAACCACCAAGAGGAATGTCATATGCCAAGAAAGATTACAATATTGAAGGAACAACAAACCCAATGACATCACCAAGAAGACACATCACGTGAAATAAGAAGACCACACTTTGAAGCAAACAATGAGTGGGGACACGTATGCCCTCTCTTTAAAGCAATTGTTAAACACCATGTTGTGAGCAATTACTTTAAAGTGGGTGATCCCACAATACTGGTTTACAATTTTTGGCCAAACTCGACATTGAATTGAATTTTTTAAACTAAATCTTCACTTTCGAGCACCTATAGCAGCTAAACCGTGAGGAATTTGAAGATGATGTAAACTAGTGATTTGTGACATTTTATATGTAGATTCTAAATATATTTTTTTAAAATTTTTTGGAATCAAATTGCACTTTTTTACCAACTCTTTCGAAAACTAGTTTTTAATAGTAAACACCATTTTTAAAGAGTGACGTTATTGGCTAACACATAACTTTTTTTCTATGAAGGATAAAATTCTATTTTTTTCAAATTTAGATTCATAACTACGATATCTAGTGCATGGAATTGGTTTCATAGCATTTCATTGAATATTTTTTTCTTAATTAAGTTTCAAAGTCAAACCAGATACAATTCAGACATGATTTACTAGCTAAAACATAACTTTTTTTTGTATGTATCAAAATAAAATTTATTTATTTTTGTTGGATCGGGGACATCAATATGTAGTGCACTAATATTTTTCTTTTTTTTATAATTTTCTATTTTTCCACATGTGCAAAATAGAGAGCTTGATTTTCAGTGAAAAAATTACATTCGCAAGAAATAAAAAATAATATAATAATCAAATTAAATATATTTAAAATTATACTTTTTGGGAAGCTTATAATAATAACTATATACTTACAAAAAAAAATGAATTCATTTGATCCCCCAAATGGTAAATCAAAACTGGTTTTTTATCAACATTTTGATAGGTGTAAAGGAGACTTTGTTATAGGTATGGTTTAAAACTAGCGGGGTTCTATCCAAGGGGGTTTGATCTAAGGTGGTTTGGTCAAACCCTCTTCAATTGGAATCCTTTAAATGGAACTTTTCAAGGCTTAAATCTTTATATTTTCTAAAAATATGTGATTTCAACAAAAATCAAAATGTCCCAAAAAGTGTAAACTACTACTGTGGGATCACCCAAGTATAACACAATAAATACCAATATATGAGAGCTTTATTCAAAAAGCTCTATGTAAAACATATGTTTCCAAAATAGAGTTATTTCATGGAAAGGAGGGTGCCCCCTATATGAAATCCTAAGATAACACATAACGGATCCATGGATTTCAGGTCAGCGTTGTCGTTACTGCAGTGATATAATCGAGCTCGGAACCATCATCATTCCTCAAATAATTCATGGAACAATGAGCACAAGGGAAGAATGACACATAGAGAGAAAGAGAGAGAAAAGGGAAGCTTTTGGATCAACATGGAAGAGAATTGAATGTCTCGATGCCTTGCATTATCCCCAAAAGGAAAACACAAGACAAAAGAGTATACAACATATAGAAGAATGTAGATACAAATAGAAGAATGTCACAATAGATTTGCTTCCTTTGTATCCTTTCACCAACAGAGTGACAAGGGACATCCAAAGTAGGCTCAAAAACATATAAATACATGCCAAGCAGCACAATACGATGGATCACATTGCACACATGCAATCACAAAGAACACAAAGAGAAGACTAGTATGGCACATGCCAGTCAACCTATAGCAAGTCATCTGCATCCCAATCTAGTTCGTCATATGTAGAAGTTAGATAACTAGCCAAAGGGAAAACAAGTTTTGTACTAGGAGCATTACCAAGTTCAACACATGGTGAGTCACTCCTTATAGGAGGACCATCATGGTTATCATCTAAGCTCACAAAAGAGGAAAACAATAAATTCAGCTCATTATGCACTTCCTCCTCAATCTTAGTAATCTCATCATCATCATCCAAGGTAGTCCTAATAGGAGGCCTAATGAAAATGTCCATTGAAGTTTCTTGTTGTTTTCGTTGTAGCGAAGGTGGAGAATCATCATGATTTGCTTCAATTGTGTTTGATCTTGATTTTTTTTTAGTCTCTTCTTTGAACCTACGAGCAATAGCACAACCTTTATGCCTACGCTCTTTATCATTTATGTTTCTTTTTGTATGATTTTCAAGTTGTGATTGTGTAGGAGTGGGTTTATCAACCATAGGTTTCTTTTCTTCCTGTAAGGGAGGAACTAAAGGAACCATGGAAGGTTGTTCAACCACTTTCTCTTTAGCTTTATAAACTTTTTTGGTCTTAAGAGGGACAATAGGACTTATTTCATTAACTCATGGTCTTTTATAGGAAATAGGAGAAGGATTTATCATGTTTTGGTCTTAATTACTTGGAAGGGCTTTTGGTTCAATCATGGTTTCATCAATGATAGGAGGCTCAATCATGGGTTGAGGCATGTTGCTAAGTGATAATTTTTCTATGCGCTTTTCCTTGAACTTTTGATAAGACTTTGAAAAAGAATTCCTCACAAGGCTTAATAGGTTCCATAGGTTCGTACCAAAATAAATCCAATGAGAAATTCCCATGGGAAGACATGGGATTAAAGCCACTATGATTTATAGTAAAGATATCATTTCCAAATGGAAACTTTAAGCATTTATGCACCACTGAAAGGACTGCATCCATGGAGCGTAGCCATGGCTAACCAAGCTTCACAGGGAATTGGTCCAATGACGGGATGATGGAGAATGAGACATTAAATTGTTTTGGTCTAACTTTTAAAGGAAGAGTGATCAAACTTATCGTAGGGAAAGCAAAACCATTATGCATTTTGATGCATGCTTTCGGTTATTCATAAGAATCTTGATAAAGTTCATGCATAAATAAGGATTTGTCAGTGATCACATTCTCTACACACACAAGATCAATTAATATCCCATTAGTAGGCTTGTCATTGATTCTTTCGGCGATGTAAAGAGGACCATTGATTCATGTCTAATTATGTCAAATTATGTGAGAAATCAATTTCAAGGGGCATTTTGGTTTGGCCCTCATGAGGTTGAACATCAATGAAGTCGACCACACGTTCTAAGTCTCCTTGATTTTCATTTATATTGTCATTATTTGTATATTCAAGTTTGTCAACATTCATCACATCATTCTTAGTATTAGTAGCTTTCACAAAAGAGATATTATGATTTGGCATTGGGGTTGGTAAAGATTCACAAATTTTGGTTGGGTGGCACAACAAACTTATTTCCTTGACCATTAATACCACCAATCTGGATGTGATTAGAATCAATGAGGTCTTGCACAATGTGTTTAAGATGCTTACATTGATCTATATCATGACCATTTTGTCAGTGATAATGGAAAAAGGTATTTGAGTTAAAGTTTGGAGGTAAGGGCTTAGTGGTATCAATGGATCTAATAGGAGGTAAGGTAACTAAGTTCTTGCCTATATGTTGCAACATGTTGGAGTGAAGGGTATTGGGTAACGGGGTAACGGGGTAAACTATCTACTCCTTTCCCTAAATGAATATGGATTTGTCATTTTTATGGCAGCCACTTGGGTGTTAACGTGTTGACTTGTTTGAGGTGTTTTTATTTATAAAAATCCCTTATTTTGTTTCTTGAAAGGTTGGAAATTTTATGGGCATGATTTCAGATTTCTTAGGATTGTTAGGAGTTTTTGCTTCACGATGACTAACCAAATTCTATTAGTCACGAAGGGTCATGCACAAGTATGTAAAGGAGGGAAACTTCGCCATCCCAAGTTTATCCTAAATATTGGTTTGAAAATTTTCAATGAATATTCTTTGAAGTTCGACATCAGGGATCTTAATGTTGATTTGTGAGTAAAGCAAGTGGTATTGTGCTATGAAGTTGGTGACCTTTTCATCTTTGTTTTGTTTACATTTCATTAAATTAGCTAAGGTCATCTTGGGACCCATTTACACTTGGAAATGGTTAAGAAAGGCATCAACAAGTTCATTGAAGAGTTATTCGGTAAAGAGGAAAACCACTCCAAGGTAATGTCTATCAAGGATCTAGGGAAAATTTTAGCCAAGATTTTATCCTCAAAAATGAAGTCACTACATAAGGTTGTGTATGCCAAGACATGGTTGTCAGGATCTCCTTTTCCACCATATTTCTCAAATCTAGTAATCTCTATGCCTTGTGGCATTTGTGCTATCAATATCTCCAAGGATAAAGGGTTTCTTTTGACATAC
The DNA here is from genome assembly GCA_007258455.2 of Sequoia sempervirens. Classification (NCBI taxonomy): domain Eukaryota; kingdom Viridiplantae; phylum Streptophyta; class Pinopsida; order Cupressales; family Cupressaceae; genus Sequoia; species Sequoia sempervirens. The sequence goes on from VDFB02252248.1 coordinate 100,717, forward strand.
TATGAAGGTTGGCCATTTTGACTTTGGTTCAATGTGGCAATTTTTTGTTGGAGGGATGAAACATTTTATAAGAGTTAAGGATGGGATCATTGTTTGTGTTGTGAGATGGAGGTGGATAAGGTGGAGGTGTATATGTATGTGGACGACAAGTGTATTGTAAGTTTGTGAGAGGAGATGGATTAGGAGATATGAGATTTGAATGCACAAAGCTAAAGGGATTCCTAGTGGAAATACCTAAGGTGGTATTGGAATTACTAGTTGGTTGTTTTGTTGTTGTAACAATTGGATTAGTGTATGTAGGAATAGAGGTCATAGTTGTGGAAGGAGGAATTGGATTTCCACCTTGACTTTGAGTGTACCCCAAAGTTTGAGCACAACTAGTTGTTGTAGGAAAATGTTTATCAATAATGTGAGATAGGCTACACACAATCTCTATTCCTTTTTCATTATCAAGCATTTTCCTCATGTTATCTATGACAAGAATTGCAATACCAACAATTTATTCAGAACTCACAAAGTTTTGCAATTTCTCTAAATCTTCATCCATTTGTTTTAACTCTTCTTGAGGGACATTAGCAACCATTGTGTCAACGTCAGTCACATTGGTTATGGGTAGCCTGGTGGTCATGGGAAATGAGGTATCAAAGCTATGGTCTGTAGTGGGTTGACTAGTATCAACACTATTAGTGAAAGAGTTGGAAAACTCAAGATCCACGACGAATGTAGTAGCACAAGATGGCATGAGTTTCAAACTACATCTCACTATAGTATTGGTAATAGGACAACACTAGGTTGTGAAGCTCATACAAGTTTCACCAAACCTAAGTGCACCCAAAATGGAGAATAGGCACTAGATAAATGCAATCAAAACACCCTAGAATATGAAATGCAATGCAAGTATGTAAAAAGAGAGCAATTTTCAGATTTTAAACAAGATAATTTACTAATTATGCTATGCAAAAACTTTAAAATGATGTCTTTTAATGCCAATTTTGATTTTCAAACAATGCACTCAATTTGACCAATTGAACCTAATGCAAACAATGACAAAAAAAATTAATTTTTGAAACTAAAACCCAGATTTAATAGCAGATTAGAATGAAGCAAACAAAGACAAATCACTACCTAGAATTTTGAAACAACACCTATACAGGGACGGATTCACCCTAGGGAAAATGGGTCTTAGCACAGGGGTTACAAAAATTTAAATCTGATTCTAAGGTTCAATGCTAGGATTTCCTGTTTCAGACTATAAACTGTGGTTTCAATGACTAATTTTTCCAGATTTTGATGTATAAATGCAAGTGAAATGAATGACAAATGAAGAAAAATATGAAACTTTTTGAAATGCAATTTTGACTTAGTTTGTGAATGTGAATGATTGAAAATACACTCATATGCAAGTACTATGCAAAATTAATGTAATATGCATGCAAATTTTTGATTTTTTCATATTTTAAAGGATGCAAAATGGAAACCTAAAACCCTAAATGAGATGCAAACTAATAAAATTTTAACAACCCTAAATGAGATGCAAAGTACTGCAATGCAATGCAAACTAATGCAAATCCTATGTATCTAGGGTTTGAATGGACTCCAATTTCATAATTTTTGATGTACAATGTCGAGTTCACCAAAATGAAACAAGGGGAAAAAATGTGGAAGATGGTTTTTGAATGGGGGTAATGCACCTACACTTTCCTTCCTTATTTCATTAGGAAAAAGAGATCCCTTAGGACAAGATTGAGTTTCAACCCTTAGGTGAGTCAATCTTGATGGAGATCTTGTTGTTTTCCTTATGACTGAAGATGAGGTAAATCAACCTAAAATGCACTTTTGGGAGATAAATGAAAAATATCAAATGAATGCAATAATGCAATGTAGCACATGAAACATCTAATTTAAACCTCAATATGACAAAATCCAAAAAGTTTTAGCAGATCTAAGAAGGATGTGATTTTATGAACCTGTCACAAAAAGCCTGTGTTGAGTGTCCTCTTGGGACTCATTCGCCCGAATGGGTGTTGCTACATGGGTTCAAAATCTTGTTTTACATTCCTTTGCTCCTAGGTCTACACTCCCTATTCCTTCGAGTTTCACAGTTGAAAATTCAAAATTAAATCCTGAAATAAAGTTTTTCGTGGTTTGACGACAATGTTGACAACTTTGACAACTTTGCAAAATTGCACTTTTGATGAGTCTTCAATCCTTCTTCAACCTAAGATCTGCAACACACATAAGAAGGAAAATTTACATTTATTTTTGATAAATGGGGGTTTTCCTTGGTCAAACCCCGTTTTGGTAATTAAACCTTGAAATGAAATGAAACATGAATGAAAGGAATGATGAATGAACAATTGTTATGTTGCAAATCACCAAACCCTTGAATTGAGATCCTTGAAGGACTAAAACTTAACACATCTCTCCAAGGTCTTTATCTTGCATGAATGGCTTGATTGGATGTTGATCTTGATGCTTGAAATTTGACTTGAATTTTTGAAACTTTCATCACAATGTTATCTCCAAAAACATGCATGAATGATCTGATAACTTTGACATGATGCTCGATATCTTGAATGCTATTCTAGATGACTGGTAAATTTGCTCTTGAACACCTTTGACAATAAGTTTTTCTCTTTTGAAGTCTCTCAAAAAGTCCTAAGATTTGAATTGATAAAAAGACCTTGTATTTATAGACAATTTTCTAATTTCCCAAAAATTAAACATTACAAGTTGACATTTGAAATTTGAATTTGGATCATAAAAAGGCCGCAAAAAACATATCAAAATTTTGAATTTAGCAACTAAAGGGGTGATTTGTCGGTTTAGGGGATTTTGGCCAAGCCTTCCTCAACTGCACTCTTGGATCACCAATAAATGGGAGCCCCTTATCATTGGTAAAGTTCAAATCTTCCCAATGGCCAAAGGTTTTTTTGTTGCTAAGTTCGAAAATACTTTAGATAGAGACAAAATCTTGTGTGATAATTTCTTTTGTTGGGAGGACAAATACCATTTGATGGTTAAACCTTCGCACTCCAACTTTAACCCAGCTTCTGAAACCTTCAACAAATTCCCGATTTGGGTCCGCTTGCCTAATCTCCCTCTTCACCTTTGGAATGACTCTCTCCTGGAGGAGGTTGGGGATGCCCTAGGTGATTTCTTACTTGTGGACAATGAATCTTATGATCTTTATCACTCTACCTTTGCCCGAATACTTGTTGAGATTGATGTCTCAAAAGGACTGCCTGCTGAGGTTCTCTTAAAATCTTCTAGGAGGTCTTGGATCCAATCGTTGGATTATGAGGGGGTCCCTTTCCACTGTAGAAGATGCTTCAAAATAGGACATGTTGCTGCTCAATGTGGATTCAAGAAGAAGTCTAAGACTGCTACTTGGTGGAATGGCGCTTCTCTACAACATTACACGGTGGAGAAGAAATTTGATCTACCTAGGAGCTTCTCTGAGGTGGTGGTTTTTGATTCACAAGTTGTTGGGGCTTCTGTTTCACAGGTTGTTGGGGTTTCGACTTCCTCGATTGGGGAAGCTACCAAGATAAATCATATTGAGCATACGATTAGACCGGTTTCTGTATCTACTGAGGGAGCTTAGTTTCCCATCTCTGGTTACTCTCCGGTTATTCCCACACCTATTCAGGTGAACTTTGATGTTACCTCTCAGGCTGCGGATTTTCATCCTCAGGAAATTGATGGGCTGGCTTGGCAGGCTAAGGAGACACAAGTTGAAGAAGGCTGGACTACTGTTACTGGAAAAAAATCTAAACCCTTTGGGCCTTCTTTCGATATGACTCTTCGCTCCAACAAGCGAAACTCTAATTGTAAAACCTAATGGTGTTTGTTTGGGAGCTAGTTTTTTGTTGACTGCAGGCTGTCTTTTCTGCAGTCTGGTCTTTTTGGCTTGTTTAAGCTGTTTGGCTTTTTGGTTGTAAAGGGTTCTGAATCCCTTCAAAATCTGTTTTCCCCAATATCAAAAACTAAAGGGGAGCCATTCGCCCATGGGTCCTAACCTAAATTGTTGGGACCTATTCATTTCGGGATGTTAAAAATGATAATTGCATTAATTAAATATTGATTCCCCTTTCAGAAATTGCAATTAATTAGGCTTGTAAATGCATAATTGGGCCAATTAGAGGCTTAATTAAGTTCAATTAATTAAGGGACCCCAAATATAGTGTGAAAATGTAAAGGAGTACATTTTTCGACACTACAAAGAGCATAATAGATTATGAAAAGCAAAGTTTGGACGGTTAACAAACAAGAGTATTAAGCAAATATGCATATGAAATAAATGTTAAGAACCTTTGAAAATATGTAAACAAAACATCTAGAAACTCTTTCGTGTTATAAACCTGTCGGCAGAAAGCAAATTCTAAGTATCTTATTAGTAATCTTAAGGGAAAACACTAGCTTTATGGATGATTGCAAATAGTAGTACTATGTTGAATTCTACAACTATAATTCACTAGATTCAATAATTGTTGATCTCTTACAAGTGATCATTGTGAACTAGTCTTTATATGGCTTTGATAACATGCTCATAATTGGGACTGTGAAAATCGATATACTACCTAGATGACAGAAGTGATGAATGTTTCAATTGATACCATCATTTGAGGGTTGTGGGACTCCACTAATAATTTATAGATCAATCACATTTGTCTCATACTTGATAAAGTTGCCTTGTTGATAATTGTTAGTTGCACTTATTCATACCACTGGAAAAGGGCAAGACAGAAGTTGTTGAGACTTATTAGCTAATAGACTTGTGCAAATAAAGTTGTTTATTTGAACTATTATCCAGTAGCATTGCAAAGGTTACTGAATCATGGAAAAAAAATAAGTCAGTAAATTTAAATGAAATTTGGAACCTCAACTTAAGTAACAGACATATGATATACTTGCTTTGCTCAACGCAGATAAGATGTCATTAACTTGAAAAGTATAGGAGAGCAATGCCACCAGGATTGAACTTTAGAAAAAGTCTTGTGATGCAATCTAAAATGGAAGCTTAGGCAACCAATAGATGGTTCTTGAGATTTCCAATAAGAGGAAAATAGTAGCTTAACTTAGTAACAGAGAGATAGTTAACATACAAGTTTGATCTTGTTACACCCCACCTTTGATTTCTAAAAATAATTTTTTACTTTATGGTAAATGCAATGATGAAATATGAGACTATGAAATCTGGAAAGATAAATGCTATGACAAATTTATGTGATGTGATGTTTATGCATTTAAATGAATTATTGATGAATATGTAACGATATGATTATGACGTAATGCAATGTGATGTTTCTGCATTTAGATGAATTACTAATGAAAATGGACTGATATGATTATGATGTAAATTTTAACTGCTAACAACTCAATTGATTCTTGAGTGAAATTGCAGGATTGTTTTCTCGCACCCTCCAAAGGGAGAGGGAGAGTATCACCCAAGAGAAGGGTAAAGTTAAGGGCTTACTAGCAATGTTATTTGAGCTTTCTTTGCATCGCGTAGGGCAATTTTTTGACTCCATTTAACCAATGTGTGTCTAGGGTTGTCAGTAATGTCTTGAAGGTAAGTTAACCCAATTGTTGTTAACCTTGTCCTCCTCGCTTATTATGGGTTGCAAATCAATTGAAATAATTAGTATCCATTTTCTTGTATAATATATATAAAGATATGTATGTATGTATATATATATATATATCTGTCATTAAAAAGGAACACATATATATAAGTTTTACCTTTGTAAGAGCCAAAAACTATGCTATTGGTCGCGCACATGAGCCATGAAGTGGCAGCGACATTCAGGAATTCAGATAAGTTTAAATGTGCCAACTAACGTGGCAAAGGCCACACTTGTCCTGGTCATGGAAACCAACTTTAAACTGATCAAAATCTGTGTGCTTTGCCGTGGGAATTGATGTATGTTTCTATGTTGTTTGTAACTGCTTTACAACCAATCTTTGTAAATAATTCTTGCCATTGAGTGGCCATGGGAATAAGTGAACGACAGAAACCATTCTTGTATTATTTTGTGCTAAAAACTAAAATTGAATTCAATTACTAGAGCTATCCATAAATCTCAGTTTTAGAATGCATTTTCAAGAAAATGGGAAAGAGTTAGTTATCGGGTGGATAAAAGCTTGTCAAACTTCAAAGGAAGGTCATTATTGATTTTTATCTTTCATTTCAGTTTTACAGCCTTCTCTATTTTTTTGAAAGGAAAATTGTTCCTCATCTTTCCAGTTAGTAACCTTTTGGGCAAAATAATTTATAAATATAGTGTATCAAAGTAACCTATGGCAAACAAAAGTAGAACCATGTTTTCTTGGTTGTTATAGAACCAAAGCTTATATGGCTAGGAACCAAAGAATTGTACTTTAGACAAGTCTAAAGTACAGTTAAGTGCTAGTTCTTTGATAAAGATGCCTACTCGATGCAATATGTTAATTATTCTTTGTATTTTTTTATTGACTTCTTGTTGAAAGAATTTGTCATTTAAAAGGGAATCTTTAAAAAGTAAGACTTCATTATTTGTTTAGGAAGACTAAACCCTAAAAATGAGTTATGTTCTTTAATGGAAAACACTCAAATGGGGTATTTTGTATATAATACCTGTATACTATAGTATGACCAAGAAGGTCAAATTATTGTCTTTTGTTTTCAAGTTTACCAAAGGTCTAATACGATAGTAGTTACTCTCATGAGTTTGGTGAGCTTTGAACTTGTGGCAGTTGCCAAGGCCCAGGTAGTTATGTAGTGTAGCTCAAGAATTCAAAGCTAATAATAACTAAACAACTCAATTGAGTATTGACTAGGGAGTTAATGTGTGTTAAGTAAAAGTTTTCAATATGATTAACCATTGGTCGAACAGCCAATTCGAGTCAACTTAGGTCAGTTATGGTTCTCCAAGTCGAGTAGAGGTGGGTGAAAAAACAACTCCACTCATAATTAGTGGTTAAACAGTAGTTCAAATGCTTTGGCCAAAGTGAGTGCAGTAGTCTTTGCATGCACTTGTCAGTTCACTATTTTCCAAATTTTTTTAACTAATCAGAGTTGTCATCCATATAGTTGGAGGGTATCCATAGTTGTTTGATGGTATTGGTTAAGTAGAGCACAATACCAGAGCTCGGATGGAAATACTAGGGGGTTCTTAACTATACCCTTCAACGAAGGGTAGGACCGCTTCCAGTTAGGAAGGTGTGCGGGGGACCGCCAGTTTATGGTTGGAGGTAAAGCACCTGGGTGATGCTCTCCCTCTTGCAGATGACATGTCGAGTCTTGGAAGACATAAATTATCTAGATATGGGATCTCTGACCTTTTTCCTTAAAATTTAATGTTATATCTTATTTATATGCAATCTTTCATGTTGAAAAGTAAAAGGAAAAAATTGAATACTCTTTTCAGTTCAAAAAGAAAAGTAAGTTGTTATGAAATGTTTATATAAATAGTTATGCAATTGCAATTTTAGTTATTGAAAAGAAAAAATTTATATTCCATTTTTTTTATGATCTTAATTTATTACTGTATGGTAAATAAAACCAAGTAAATTAGTTTTAGGAGGTGGTTGTTACAAATCTCTTGTCTACTAAATTTGATATTTGTCCTTAGTGATAGTAATAGTTTAAGTAACTTTCTGCAAGAATTGATGGAATGCAATAGTCAAAGGTTATATATGCATCGATAGAGATTGATAAGCCTTGAGAAGACAATACTAGTATAGAACTATGTTATTGGGTTCTGCAATATTGACCCCATATCAATCCTGGTCTCATTTTATGTTTGGTATGCCTTGCAATTCACCCAAGGTCTGCCATAGGCACCCCAGGAACCCTATAAATACTCATTGGGTACTGGGATATCAGAGGCAGACCCTAGGAAAACCCAAATAAAGATTCATGCATCATTAATTATTTTTTTGCATTGCTTTTAAGGTATTATTATTTATCCATGTTATGCTAATATGTAATAACCTATTCTCTATTATTCCATATGATTTGTGTGATTATGGTTCATATTTGAATGTGAAATATTATGCTTGTTTCTTTTTGTATTACTTCTTGAAAGAGTAACCCATCTAATATTTGCAAGATATTTCCTTGTTCCAAACTACATTTATTTGGAAATGTGCAGAGCACAACATTACAAGATCACAAATGTTCACTTTTTTTATCTCATCTTTACTCTGCATTCCTACTATGAATTAATGCAAATATGCTTCATTTCAAACTAAAAAGGAAGTGTAATATATTTTGGCATCCTTCTAATTTTTTCCTTTCCTCATAAATCAATTGAGGGAGCATGACCAATTGGGAAGAGAACCAAGATACCACAATGGATAAATCCTTTAAACGTTTAAAGTGTTGGTTTAGAGATCAATCGAATGTTTTCCATATGGAAATTATATGATATTTTGTTCATATTGCATTTATATTGTAATAAATTGTGAAAATTCTAGCTTGTAGGTCATTTATGGTTATATTGAGTACATTATTATTTATATATATAAACAATTCAAATATGTAAGAAATATTAAGAACCTTTTAAAATATGTAAAAAAAACATTTTCAAACTCTTTTGTGCTACAAATTAGTAGGCATAACAACCACCCCTCGATTGCTACAATTTTTCTTTCTTAAATCAATTTAGAACAAATACCAAACTTAATCGATTGGTCATATTCTATGTATCTTAAAAGTGCTAACTTCAAAACTTCTCCATTCACCATGGTGGCATCTTAAAATTACCACTTATATGCTTACACATGAGAGTGGTAAGCTCCCAAGGTTAGGGTCATTCCTAGACCTAGACCTAAACCTTGAGGGTTCATGATGACCCTGCCTACGTATCCCTTCTTCAGAAATCAGAGGCTTCGTAGTTCGCCCGACAATGTTAGACGGAGTTCATTCTCTCCTCTTGTATGAGATCTTCAATCTCTCTTAAACCATGACTATTTATAAAACTTAGTCCAATCCTAATATACCAATAATTATTTACCATCAAATGTTGGTCCACCAAACATTACCAATCCATAGTGTACAAATATACACAAACACACATGGTTATATTATTCCATTTATCCCCCAATTCTTGTAGGGAGTGACTCGAGCGTACATCACATATACATAGTGACTAAATCCAACATATGTCACATATACACAATGACTAGCTCCAACATGTCACATATACATAATGACTAGCTCTAACCTATATCACATATATACGACTAGCTCTAACATACGTCACATATACACAGTGACTAGATCCAACATATGCCACATATACATAGTGACTGTCTCAAGCATACATCACATATATATAAGGTGACTAGCCCATAGGTACATCACAACAATGACTAGCTCAAGCATACATCACATATATCTAGTGTGACAATCCACACAATACATCGCATGTTCACATAAGGAACAGTAAGTAAAGTGGAAATGGATGCAACCTATTGCATGTATCAACCCACTACCTGATTCACAATCACATAAGCCTACTATGACAACAATCAAGCATCCCATACTACTTGATGTCGTCACTGGCAAGGGTACCAATATATCAAGGTGCACAACTCGGGGCCATTTATGCAAGTACTTAGGGAGGCATTAAACACACTCAATTACACATAGGTTCATATCACTTCATAATACCAAGGGGTTACCTACCCCTAATAATCTAATATATCATTTACCACATCAAGATAGGCCAAAACTATATTATGAGGTTGGTCCAATTGTTACCTACCTATTCTTCATGAGAAGCTCTCTTACCTACAGTCCAATGGATGACTAAGCAACCAAGGACATCCACCACTGGCATGGTATACTCCTTGACTATTGTCAATCTCGAGCATTATAGTAATGCTCCTTGACTACTATCAATCTTGAGCATCATAGTATTGCTTCTTGACTAATTTAAATCTCGAGTATCATAGTACTGCTCCTTGACTACTATCAATCTTGATCATAATAGTACTGCTCCTTGACTATTGTCAATCTTGAGCATCATAGTATTGCTCCTTGCCTACTATCAATCTTGATCATAATAGTACTTCTCCTTGACTATTGTCTATCTCAAGTATAATAGTACTGCTCCTTGACTATTGTCAATCTCGAGCATCATAGAACTGCTCCTTGACTACTTTCAATCTCAAGCATCTTAGTATTGATCCTTGACTCATGCTTAGCACTATAACTAGAAGATAGATTTCTAACTCAAAATAAGTAGATCACAATTGACTGATTTAGGAGCCTATACATAGTCATATAAGTCTAAGGTTAATTTTCACAACACAAAGTAAATCACCTAGAACCAACACAAGACAAGACCACCTCAACATGCAACCACTACCAAGTAGTCAAATCCATTCCTTCATTCAACTTATTATTCATAAAACACTTTATGCATTAAATACAAGTTATCTAGTTTTTTTAACTCTTTCATAACCATCTAATACACATTTTTTCCCCATTTGAAGCCTACTAAAGGCAGAAGGTCAAACCAATTGGGAACAACACAAAAATCTAGGATTTATCCCCCTAGACCCTCTCCCTATGGACTTGAGCTCACAGAGACATCCTTCACCCAAGGACAGCCTATGTACCTGCTTCCAAATGGATCAAATTCACATGTAGTTCTCCTACAAGGTTTCTCAAGGGACCTACACACAAGTTCCCACAATCAATGTTTCATTAATTACTATGTCATGCTCCAATAGGGTTCCTTTAATGATTCACACTAATTAATAGTATTTAACAAGTCAAGAATTCCAACACAATTTCAATTTAGCAAGCCTAAACTATAACACTTCCATCTAAGGAAATCAAGATCTCAAATTAGAACTCACTGCCTTTATTATTCATGATCCAACAAAAGCATCCTAGAAAATCTCTTACGATTTACCTATCAAGGATATCATTCAACATTTGGTACCCTAATGATAGTTTATGCTACATGGTTTTATTTGGGATTAGAACATGATAACCTTCAACATGATTTGGTAATCTTAGATATCATGTGTATTGTTTCTTGATATCTTGCACCTATGTATTGTACTAATAAGAAACCCCTTAAACATTCATGTATGAGAATATCACAATAGAATAAATATAACCATTAGGATAAATTTCATAGTAATAAGGGGAGAAATACTTAAGATCTATTCACAATATGATATTATGTTGATATGGTCAATCATCACGATCATATTAATTAGAATGTCATGTCTCTATAAGGTCATATAGACATTATTAAAACTTTGAAAGACATAACACCATAGTTATAATTTTCTCTAAGCAGAGTTAATACACAAGTGAACTCTAGATGGTTAGAAACGCTATATCCATTGGATCAACATCTGAAGATATACTTCCAATAACAATCTAATATAAATCTCTTTACCTTTTTGGTGAAACCCCATACTTTTAAAATAGTCCAATTCACAAAATATAATATTCATGCTTGCAACATATAACTAAATATAATCTTATTGGTAAGCAATAAGATACCAAAAGATGTTATATAGTATGATTTCAGATAGTTTATCTCTTAACTCAATCTTAATGACACCCTCAAATTAAATGACAATTGTCTTATGTTTGATAGGTACTCATACCCTTACCCAATACCACCCTATTACCCTTCTCTAAACTCATGTGATAGTTCCCATATGAGGTTCTTATACTTGAAAGTTCAATAGAAATCATGCAATCATATAAATACCCTACCCTTGAATCTTAAAGTGGGTTACCAACAGTATTCATTTGCAACATTAAGAATTTGTTTAATGTAGTGTGATTCTAGTGCCATTAAATGAAGTCCTTATCACTTATATTATTATGTGCAACCATAATGTTGGTATGTGGCGACTGATCATGCAAATATTGTACACTCTTTACGTATCCTCTCTGAGGTTCGGGACCAGGTCAAGCCCCGAGCGAAGGTTTGGGGGCTACGCCCCCCGATAAAAAAAAAATTCCCCGTTAACACATCAAGGTTTTCCCAATAACACGTCAAGGTTTTCCCATTAACACGTCAAATGAAAAATAACTTTGTAAAAACCCTAATTCTAGAAGCTTCCAAAAAGCTTGTTATAAGCGGCTAGGATGTAAGCTGTAGGATGGTATTAACGAGATTGTAATTTTTTTTGCATTGGATAATAAAATCACAAGATGGTTGAGTTTCTATGGATGTGGCCCATATTGGGTGAACCACGTTAAAATTCTGTGTTGATTTGTTTTGTGTTATTCTTCATTGTTTTTTTTTGGTTATTTAATCTACATATAATTGTTAATGTTTATTGCTATGATCTTCCTAAACCCTAATAACTGGTATTAGAGCTACATGTATTTCGGTCGATTGGCAAGAAACCTCTAGATTTGAGTGGGAGCAATGGAAGAAGGAAAATTCAAGGTTGAAAAGTTCAACGGCCAAAATTATCAATTATGGAATATGCAAATGGAAAATTATTTGTATCAAAAGGATCTATTGTGGCCATTGCAAGGAAAAGCAAAGAAAGATGCTACGATGTCCGATGAAGAATGGGAGATTCTGGATAGAAAGGCACTAGGAAACATTCAGTTGTGTCTGGCACCATATGTGGTGTTCATTATAAAAGAAGCAAAGACAACAAAGGATCTGATGGAAGCTTTGAATAAATTGTATGAAAAACCCTCAACCTCAAATAAGGTATTTCTCATGAAGCATTTTTTTAATCTGAAAATGATTGAAGGTGGATCTGTGACAGATCATTTAATTGAATTTAATACAATTACCAGTCAGTTAACTTCTGTAAAAGTGAATTTTGATGAAGAGGTGATGGCTCTCTTGTTTTTATGTTCTTTGCCATAAAGTTGGAATAGCTTGGTAATGGTTGTAAGTAACTTTGTCTCTGGTTCAAATACATTGAAATTTGATGATATTGTTGGTGTTATCCCTAGCGAAGAAATGTGACGGAACAGCACAACTAAGAGTTCAACATCAGCTAATGCTTTAACTGTAGAGAACAAGGGAAGAACAAAGGAGAGAGGAAAAATCCCAACAAATCGTGGAATGTCACAAGGGAATTCGAAGAAATGTAGATCTAAATCCAGAGGAAGAATGGATTGTTGGCACTATGGAAAGCCAGGACACTTGAAGAAGGATTGTTGGTCTCGAAAGGGAAAACAAGGAGACGAACAACATGATGACAATAAGGAAGTTAATGTTGCAAGTAATAAATTGTAGGATGTTTTAATTCTGTGTTTAGATAATTCTAATGATTCCTAGGTAATAGATTCAAGGGCTTCATTTCATGCCACACCCCATAGGAAATATTTTGTAAATTCTGTTCAAGGTGATTTTGGATAGGTATATTTAGGTGATGATGAGCCCTATCAGATTATTGGAAAAGGAAAGATAAAAATCAAGTTGCAGAATGGAAATGAATAGTTGCTACAAGAGGTAAGGCATGTTCCAAATTTGAGAAGGAATTTAATTTCTGCAGGACAACTGGGTAGTGAAGGTTGCATAGTTACATTTTCAAACAAAGTTTGGAAGGTCACTAAAGGTGCATTAGTAGTAGCTAAAGGTGAAAAGGTGGGCACATTATATTTGTGTACTAGTAATACTAATTCTACCTTAGCTGCTACAAAAATAGTTGCTACTGAGGCAATTACAAACTTGCTATAGGGACAAAAACAGAATTGTGGCACCATAGACTTGGGAAAATGAGTGAAAAAGGGATGAAGATCCTTCACTCTAGAAAGCTGCTACTAGGTCTGAAGGAAATTAACTTGGAATTCTGCAAAAATTGTGTTTATGCAAAACAAAAAAGAATTTGATTCCTCAAATTTGGGAAAGAGAAGAAGAGTGAGAAATTAGAGCTTGTGCATTCAGATGTATGGGGACTAGCTTAGGTATCTTCTCTCGGTGGCTCTTGTTATTATGTTACTTTTATTGATGATGCAACTAGGAAAACATGGATGTATTTCTTGAAACAAAAATCAGAAGTATTTGAAACTTTTAAAAAGTGGAAAGCTTTCGTTGAGAATGAGACAGGAAAAAAGTTGAAGTGTCTCAGATTTGATAATGTAGGCAAGTAGTGAAGTAGAGAATTTGAAAATTACTGTTCATACAATGGAATCCGTAGGCAGAAAATAGTTCTTGGAACCCCACAAGAAAATGATGTGTTTGAGAGGATGAATAGGACCATTATGGAGCATGCAAGGAGCGTGAGATTACAGTTGGACTACCCTTACACTTTTGGGAAGATGTTGTACATACGACTGTTTATTTAATAAACATGGGACCTTCAAATCCTTTGGATGGTGGCATTACAGAGGAAGCATGGACGAGTAAAAAGGTAATCTATTCATTTTTTTAAACGTTTCGTTGTGAAGCTTTTGTCCATGTTGATATTGAAAATAGAACCAAGCTTGAGGCTAAGTCTAAAAAAATGTACCTTCATTGGATATGGAGTACATGAATTTGGTTATCGGTTATGGGATTATGAAAATCATAAACTCATTAGGAGTAGAGATTTTATATTCAATGAGAAGGTCATGTATAAGGATCAGTTGCAGGAAAAGAAGCATGAATAGGCCAGAAAGGAATGTGTGGTGTTGGATGAGATTCTAGAAAATAAAATGTCAGTGGTACCTGATGCTTAGCAACAACAAGTTATCCCACATACTCCAGCAAGTGTTAGAAATTCTACAAGGATAACTAGACCACTAGAAAGATTTTCTCCATCGTTATATTCTATATTATTAACTAATTCTGGTGAACCTGAAGGTTATGAAGAAGCAATGTAGGTAGATACCAAAAAGTAGTGGGAGCTAGGAATGAAAGAGGAAATGGGTTCCTTGCTGCAGAATTAGACTTGGGACTTAGTCCAATTGCCCACAGGTAAAAGAGCATTGCCAAATAAATGGGTTTACAGGTTGAAGGAAGAAGATGGAGGCAAGAAAAGATATAAGGTTAGACTCGTGGTAAAAGGTTTTGCATGGAAAAAAGGTATATATTTTGATGAAATATTTTCTTTGGTTGTAAAAATGACTTCTATTAGAACTATTCTAAGTCTTGTGGTTGCGGAAGACTTGCATCTTGAACAGCTAGATGTGAAAACAACATTTCTCCATGGGGATTTGGAAGAGGAAATATACATGCAACAACCACAAGGATATGAGGTCAAGGGTAAGGAGGATATTGGTGGACATAAGAAACCAACCAGACTTGAATGAATAGTCATGAGGGACGTGAGAGTTTAATAGCAGTATGGAGCCTTTATTTTCACACTAATTATAGAAATTAAGCATCCAAGTGCATGGACACCATACCCTGGTAATGCATGCCATTCGCCTTTTAAAATTGCACCCTTAAATGTGTATTTATTGAGGTCATGGGACGAGGTTTTAATAATTGTATTTTCACAACTTGTAGTATTCACAAGTTTGGGGTCGCCGTGCCTCTTTAATGGCACGATGATTACCTCTACCATGTGTTGTTCCATGCTTCATAAATTCAAATTGTCTCATCCACCTTCAATGAGTTAAATCATATTTATTTATTGTTTATTGTTTTTCTAACACTATGGGAGTTGGTTGCATGAGGGATGTGACAATAGGCAGTACGTATAATCTAAGTATCTCATTAGGAATCTTAGGTGAGAAAATTACCTTTTGGATGATTGCAAATAGTATTACTAGGGGAGAGGACCCAATACTTGAGCATGTTTCAATAGTTGTGATAATAGTAGTTTATATAATGCCCAATATTTTTATCAATATTGGACCAATAGTTGTGACATGACTACCCACAATTAAACAAAATGTATTCCTTTGATCTAAAAAGCAACCAATCATGTGGTGCCACATCAACGCTCAACTACCCATGATGTGAATGCACAAGTATTGGTCAACTACATCTTGATAAAAAGCATGTTGATGTGGCATCATATTTGATGATGTGGCCCTATAACGAAAGCTATAAGCAGGGGACTTGCCAAGTAAGCTATTGTAAAAAATTGGGAGTGATTTGAAATTTCCACGTAGGATAATTAGAAGAGCGAAGTTAGGATGCTTAACTATTGGGTCCTCTCTCATGTGTTGCATTGTATCTCTATAGTTCAATATAGTTCACTAAATTCAATAAATGTTGATCTCTTACAAGTGATCATTGTGAACGAGTCTTTTATATGACTTTGATAATGTGCTAATAACTAGGACTTTGTGAAAATTGATGTTCTACCTAGATGACAGAAGTGATGATTGTTTCAATTGATATCATCACTTGAGGGTTGTGTGACTTTGTTGATTTATAGATCAATCAAATTTGTCCCATACTTGATAATGTTTCCTTGTTGATAATTGTTAGTTTCACTTGGTCGTATGATTGGAAAAAGGCAAGACAAAAGTTGCAAAGAATTATTCAGTTTATAAACTAGTGCAAATAAAGTTGTCTATTTGAACCATCGTGCAATAGCATTGCAAGGGGAAAACAAAACAAGTTAGTGAATTTGAATGAAATTTGGAACTTCAGCTTAAGTAATAGATATATGATATACTTTCTTTGCTCAATGTAGATAAGATGTCATTAACTTGGAAAGTATACATGATATACTTGCTTTGTTGAACACAAATAAGATGTCATAAACTTCAAAAGTATGGAATAGCAATGCCAATGGGATTGAACTCTAGAAAAGGTCTTGTGATGCAATCTAAAATGGAAGCTTGGGATGGGAATATGTGATGAGCCCAACTGGCTCCTCTTCAAACCCCTGTTGTTTTAATTATCTTTTTGTGTTCTTTTGAGTTTTTTAAGAAAGTTTATAGAGAGAAATAGAAGGGGCGCAGCATATAATTGCTCATAGAACTCAAATCTGAACTAGAATTGACAAAATGAAATTGCAGAAGGTATTAAATAACCATAACAATGAGATTGCATGTTTCAGACATACCCGAAATACTCCAGATTATTTAATTAAGAAAATAAGTCCAAATACCAGCCATGAATGGAGTAAACTGACAATTCCAAGCGTAGGATGCAATAGAATGCAACCTCCAACCTAAAACTAAAGCAAATGAAGGGAACAAGCTAGGCGCCAAAGAAGAATATGCAAAACCCTCAAAGAAGAAGGCGTTTCTTCTCCAGAACTCCCATGCACTTGCCTGAAGAGCTACACAGAACAAAGGAAAACCACGTCCTCAACCAAGAAGTACGAACAAGAAGCTTATTAGACCTCTTGATGAAGAAAGAAGCCAATCTCTCAACTCGTCCTGCCTTTTATTGAAGAAACTACTGAATACTGCACAAAAATTCTCATTGAAGCACTGTAGAACTTCTGAATTGAAGCCCCTGTTGTAGCAATCGTTCAACCGATCTTTCACAGTCTCACAATTACAGATCTGTGAAGAGTTATCGTTCTCCAGAGATAAAATTCCTGAAACCCTTGTCTTAGAGAAAACCCGCGCTCAACAAAGCCAAGAGGAAATATTAAATAATCAATAATCAATAATGAGTTTGATTTCTCCTTTGTTTGCATATAAAGCCAAAAGGCACGCATCCCAAGGAAATGATGCCACTTTCTCATTAAAATACATTTAAATGTGTTTTTATTACTTTTCAATAGTCAAGTGAATAAATAAATGGCGCCCCCTTTTGATAAAGTGTTCTATATTTCACTTAAATAAATTTAAGTGATTACTTTATTATAAAATCAAGTTGACTTTATAATATTCCGTCAAATAAAGTAAAACACTTTAATACACTGAAATATTAATATCTCGCTCATAACTCAATGTATTGACATGTTATCAGAAGCTATCAAATCCTGAACTGCCAAGGCATGTTGTGAGCCAATCACTGAACTCCAAGGACAAAAATGACAAAACCCCACCAAATAAGGCCACTGACCCTCTAACCCAACATGTTAGCCTACGAGAGTCTGAGTAATAGGCTAACCACCATCAAACATGATCATGCCGAAAAAGGGGACATTACAGTCCGCCCTCCCTGAAATTGCTTGTCCGCAAGCAATCTCAACAACAAAGAATCAACCACTCCACAAGGATCCTAGGATAGTGTCGTGAAATGTCCCTACTGTCATCAACTGTCTCCTGTAACTCCCAAATCTGATCAGCTAGATCATCATGTTGTACCCTGTCAATCTCAACACCATTTGTCATAGGAGAGAGGAACTCATAAGAAAGAAAGTCAAACCGATGACAACACCTGCTCCCTAAAATTGCACAAGATATGTTGTCATCCAACATGTCTAACACGTGCATACCAGAATTGTGCATCCGAAATAGGTCATGTACATGATGATTGAAAGTGAAACTGTGTAGACTCCTGACCATGTACACATAGGGAAACTCCTCAATGAGCTCTGTTTGAAACCCCGATGCACTGATAGAATCTCTGATACTATGATCAAATCCCACCCCTAAATTAGGGTCAAGAGTGGAATTAGCGTCCACCTCAAAGAGCGGATTATCACAAGACAATGTAATATCTGCCTCATAAAGAGGATTGTGTACAAACTGAGCCTCATAATTGTACTGATCCCAATCAAACACCTCTGACCCCATGGAACTAGAAGCAAAATGATAATCCTCCTGAATCATCTCATGCTCCTCCTCTAGAATCTCTTGTTCTATCTTCTCACTTTTTGCATTGACGAGAATGATAGATCGCATACTCCCATCCTTAAAACCAGCTTGCTGGTCCGTTAAATCAGCAATGTCATCACCCTCATAAAACCACTCCATTTGTTTATTTGTACCCTTGGGCTTAAGAGGACAATTGTGGTTTTGGTCATAAGGAGCTTTGCAATAGAAACATAGCCTCCTTTTATGCAAATCATTTATTGTTTCTCAGTCCAATGGAGTTGCAAACTTCATTTTTTCATCAACATTTTCTAATTTCTTAGATTATGATTTGCTATCACTATAGGATGAAGATGCTTCTGCATTTGAAGTGAACTTACCACGTGAAGCTGTAAGTTCCATGCTACGAGCTTTTCTCATAGCTTCATGCAAGGTAGGTGGATCGAATGCTTTGATCCAACCTTTCATTGGCTCATGGAGACCTTCTACAAATAGAATGACAAGTCTCCTCTCTGAGATTCCAGTAACCATAACCGAGAGCTTCTGAAACTCACCAATATAAGACTCCAAGCTACCCAACTGCTTCAACTGAGCAAGGTCTCTGAAGTAAAGTTATGGATCACGCCTGTCAAACCTCTCAACCAATCTGTCAATGAATTCCTGGTAAGAAGTTATCCTATCATGATGGAGTGTGACCATGCCATGGTGCCACCAGTCATGTGCCACACCATCCAGGTGAAGTGTTGCAAATCTTATGGCATCCTCTTCTCCCATTTAGCGTAGTGTCAAAAAAGTATCTAGTTTGCTCACCCAGGCTCGAGCTGTGACTTTTCCACTGCCATCAAAATTAGTTAAAGTAAGTTTGTTGGTAGCCTGCCTTAGATCATTATACCTGTTTTCAGGCCTCCTATCTATCCAGTTTCTACCATGCTCTCTTTTCTGGCTCAGAAATCTGTCGAAGTTAAGGTGATCCTTAACTCTTTGGGGCAAAGCATCCCACTCATCATGTTGTGGCATGATGTTATCTGCAAAATTCACATCACCTCCCTCAGCCACATTCTCCTCAATAGGATCATTTCTGATAAATGTTGGCCGAGTAGGCCTTGTGATAGGTGCGTACTAGAGTAACTGTCCTCTATCTATCTCCATGTACACTACCTTCCTGATCCAAATCTCAATTCAGCCTTCTTTGAATGCTCAAATTTTGGATGTTGGTACTTAGCTACTAGAGAATGTTGGCCACCTATTCCTGACCTGCAACAAGGCCTCTCAGTACATCTCTGGCCTCCATGTCCTCGTCATTAATACGGTTCATGTATGGTCCTTCCTCATCTCTGTCAACCATGTTATCCAACTCTAACTCTTCGTCTTGTTCGTCAAATGGAAATGCCGAAAACAGTTCAAAATTACTTCTCTGGTAACCAGGACCCCTACGTGAGTAGTACCTGTCAAACCTGTTCTGATGTGACCGCATAGAAATTGCTAACCCTCCAGGCTGGTAAGATCAGAGCTCTGATACCACTGTGATGGTCCCAACTGGCTCCTCTTCAAACCCCTGTTGTTTTAATTATCTTTTTGTGTTCTTTTGAGTTTTTTAAGAAAGTTTATAGAGAGAAATAGAAGGGGCGCAACATATAATTGCTCATAGAACTCAAATCTGAACTAGAATTGACAAAATGAAATTGTAGAAGGTATTAAATAACCATAACAATGAGATTGCATGTTTTAGACATACCCAAAATGCTCTAGATTATTTAATTAAGAAAATAAATCCAATTGCCAGCCATGAATGGAGTAAACTGACAATTCCATGCGTAGGATGCAATAGAATGCAACCTCCAACCTAAAACTGAAGCAGATGAAGGGAACAAGCTAGGCGCCAAAGAAGAATATGCAAAACCCTCAAAGAAGAAGGCGTTTCTTCTCCAAAACTCCCATGCACTTGCCTGAAGAGCTACATAGAACAAAGGAAAATCACGTCCTCAACCAAGAAGTATGGCCAAGAAGTTGATCAGACCTCCTGATGAAGAAAGAAGCCAATCTCTCAACTCGTCCTGCCTTTTATTGAAGAAACTACTGAATACTACACAAAAATTCTCATTGAAGCACTGTAGAACTTCTAAATTGAAGCTCCTGTTGTAGCAATCGTTCAACTGATCTTTCACAGTCTCACAATTACAGATCTGTGAAGTTATCATTCTCCAGAGATAAATTCCTGAAACCCTTGTCAGAGAAAACCCACGCTCAGCAAAGCCAAGAGGAAATATCAAATAATCAATAATCAATAATGAATTCAATTTCTCCTTTGTTTGCATATAAAGCCAAAAGGCACGCATCCCAAGGAAATGACGCCACTTTCTCATTAAAATACATTTAAATGTATTTTTATTACTTTTCAATAGTCAAGTGAATAAATAAATGGCGCCCCCTTTTGATAAAGTGTTTTATATTTCACTTAAATAAATTTAAGTGATTACTTTATTATAAAATCAAGTTGATTTTATAATATTTTATCAAATAAAGTAAAAAACTTTAATACACTAAAATATTAATATCTTGCTCATAACTCAATGTATTGACGTGCCATCAGAAGCTGTCAAATCCTGAACTGCCAAGGCATGATGTGAGCCAATCACTGAACTCCAAGGACAAAAACGACAAAACCCCACCAAATAAGGCCACTGACCCTCTAACCCACCCTGTTAGCCTACAAGAGTCTAAGTAATAGGCTAACCACCATCAAACATGATCATGTCGAAAAAGGGGACATTACAAAATAGATGGTTCTTGAGATTTCCAACAAGAGGAAAATAGTAGCTTAACTTAGTAATACAAGTTTGATCTCGTCTACTGAATTTAATATTTATCCTTAGTGATAATAATAGTAACTTTCTACAAGAACTGATGGAATATAATAGTCAAAGGTTGTATATGCATAAATAGAGATTGCTAAGCCCTGAGAAGACAATACTAGCATAGAACTATTTTACTGGGTTCTGGTTCGATTTTGGTCTCAGTTTGAGTATAGTATGGCATGGGTTTCACCTAGAGTCTACCCCAATGTAATGTACCTTTTTTGGGATATTCCTAAATTTAGGCCTGTAAAACAATAATCACTAAAAATTGATATTAGTAATAACAAGTATCAACTTTATGGTTATATTCAGATCAACACATAAACTAGTATAATATTGAGAGCAATACAACCTAGCTAAAACATCATAATAGTTAGATATATAGTTCATATCATAATTAACTTTTGAATTCAAAATAACTTAACATCACTATATCCCAATAACCAACCATATTAGGAATTCACTAGAAATATTTACAAACCACAATCTCTAAGATGGTTATCCTTGTATTGTGAGAGCATGGGTGGATCCTTGTCCATCCATCTCAAGGTGGCATACTTGAGAAGACCCTCAAGCTTGGGAGCACTCATACGCCTCTCGACCCAACGAACGTTGCATCTCAAGAGTGGTGTACTCAAGAAGTCTCTCTCAAGCCCTAGAGCACTCATCCACCTCCTAGCCCACAAGCATGGTAGGATCTCAATGCCACACCATCCCTCGGTCCACTTTGGAGGCACTCCATCCTCCTTGATCAAGCCCAAGAGCACTCATTCACCTCCCAACCCACAAGTGTTGCACCTCGAGGTGGCATGCTTGATAAGATGCATGAAGACCGCCTCTCTCAACAAGCCTGGGAGCACTCATACGCCTCTCGGCTCCACAAGTGTTGCATCTCGGGGGTGGCATACTTGATGAAGGAAAAGCTAGTACTTCCCATCATGTGAACCCAAAAGGTTGATTGGCCTCCCTATTTGTAAACACTTCTATAAATTCAAAATAGATTGCTAAAAGATTCTTAATATATTAATTGTTAATCAAATATCATTGCATAATGAAATGATATTTGATTAACAATTAATATATTAAGAATCTTTTAGCAATCTATTTTGAATTTATAGAAGTGTATATATATATATATATATATATATATATATATATATATTCCCAATTGCATTTAAAACTTATTTTCCAATAATATTCTAGCTAAAATTAATATTTATTTCAGTAGATCTCTTATAATTTCCATTTCTTTTTTCTTTTTTTCCAATTTGCTTGATTGATATCTCTCCCAATCATCGTTCTTCCTTTCATATCTCCCATGGTGGGAAGAGTCACATCCCTTCAATTGGTTATCCCAAAAGGGACACATCCTTTCACCCAAGTGTTGCCCTTAAACTCCCTTAATTACTAATTATTATTTATTTTATTGTGGAATCGTTGCATTTAAAGATTGCTCCCCTTTGTAGATTAGTGCCACCTTATTATCTATTTACATGGGCGCTACTATCTTTAATCGTCTAGACCATAAAAAGGGGTTGTGATCTATATTACTTGTGGCAGGAGGGGCATGACACCCAGGCACCCCGCATACCCTATAAGACTCATAGCGGCAAACCCAAATAAAGGCTAATGCAGCATTAATTATTTTGGTGCATTGATCTTAAGGTATCATTATTTATCCATGTTTTATTAATATTTACTGACCTGTTCTCTATTATTCCAAATGATTTGTGTTATTCTGGGTCATATTTGAATGTAAATATTATTTTTGTTTCTCCCTATATTACTTCTTGAAAGACTAACCCATCTAATCTTTGCAAGGGATTTTCTTGTTCCAATCTACATTTATTTGGAAATGTGCAGAGCACAACATTACAAGATCACGAATGTTTTCATTTTTTTATCTCATCTTTACTCTGCATTCCTACTATGAATTAATGCCAAAATGTTTCATTTCGAACTAAAAAGGAAGTGTAATATGCTTTTTACATCTTTCTAATTTTTTCCTTTCCCCCTAAATCAACTGAGGGAGCACGACCAATCGGGAAGAGAGCCAAGATAGATACCATAATGAATAATCCTTTCTATACTGAAAGTGTTAATTTAGAGATCAATAGAATGTTGGATGTGGGAATTATATGATTTTTTTGACATTTTATTCATACTGCATTGATATTGTAATAAACTGTAAAAATTCAAGCCGGCAGATCATTTAAGATTATATCGAATATTAATGTATATGTATATATATATATAAAAGCAATTCAAATATGTAAGAAATGCTAAGCGACAAAATATGTAAACAAAACATTTTGAAACTCTTTCGTATTATAAACCGGTGGGCAGCAAGTATAATCTATGTATCTCATTAGGAATCTTAGGGGAAAACATTACCTTTATGGATGTTGGCAAATAGTAGTACTATGTTGCATTGTACAGCTATAGTTCACTCTAAATTCAATAAATGTTGATCTCTTACAAGTGATCATTGTGAACTAGTATTTTATATGACTTCGATAATGTGCTAATAGCTGGGACTTTGTGAAAATTGATGTTCTACCTAAATGACAGAAGTGATGAATGTTTTAAATGATACCGTCATTGAAGGGCTGTAGTACTCTACTGATTTATAGATCAATCACATTTGCTGATAATTGTTAGTTGTACTTAGTCAAATGACTGGAAAATGGCAAGACAGAAATTGCAGACTTATTAGCTGGTAGATCACTGCAAATAAAGTTGTTTATCTAAACTATTGTGTAGTAGCATTGCAAGGGTTACTGAATCATGGAGAGAATAAAACAAGTCAGTAAATTTGAATGAGATTTGGAACTTCAGCTTAAGTAACAGATATATGATATACTTGCTTTGTTCAACGCAGATAAGATGTCATTAACTTGAAAAGTATACATGATATACTTTCTTGCTCAACACAAATAAGATGTCATAAACTTGAAAAGTATTGGATAGCAATGCCAGCGGGGTTGAACTCTAGAAAAGGTCTTGTGATGCAGTCTAAAATGGAAGCTTGGGATGGGAATAGATGGTTCTTGAGATTTTCAACAAGAGGAAAATAGTAGCTTAACTTAGTAATGGAGAGATAGTTAACATACAAGTCTGATCTCTTGTCTACTAAATTTAATATTTATCCTTGGTAATAATAATAGTAAGTAACTTTCTACAAGAACTGGTGGAATGTAATAGTCAAAGGTTGAATATGCATAGATAAGAGTTTGCTAAGCCCTAAGAAGACAATACTAGCATACAACTATGTTATTGGGTTCTACAATATTGATCCCGGTCCGGTTCTGGTCTCAATTTGGATCTGGTATGGCTTGGGGTTCACCCAGGGTCTGCCCCAGACACCCCAAGTACCCTATGAGGACTCATAGGGTACTGGGGTGCCCCAGACAGACTCTGGGCAAACCCAAATAAAGGTTCATGCATCATTAATTATTTTGGTGCATTGATCTTAAGGTATCATTATTTATCCATGTTTTGTTAATATTTACTAACCTGTTCTCTATTATTCCATATGATTTGTGTGCTTCTAGGTCATATTTGAACATGAAATATTATTTATGTTTCTTTTTGTATTACTTATTGAAAGACTAACCCATCTGATCTTTGCAGGAGATTTCTTTGTTCCAATCTACATTTATTTGGAAATATGCAGAGCACAGCACTACAAGATCACAAATGTTTTCACTTTTTTTATCTCATCTTTACAATACATTCCTACTATGAATTAATGTCAATATGCTTCATTTCGAACTAAAAAGGAAGTGTAGTATGTTTTCGCATCCTTCTAATTTTTTCCTTACCTCGTAAATCAATTGAGGGTGCATGCCCAGTCAGGAAGAGAGCCAAAAGACCATAATGGATAAATCATTTCTATGCTAGAAGTGTTGATTCAGAGATAAAGAGAATGTTGGATGTGGAAATTATATGAATTTTTGACATTTTGTTCATACTGCAATTATATTGTAATATAACTGTGTAAATTCAAGCCTGCACACCATTTATTGTTACACTGAGAATTACTGTTTATATATATATATACACAAATCTGTACCTGTACGGAAGAAAAAAAATGTTGCACCTGTGTACCCAAATCCCAAACCCATATCCGTACCCATCCTTGTACCAGGATTAGCAACTTATATAGAATTAATTGGAGGACCTCTATAGAGTATAAGAGAAGTACCAAAAGGATGGAAGTGCACATCTAAATTGGACAAACTATAAAATGGTCAAAGCTATGCAAGGTGCTGCACAACTCATGCAAGAAATGATTTGAAGGATACCTGCTGCTAATAAGAGAAATAAAAGTGTGTATGGAATTGGAGAATTAATTGGATACATTGTAAAAATAGAAAGAACTATGCAAGGTGCTATTGCAACAGAAAAAACTAAATTGGAGAGAATAGAATTGGACAACTAAATTGAACAGACTATATAATGGCGCAAGAACCATGCAGGGTGCAAAACTATTAACAGCAATAATTAAATTGAAGGATCTCCAGTGCAGATAAAAGAAATATCAAGATGATGGAGATGGACATCTAAATTGGAAAAACTATAAAATGCAAATATCTGTGCGAAGTAAAAGACCACTAATGGCAAGAATTGATTGAAGGATCTATAGCATGGATGAGAGAAATACCAAGTGGATGAAAGTGCATAACTAAATTGGACAGACCATAAAATGGCCAGAACTATTCAGCGTACAATAACATAATAGCAAGAATTAAATTTGAGGATCTCCACTGTCAATAAGAGAAATACCCAAAAAAGAGTTAGATGGACAACTAAATTGGAGGAACTCTGGCAAGTAATATGCAGAGTGCAATGCTATAAGACACAAATATGCATCTAGAAAGTTCAGTCTTCGACATCAATGTCATGTTTCTCCTTTCTATTATGCATCATTATTGCTCCAAAAAACATTAATGGGTCAAGAACCAGGGAATAAAGTTTGGCAACCCCTACATTTGAACTATACAGACTCTTAGAACAAAATATATCAGGAAAAGATATGTTAGAGACCCACTAATTTCAAACCAATTGCAAAAATTGTCCTTGTACAATGTGGTCTTCAGTTTATAGTAGGAATCCACAATTATATTACTATCAAATCTTCTGCTAAAAAAGGTGGAAAGTACTTCCTAACATGCAGGAAAGAGGAAAGAAACACTATACTTCCAATCATCAATTGATTCTCCATATTTGTCTTGTAACTCATTTGGCAACTTTAGCAACTAGCAAAATATTAAAACCACAAACTGCAAAGTTCTGAGTGACTGCAGCAAAGTTTCAAATATTTACATTTAATAAATCTGCTGTTTGATTCATACAGATTTTAACAATGTTTTCTGCAAAATTACTCTTTTCAGCAGTCAAAGGTGGCTGTACACCTAAACAGCTGAAATAACATAGGATAATAAATTGGGTTTGTTTCAAACAAGAAGCTAATGAAGCTAAATGAAACAGAAGACGCAATTCAAATTTCAGTTTCAATTGTTTTAAAGTCACTTGCTTCCTGTACTCTTGAATATCAAGAGCAAAACAATTTGAAGAAAATACAAGGTGCCTCTTGTTATCAACCAAAATTTCCTTCTTTGGTATTGAGTTTGACTGATGACAAAAGAAGGCAGAAGAAACAAAGGAAGCTCTTATCAAAACCTCCCTTGTTTCAATTGCCTTAGGCAAAACATGAAGCTCTGAACAAATGTCTTGACTGAAGTGAAAAAAATAAACGAGAAACTGTAGTCCATCTGGTTGTAATCTAGCTTAAGATGAGATACTGATCACACTGATCACCCAAATTCTCAGCTAGATATAATGTACTATGACAAAGATTGTAAAGTGTAATGGTGGGTGATCAATTATGGTCTTACACAGTAAAACAACTCACCAAAAATACAAATCCTTCTGGTAAGACCACATTGATTACCACTCCTTTAGACAAGCAGTTGCCGTAGGCTGCATCTTATGGATACTTAATAAACTCCTATGCATGAGTCACTGCCATCAATGAAAGAAAACTGAGTTAATATGAAAAAATTTAGCATCACCAAAGGCCACAGCATGATTCAATATTTCCTACTAAAGCAGAGAACCACTTTAGTTAATGTGATTTCACATGCATCATGCTGAGGGAGAAAATAAAAGAGCATTACCAGCAAGCAAATATAAACTGCAATTGAATGTACCTTATGGGAAGGGTGGCTGTAGGCAACATCCAGACCAACTAAATAAACATTACTTGTACAAGATCCTAATTTCTCTGAATTATGCAGCTTCCTCATAAACTTTCAATACATGTAACCAACCTCAACAATCACTGAAGTGCCCCCAAAATTCTTCTGGCTCTTCTCCGTCTCTAACCATCTGAAAAACAACATAAGAAGAAAGCAAAAGCAGTAAGGTAAAGATCTCTCCATAACCGTAAACTTATTTTACAAGTATTTTTGTACAGGGAATAGCACCTATAAGTGCAAAGATAACAACCAAGTGCGATATATAATTCACTTCAAAAAACAAATCCAATCAACAAAATATTCAATTAAACCATCCAATACCCAATCACCTTATTTTGATAACTTGGGGATTAAGCAATATATTATACGTCTCAATGTCCCATATATGTCATTTTTATCATATACTACAATTTGTTTCACTCAACATTCAGAAAGGGCACACCCAGATTTGAAAAGTACCACAACTGCTTCTCACAATCACAAAACAAACACATACATTACCTCATCCTATACAAACATACGCACTGTAGACACACCCGTAAATTACCTCAACCCATACTAACACATGCACTGAAGAGACACCCCTACATTACCTCAATTCATACCAACACATGCACAGGATACACAACTCAATCAATCAAATCTGGTTTTAATTTTTAATATATATAGCAGTTTACGGCCTTGGATGTCCTCCACAGCCCACTCATATTTTAAAAGTGGTGGCAGGTTCACCAATAAAGTTGCTTGGACGAAAAAGAGCACCCCAAAAATCCGTTTTTGTCAAGTGCAAATGAGGCTGGGTGCAAGTCCCATGCGACATTGGTTGAATAGTACCAAATACCAGCAACCCTAGCCACAAAACCTGTTAATTAATATTTATAAATGACAGCTGTACATCTAAGTTGTCCTATGATTTGTAGTTAGGCAATATGTAACTGTCGAGGTTACAGCTTACATTAAAAAGTTTCTAATCAGACATCATATTAATGTACATTAATGATATGATATCATGGTCCTCTGTGTTTCTTCTATTTTTGTTGCTAAGTTTCAAGCTTCTGTTTTTCTAGGTGTTTATAACAATATTTACACCAAAAGACTAGAAGCATCAAGCAACAGGCTTCATTTTGATTGTTTGTCATGTTTGAAAGGCAGAGAATTCGTCCTGTTTGCAAAAAATCTTTTATTTAAAAAAGAAAGAAAAAACTCCCTACTCTTTAGTTCATCCTGTTCACAGAAATGGAAAAGTCAAATCAATGGAAATATCTTACATGGAAAATGCAGTTGAGAAGTGCATTATGCAAAAAGCATAAATGTTGAACCTCAGAGCTTGTTGTGAGTTTCAATAAAGGCTAAAGCTTGACACAAAATAACGGTGAAGGAAACTTAATCTTGGTCCAAAGGATTTTCTTTAAGTGACAATTAGAGTTTTTCACACACAAGTTGCAGCTGTATTTGAATGAACTGAAAATTTTGGTATATAATACAAAGGGAAACATTATAACTGGGTTTATTGACCTTTTTCTGCCACATTGTAGAATTCAGTCATTATTAGTAGCATTATGGCAATGACAGGAATAACAGTATAACTGCATTTGAATGAACTGAAAAATCTAGTATACAATACAGAGGGAAACATTATAACTGGGTTTATGGACCTTTTTCTGCCACACTGTAGAATTCACAGTCATCATTAGTAATATTATGGCAATGACAGGAATAAAAGTTTAAGACAGGTGGTGGTGTATGGGCATAGCTTTAATAAAGCCAGTCAACATTTCATTAATAAAAAAATTGAAATATGGTACACCATATACTATCACAAAACTGATCACAAATCCATTTCAGAGCATTTAACTGAGTTTTATTTTTTGTTTAACTCTGACTGCTGTCCAGGCACAGCAGGAGACGTCCAGTTGTTCCCAGACATCCCCAGATGGCAGACAGTCATTTCTGGACAGTTTTTTTTTGAGTGGGGTGGCACAGGGAGGGTAGGATACACACCAGGGATGTTTCCAAGTCATCCCCAAAACATCATGGGGATGGGGACAGCCAGAAAAACCCCAGGGACATGACCCCATGTATCATAGATTTGAACTTATGAACACTAATGACGAACAACAACCTAAAGAGTATTCTTTTTCACAAAACATATAATTTTGAAAAGAAAAAGAAAAAAGTAAACATTACCTCATAGAACTTGAAACTTCTAAAACAGAGGCAACATACAACGTTGGCAGGATGCAACTAAGTAGTCCACTTCAGGAAGGT
The DNA here is from genome assembly GCA_007258455.2 of Sequoia sempervirens. Taxonomy (NCBI): domain Eukaryota; kingdom Viridiplantae; phylum Streptophyta; class Pinopsida; order Cupressales; family Cupressaceae; genus Sequoia; species Sequoia sempervirens. The sequence continues at coordinate 130,701 of VDFB02252248.1, forward strand.
GGCAAAGATCATACCTTAATGGCAGGGATGAGAGTTTATTTGAACATTACTGTACAAAGGTTTGGAAATCTTTTGGTGAATCTGGTTTACAAGGTAGCTTTTTGACGACTAATTTTCTTGGCCCAAGGTAGTCACCAATACTGTCTTGGACATTAGAAGCCTAATGTAGTGTCCATTTCTTCTCTTAAGAGATACTTTTATGTAATGTACGAAAGTAATTTTTGTGAAGTATAATTGGTCTCTGTTTAGTTTTCAGCTCACTTTTAATGTGTTTCCTTTGTTGTTTAAATTCTTGGTTTTCGTTCTTAATAGAATAGATCGTAAAAAAAATCACTCTAGCTTTTGCTTGTTTTAGTTTCATATGTTTATTTGGATCATGAAACAGATAGAGTTGCATATATTCAGATTACATATCAAATTTGTAGCTTAGATTTCATATTCTCACATTTTTAAGTACAGTATGTAGGCCCGGAAATGAAATGCAGATGAAAAGATTGACAAATGAATGGATGGGATATTAAACAACAGAAAAGTATTCAATAAAGCTCTTATTCCATTCACGTAAATGTACATATTTATCAAAATGAAATGACTATTTAATTCATCTTCTAGATGACTGTTTAGTATCTAAAGTATCTAAAAAATTATAAAATATTATCCTACTAATGTTACACCCCCCCTTAACGCCCCCTTCCCCCCCTCCCAACTTAATCCGTAGGGGTAGAGGTAAAACCATTGTTTGTGCTGTGTATTGGGCAACTTGCTTATGGCACCTCATTTGCTTGATGTGAAGCTCCAGTCTTTTCTATAAAAGGTTTTGCCTAGGTGATAGCCTGGTTCACTTCTACAATTTTAGAATTTTGAAGAACCAAGATATTGAAACTTGTTTCTCAAATTGAGTCAATTGTCCATGATCTTATATCTCATATTGATAGAATTCCACACCCATTTGTTGTGAAATTTGTTAGTTCACAACCATTTTCTGTTCTGAGTGATGAATAAATTTACAAAAGAAGACTGTCTGTCTCTATCACTTCTATCTCCAAAGAGTGAAAATTGAAGAACTCGGGTTGATTGTTGTCATGTCCCCAAAATCACGACATTAAAATATCAAACAACTGATATCATTATAATTACGATTGTCAAAGACAATATCATAATTATAATTATTATTACATTATCATAATTATACAATTCCCAAATATGAACACTAGCTAACGCTCAATAATATTACAAATTATAATTATCATAATGATAATATTATAATTGTCAAAATTAGCAAATTTGATATCCTAAATATATATTAAATTGAACATTATTATAAATAAGACATTTTGGTTGTGCTCTAGTCAATCATCATAGTATAGTATAAATTAGGATAATTAAATATTACAACGATTAAGGATAAATACAAGTATCAAAAGATGCATAATAACATTATAATGATTAAATATAAAATATAAATACTAATATATTATAATATTTAACATTATAAATATCAAAAGGGAAATACTAATAATGTAAATGCTATAACCATCCGAAACATTGGGAGCATAGTTTACATACTCAGAATTGGAGATACTCGGCAAGCCCAAAAATTGGAGAGTACTCGGCAAGCACACATACATATCTATAAAGTATAAACATACACATGATGCCAAGCTTGCATGCATATAGACACACAGACATATTTATACACACACAAACATGCCAAGTTTGTGGGTTTTTTGCAAGTTACTGGCGCTTACTCAATAATTTGATGGGAGAAAATCCATCTGCATACTACCTGCGAATAAAAGCAGAAATTACTCGGCATGCAAATTTTTTGGAGATTACTCGGCCACTCGGAGAGTAATCGGAGAGTATGTAAACTATGATTGGGAGTATTCAATGTATACATATAAGAAATAAACACTTCAGGCTTTTCTAGCTTATAAAAGCCCATCGAATATGGGAGTCGTCAATCCTCATTATTTGAGAAGACTTACTGAATCAGGCATATATTCATGACAATAGAAGCACTCAGTGGAGCCACTGTATGTTATGCGGAGGACCTCATAACCACCGGTTTAAACTAGGAATGGCTAGGCCATACTAAGATACCAAAGCTTAATCATTTACCAACAAGTTATCTTCACAGGTCATGATAAATACAATTCTATTTGCTGCCAAATCACTGCTGGCATGGCATGTTGTCAGTTGAAGTCACCAAATCGGCTTAGCCCTATCAACCATAGAAGTATATCACATTCACATGATTATAGGATTCGATAAAAGCATTCAAGACTAGCCACGATTCCAATAAGAGTCGTGGGGGAATAATCAGGGAGGATATTAGGAATTTTGGAAGGCTGCGAACTTACTAAGGGTGTTGGTATTTTCAACAAACAGGAATAATTGATGACCGCCTAACGAAAGGTCATGTCCTGTAAGATGGATCTTGCTATTCAAAAGGCGCATCCCTTCTCTAGACATGAAGATATAAAAAGATAATGAAATTTGTAGAGAAGGGATGGGGGGGAAAAACGGTGAATGATGGTGGAAACAAGGAGAAACGAATAGGAGGGGTATATACTTGTCCCATCTATATATTCAGATACAGGCTTAAAAACAGACAGATTTACATTTATATTCACCAGGCACAATAGCAGAGAGCTATTTCTCTTTTATCAATTTTATATCCATAAATGCAAGGGACCAGGTAGGGAACAGGTGAGTTTCTATCACATAGCCATTAATGTTTAGTCGATCCAAAATTTGACATAATGGTATTATGCAGAAATATAAGTCTGTTTGCTCAATGTATCAATTCGAGCTTACCTCACCTTCTGGACGCATTCAGAAACCATGCCAATTGATTCGTCCACTTGTCTTCTACTGTAATTAACTGCTGAATCAATCCCTCATGCTGCATCAGCCTGTGGATGAGTTTTACATATTAGATGAACTCTGCATTAGGTATAAACATGCTTTTCTTGATTGACTGGTGTAGAACAGCACCTCCTTAGATCAGCCATAAGGGGAACCTGGTGATATTTCATCCTTCAATTACTTAGGAAAGGCAAGTAAGAGTTAGCAATTTGGGTTTGGTCTCACTGCAATAATAATTATGGGAATAAAATATGGAATCCAGTAAATAACTATGATTGCATTTAGAGTAGATTGATGCTGAATCTCTTATTGATAGAATGTATTGTCAATAGCTTCATACATCATTGGCAACCCATGGATAGGAAGGACGTGTTGAAGGCTGACAGGATCGCGGCTCAGGTGAGATTACTCACTGGTTTTAATATGTAGTTTTCACAATCTGATATAATGAGGCTGCATGAACCTCTGACCCCAGCTTCAGTTGATTTGTGTGTTATTCAATATAATCTCTAGTCTTTGTTCACTGAGATGTACAAGTTGCTTCTAACGCATTTGGAACCATCCCTCCATAATAGAACAGAATTGGGAAAATAGATTCGTGGCAATTGATATTGGATCTAGGCGGACTATGTAGTCCTGGAGCGTTTATAGACTGTAATTGTCTCTTCTATAGGACTGGTTCTAATGATGACTGATCTATATCTTTGTGATTGATGACTGGGTTTGCAAGTAGCAATTAGTTCGATCTAATGTTAGAGCTGTAGGCTGCATTGATAAGGAAATAGAAGGAACATATAGGCATGGATATTGATTAACTTATTTCTGCACTACTCTCATGATAGAACTCAATGATATGGTATACCTATCGGATTGAACTAAATTGTTGATTGCATTAATATATAGGATATAATGAATGAACTATAGACATGAATCTTGCTATACTTACTCATGCACTCTGATCTATCTTCATGCTGAATTAGATACTCATGTAGGACTCTTTCCTAGCATAATAAATGAAATGCAAGTGATATTAATAATAGCTGCTTAATTGGAAATTGTATAGAAACTGTCTGCATTCTGATTGTAATCCCGCCAGGAGAGTTGAGTCATGACTTAAGTGGTTTGTCTAAAAACCTCACCCAGGTTCCGCCCCACAGGCCCAAAGCAAGGGTTGGGCATTCTGCCCCACTGGCCCAAAGCAAGGGTTGGGTCATGGAGGGGTGAGGGTTCCACCTAGATTCTGCCCCACAGGCCCAAGCAAGGGTTGGGCAATAGGAGGTGGTAGACCGTTGGCCCCTTAGGGATTCCCCTCTCCTGATGGGCTGAGTGACTCTTCTTATGTTTACCAATCTGCATTTATGATTATGTCTGATTTTGGATATCTAGATATTAATGCTAACAGATATGTTGTTAATATGATGAATACAGATTCCAATCAAAGGTTATTGTATTAAAAGGACATTCATTTGGAAAGAAGAAACCCTAAACCTAATCAACAAGCAAATTCTAGGGCAAACAAGTGGATTTTAGGGCAAGTCCGGGTAAGGGACATTACAGTGGTATCAGAGCATAATCCTGCCATCCAGTGAAACTATAGTTGATATACCAAAGAAGAAACTCTAGGAAAAACACCACCACAAACAAAACCATGGACGACTTTATACCTGAAAGCATATTATCCAACCAATCTTTTTAGTAAGAATTATAATATGTTACTTGAACTCTCTGCATAAAACTCCTAAGGTCTCTTAGTCAAATAGAGGAAGAACCTGTCATAAAGTGTTACATAAATACATAAGAGATTTTGGGGGCATTAAAAGGGATTTTGCTTGAGGGCAAGCAAATTTGGGAGGAGAGGACTGTCATGTCCCCAAAATCACAACATTAAAATATTAAACAACTGATATCATTATAATTACGATTGTCAAAGACAATATCATAATTATAATTATTATTACATTATCATAATTATACAATTCCCAAAATATGAATACTAGCTAACACTCAATAATATTACAAATTACAATTATGATATTGTCTTTGACAATCGTAATTATAATGATATCAGTTGTTTAATATTTTAATGCCGTGATTTCGGGGACATGACAATTGTGCACGTAAGTAACCCAAAAGTGTGTTGCAGCTATATTATGTGGCCTGAAAATTGGATAACCTAAGCAAAATACACCCATGAGTAAACCCAAAAAAGTGTTCAAGCGTGCACTGAATGACCTTACTTTCTATCAACTTGAAAATGTGAAACACTTGTCATCCGCAATGCTCACAAATGCACACACATGTTGACACATAAAAAGCTGCTCCTGTGGCAGAAAAAACTGCATTGAAAATGAAAGCAAGATCATCCTAAGCTAAATGCACCCATGAGTAACGCATAAATGTGTTGAAGCATGCACTGAATGACCTTACTTTCAGTTGAAAATGTGAAACATTTGTCATCCACAATGCTCACAAATAGAGACACACGTCAACACATAAAAAGCTGCTCCTGTGGCAGAAAAAACTGCATTGAAAATGAAGGCATATGATGATCTTGCTCCATGCATAGTTATCAAAAACCAAAATGAAGTTTGCAATCTCAGATGTTTAGGTGCTAAGCTGAACAATACTAGTTAAGAACCAAGATGTTGTGATAAGCAGCAATATGCTGCAATGACAAATCCTCAATGGACAATGTGAGAAATCTCCAAGTGCCATGCTTGAAGAACTTGAAATCTAAATCCCAATGTTCCCCTCCGTTGGATGAGAATGGAGAGCTGCTACAAAGCCCCCCTTGGAAAGAGGACAACACATATGAACCAGTTTATAGAGATCCACTACTCAATGACTCCCACTCAGGTTTTCATCATGAGTCTCCATTAAGCTGCCATTTTGGGTTTTCAACTGATAGGAAGAGTTTGTAAGCTGCCTTTTTGGGTTTTCAACTTGCAAATCAAATGCAAAAGTATAATCAACATGAAGCAATATCCATAGCCTCAAATAATTTGTACTGAACTGCATATCTAGCAGGCTCAACATGCTCATTGTCAATATCCCAATCAGAATAGGAAATTATAGGTACCCTTTGTGGGAATTAAGTGCAACTCTACAAAATTCTTCATAGATTGTCTCTCAATAGTACAAGTATCGATAGCATTTGCAATGCTAAGCTCATCATCAACTAGGTTGATAACAACATCTGCATCATCAGTAGACAAGCTCAAGCTTTCATATCAATGCTCAACAATAAATGTAATGATGAGTTTATTAATCAACTAGATCAACAACTGTCAACAACATCTACATCAAGAGTAAACGGGCTATCATATAAAATATTGGAATGGTCTCTCCTATAGGATTTCGACAATAGACAAGCCTTAGTTTGCCATCTAGAGACATCTATCCATCCAAAATGCATATGTCTCATTGATTTGGTAGGTAGATCTCTAACATGATAATGTTTTGCAAAATATGTGTTGACCACATGGTAGACAAGGATGTAGATCAAAACAATCATGAGGTATTGTTGTGACCTTTTCACACATCGCCCCATTCACGATGGGGACCCCCTAAATTTTTCTCCATTCTGGTCTTTTTCGTCTTTTTGGCTTTGGTTTTGTCTCTCTCTCTCTCTCTGCCGGTCTCTTTTCTATCTGCCTTTCAAGGGATGTCTCCGCCATTGAGTTTAAACGTGAATTTGGCCAAGTCTGAAAATTAGGGTTTGTACTTTCCCGCCAATCTGAGGTCAAGCAAGGTGAATAAATTGAAAATAAAGACTAACACTATTGTCAGTGTGCTTCCAGCAGGCTTCCATTGAAATTTCATTAGTTTCCGGCTACTTATTATTTTTATTAAGTGTGAAATTTGGAACATTTTCTCGACACCTTCGAAGTTTTAACAGTCACACTGCATTCAGAACACATCAAGCTACTCGTGTGCAAAATTTGAGCTGAAACAGACAACTTACTATTTTTAGCAGTTCAGCTTCCGGAGCAGATTTCAAGGCTTAGATGCAGAGTTTTTCGCATGTCTGGAGATTCCTTCTGGGTTTTCAGAGACCTTCACGACAGTATAACATGCAAAATGAGATAACTTTCAGAGTTCAGCCTTCAGAGGCTATTTTTAGGGTTTGCATGTCAGGGTTTTCTTTGCATGTCTGCATATTCCTTATGGGTTTTTTGAGAGCTTCGCAGTGATGTGACATGCAAACTCAGATGGTCACTCATTTAGGAACTTACTATTTTTAGCAGGTGCATCCCAGTAGCCGCCTCCCAGCACTTCAAAATCACGAACTGATCACAATGCAACAGAAACAAGAATAAACGGAGATCATTTGATATGCATGCAAGATGAATTAGGAACTCATTTAGGAATTCATTACAAGCGTGCCAATGACGCCTTACCAATCACATCACGAGAACACTTCAGAAGCGGATGCATCACAGGATCTCGAGAGAAGCCCAGGAATTGATTGAGAGGTATGGGTGCTGGTTTATACAATTTCCGAAGTTTTCTTACATAAGGCTGCAAGGATTTTCTTCATACCCATATAGGCTGCCTAAGTACCCAACCAACAAATATTGATGTTAGAGATATCTAGGCAATTGGTTGCCTACGATAAGATTCAAAAGAAAAAGAAGGGAGGTGTTGACTTCCCAATGGTCATGGGCAATTCCGATGAAGTGTGTCCATTACAGGCAGCTAGAGAAGTCGAGAACGAGCTTCAGTTCGATCACTTTTCCTATCACACCAGCAGACAGCACTATGATCCGCATAACAATATCACATGGGTACTGTCATAAGAGTTTAAACATAAGGCAAACATTGAGGATTATTGGGCTGGTGCATCAGACGAGGCTGAAGTCAGGAAGAGAATGTTCTCTAGGTTGCCAATAGGCATGTTTAGGGAGTGTGAAGTCATTCTGGTACCAGACCAAGTGGATGAGAACATGAACGTCGTCCATCCAGATTATGAAGCAGTGAGAAATACTCCACTTCCACTCCCGGATTGGTCAGAGCCTGAGATAGCAGATTTGGACACACTTTGCATTCCAGTCCTGACATTTACTAGAGCATGGGTTGACAGACGTGTGAGCAGGTTGAAGCGTAGGTCGATTGCATTGACTTACAATTTGATGGGAGATCACAGGACACCCACGACCAGCAGGAAGAAACAAATCACACAAGGCCCAGAGTTTAGAAGGAAAGAGCCAGTTCGACAAGAGCCTGTTCAGCCGGAGCCTCCAAAAGTTGTAGTCGAATCACCCACGCCATTGGAGACACGTTCTCCAAGCATACAAGAGGTTTCTTTATTTGCTGATCAAAGAAATGCATTGAATCAGGTGCAAGCGGTACAGGAAAATAATCAGCCACCACGGAGAGAGTCAGTTGGCCAAAGCGTCAACGCACCTGCTAGAGATGATCAGCAAGATGATGAGGGGACTGCTACTGACCCTCAGTTTCAGCGTGAGTTGGAGGCGGCTTTAGACGATGATGATATAGTTTCAGGATATACTCAGCCACTTAAGGCCGATGAGCCTCGCCAGAATGATATAAAAGTTGAACAAGTCCGAGAAGTAGAGGCACAAGAACAGCAGCCATTTGATATACAATATACAGTACTTGATTGGCTCAAAGATAGGATGAGAAGAAGCCCCAGTGAAGAGACTGATCCAGCAGTTGAAATGGAAGAGTTCTTGAACAGGATCAGCACGCCTCCACAAAAGAAGAGAGCACGAAAATTTTCAAAGATTTCGACTGATGAGGATGGCTCTCACACCTTTCACATGGCAGTGCCACAGGTTGATTGTGACCAAGATGAAGCAGTACCCGAAAACTATGTGGTCACAACTCTGGAGTTAGGACGTCCCACAAGTGCACAGATTGTAGAGTGTGATAACTCCTACCACACTCTCAAGGACAGATTATTTAGAAAGGAAGGAAAGTACAAGAAGTTGAAAAGAGAGCATAAGGCTTTGATAGGATATGTGCAGCAGTTGTCTCGTCCTCGTGGGCAGGAGATTCCAGCGATAGAACTTCTAGCCGACTTACCTAGAGAGTCAATCAGTGGCTTGTTGGAGTTGGGGAAGATGGCACAGGAGGCAGATAAGTGGGTCACGGGAGTTCGTGCTGAGACAGAAAAGTTTATGGAGGACCTTGCTCTTGCTTTTCAGCAGGCTTCTAGTATTTTGGCACGAATGGAGGCAGTTGATCAGGCCTAGGGTGATGCTTTTGTTTATCGAGCAAAGTAATTCAGCGTCTTGAGGCATTGAGACATGTTCCTTTGCGGTTGCTGATTGATGGAGGGGTCATTCAGGAGAACGACAGGTATGACTTTTCTAGATGGTATTCTTCAGCAATCACGGGACGTGGTTTCTTCGACGCAGCACAGGCGGATTCAACTAGAGTACGGAAGGCTATGGCCAATATCATTGATGGAGTCCAAAATACTTTCGAGGCCATATTTGCTAGGCGGTTGAATCCCAATGAGGTGACTGCTGATAATTTGAGGGGTAGGCTGGTGCCTTTCTTTTCGGAGGTGAAGACCTTCGTACAAGATGACTTCGAGAACACTTCTACTTTCTCCAGTTTGATTCAGAGCACGCAGGATTTCTTAATCGCTTGGAGAAAGTCTTGTGCACGGCATGAACGGTCAGTCACGGTGTTAGAGTTCCAGCTTGATTGCATTCCACCCATTTCAGTTCAGGAGGTTGAGGCTGTACTTGGCAGGTTCATTGAGTTTGCAGCCAGAGAGAAGGAGAGGGGGAATGCACTACTGGACGATGATCTTCTAGAAGACTGATTATGGGCATTAATTGCCTTTACTATTTTGGGAGTGAGTGGGAATCTTTGATTCATTTAATGTACCACTCCCCATTCTGGCAGTTTTTAGGGTTAGCGCTGAGGTGGCTAAATCTTAGCCATTCTTTTGATTGTAATCCGAGCCGTCCATTAGACTGGGCCATCTATAAAAGGAGGAGTCCCCCTCATTTGTACTTCATTAGAATTAGAATTAGAAACTAGACATTGGAGATCAGATTAGAGAGTAGAGCAGAGTAGACATTTTGCTTAATAGTTTAGCATAGTTTGGAGGAGAAGGAAAGTTTTCTTTGAAAGCTTTTGCAAGAGATTGTTGTATAACACTTTCATAATAGAAGATCTTTTCATTGATGGTGAAATTTGTCTTCATTGTGGATAGCTAGCAAGGTTTCTTTATCCCTTTGAATCCAAGTAGCGTAAAATAGTTTAAAGTAGCATTTTCATTTCATGCAAGTAGATAGTAGCTGTGGATGTGTGGCATTAATCAAGGCAACTTCGTTTCATTCCATACCACTAGCGGCTTGCTGACGGCAAGTTCGCCTTGCGTGGTCTACTGGAGCATTTCATAAACTTAACTTCAGTTGTAGCCCATGCCTTGGTATGCATCGTTTTGACGGTATCTTGATGTTGGGTTGTGACTTGAAAATTACTTGCTATCCCTTTGAAGATTGCACCTACTTTGTGTAAGCTGTCCAGTGTGAGGCAGAACAGAGTTTGGTTGAAGCTGTTAAGATTGATCCCACATCCCACCTTAGAGTAGAACTAGAATCTTTTTACCCTTACACTCATTTACTTTCCGTTCATCTTCGGTTAATCTTAGGAAAACGTACTTATTGCTAAATCATCCGCGTTGCACAAATCCCTTCCAATCATCCATTTACTGTTAATTGCAAGTATCCTGAACAATTGTGTAAGTCCCCTCGTGAAAACAGCAATTCACATCAAACCAATTGAGGGTATTCTAAGTATTTCGGAACCTTGGAGTTGAACGTGCAAACTTTCTTGCAATCTTAGCACAGGGAATACTTTAATCAAGAGAGAATGGAGTAGCCCTCAGACAACTTCATTCTGCTGATTAGTGCGGTCACGAAAATCACATCAACAAGTATATACTCGATGTCCACCATGGCAACATGTTTGGACTTAATGGGTTTTAGTGCAAATTGGTTTTGATTGACTTGACAACTTGTAAATTTTATAGGGCTTACCAACAAGTCAACACTCAACTTGACTATTGTTCTCAATACCTCCAAACACAAATTTGATAGGCTTGGAATATTAAGGTATATAAAAATTCATGACACCTATATGCCCTAGACCAATACAATATTTGTGGGTTTTATCATCTCCCAAACTTGCATAGCAGGTGGAGATTCAGCAACATGAGAAGTAACCGGTATTGTATCCATGATGGGTTTTCACTACACATTATTTTATTTAGGCACAACATCATTGTTTTGTGACACAAGAAGGGGCTTAATGCTATCACACCCCGTTTCTCAATTACCAGGTTACTTTTACCTTCATGAGTAATATGATGATAAATGTAAATTGTGACTTTAATATGTTTTTGATACGGTAACCAACATTTATAGGGTGTTGTACCCTTTACACGGAGAGCCACAAGGGCCAAAAAAGATCAAGTCCAAAAAACATTAAAGACCAAGCCAAAAAACATACATAGCGGACCAACAGCCGACAGACATACAACGCAGCAACAGCAGATAACTAGCATTTTCCCAATTCTTAGAAAGGAGATTAACAACATCATCCCCAACCCATTCCGGTCCTTCTTCAGCATTCTTCTTGTCCATTTCGTCCTTCATCACAGAGAGAGGGTGTTGGTAACACAGTGGACCAACTTGATAGTGAAACAGGTCAAGCCACTGAATTTCTTGTCCATCTTTTGCATTCTTTCCTGCAGCACACGAAGCTCCTCCCCATAATCCACAACCTTCTCAGTATCAGCGCGCTCCACGTCCAGAGGGTCCGTGGATTGGGAGGTCAAGTTCTTATGCACTTTGCTAATATCAGGAATGGTGTGGGGCCCTGTAATGTCCCCTTCTCAATTGTGATCGATTCAGTTGACCGTTGGCCTATTCCAAAGACCTGTAGGCTACTCGGAGGGTGAAACTAGGGTTTCCTATTTTTGAGGAGGTGGTTGCTTGAAGTTTGGAACTTGGAGTGCGGAATCTTTCTGGGTTTTCAGAAAGCTTCGCAGTGATATAGTCTGTTTGGTATTCCGAGCAACTTCATAAATTTACTATTTTTAGTAAATTCTATTTCTGGCAGTGGACAGTTTGGTTTCAGTTTAGTTGGTCCTCTCCTTCAGGCGATTCAATTGGTATTACTGTTTCTAGATTTTTGGGGCATTTTTATGGAGAGATAAGTTATTTTCATATTATAATATTATATTTAATATTATAACCCCTTGGCCTAGCATGTTAACTTCATGTTGTTTTAAAAAGGGGACTTTATGGGTGAGTGCCTCATCAAGAAAGATTAAATAAATCAAAGGTTCAAAAATGCATAAGGAGAGTTGGATGCCAACTTGAAGGGAAGACTATTTTAATGGAAAAAAGTGAATATTATTGCTTCTTTGAAAGTGGACACCACCTTGGAGGGAAAAGAGTCAACCTAAATTTGAATTGCCTTGACTTCTGTTTTTGGCACACCTTCTAGAGACTTCTGGAGTTTCTCTTCAAGCTTCTAAAAGGAGACCTCTTCTCTTCAGTTGATCATCTCAGATTTTCAGTAAAGTTATGTTGCAGAAATGGTGACAGATTGCTTCGAGGAAAGCACACCTCCTAGCTTGGCTCATCTTCTTGCTTGAAAGATAGCAACTAGTTGAGAGGTAGTTTGTATTGAGTTTGTTTTCAGCTTCGCATTTGAATTCTTAGCATATTAGTTCAGTTTCCTTGCATTTAGTCATGTTTTTGGAGTTGTTGAATATCACAGCTGATTGTAAGAATTGCTCATATCTTTTGAAATAAAAATACTATCATTCTGGGTGTTTTTCCTTTGTGGTTTCCAGCTTGGGGCAACCCTTCTTGGGAGTTTCCAGATTTTTTAGAGGTGTCTAGAATTTTATATTAAAAAATCGCCCCTCTCCTTGGCCATACCATTCTAGGCTGTCTTGGAAGCATGCACAAAAATAATATTGCATTTTGTTGGTTGATTCTCAGTCTAGGTCTCATTGTCATCATCCTAGCATTCGTTTGCATCAAGTCTCATGTCATTCCAGCAAGTATTGAGTGAGTTGTGAGTATTTTGGTGGATTCTAGAGTTGTTGATTGCTTCATTTCAATTGTTGGTCTGTTATATCAGTCATATATAAATGCAGATTTGTGAGGAGTCTAAGTTTAGAGAGGTTTGTTAAGCATTGAGGAAGTCTTATATGTTATTGCAGCATTGAAGAATTTGAATTACTGGGATTTGGCAAGCATTCTAACATATTGTAAGCTGATTAGTAGTACTATCAGCAATTCTCCTCTCTATCTTTCATTTACTTTATTGTACTTCCCACTGCATAAGTGGAAGAGGCTGGCTTGCCACCTATTTACTTTTAGTTAGTAGTTGTAGGGACCCTCTGACCATATGCTCACCATCACTCGGCACCATCCTTGGTTAGGGTTACTTCGGCTCATCTTGCATCTAGATCCTCTAACCATATGCTCGTCTATCCTAGACGCATTCTTGGTTAGAGTTCCCTTTCAGTTTGCATTTGCATTAGATCCTCTGACCACATGCTCACACCTTGCCCACATCGGGATCCTTGTGTACATTCTTGGTTAGAGTTGCTTACGCAACGTTTTGGTTTTAGAGCTAACCTTAACGGGTGCGTGTTGATTGTAATTGCATTTGAAAAAACAAAAAAAAAATTAGTCCGGTTCATTACAGTGGTATCAGAGCCATGATTCTGCCAACTTGTGCCCTACAGTGATTCAGTTGTCAAATGAGTGACAATGATTTCAAATACTACACCAGAAGTCAGGCCAGAAAACAGCAGTCACAGTTTCCGCCAGTGCCAGAAGCAGATACTTTTTCAGAGGCTTTGAGAGAAACAGGGAAAGCAGTAGATACTGGTAAAGCAGTTGAGAACATGTCAAACAGTCATAAGCAGGCCATGGATGAGAGATGAAAGGATGGAAAAGAAGTTTGATGGCATGATTGATATGATGTCCCATTTGCTTGCACGGATGGACCAGCAAGCTCCTCAAAATCATACTCCTAATCAAAACCATGCTACAGGAGAAAACAGTGGAGTCAATGGGAACAATGGCAATGGAGGAAGCAGAACTATTGGTCAGCATGAGGCCACCTCTAGAGGATCAGCCTCTAGGCCACTTTTTCCCACATTCACTCAAAGGGAAGAACCACAAGTTGAGGCCACTCCTAATCTTGCGGATGATGCAAGACAGGCCTACCTGGAGTATGTCACCTTACCCCCTGATCTTAAAGACCATTGGTCCTTTGATCAATTCATGAACCACAGGAGCAGAAGAAGTGGTGGAAGAGTTGAAAACCGTGCTCAATGGCTCCTAGAACCGATTATCAGCAAGCCCTTGGGAAGGTGTCATTGGCTCACTTCGATGGAAGTGATAAGTGTTAAGCAAGGTCATGGGTTCAGAAGCTTGACAACTACCTTTCACTTCGTCCCATGCCAGAAGAAGATGCCATCAAGTTTGCAACACTACATTTGGAGGGAGCTGCCCATGAGTGTGGTACCATGGTTTGGTCACGCTTGGCCACAACCTCATTCGAACCTACGGTGAATTCACCAATAAGCTGATTGATAGGTTTGACACTAAGGATCCTGAAGTTAGATTTCGCGAGCTTGCACAATTGAAGCAACATGGCTCCTTGGATTCTTACATAGCTGATTTCCAAAGGCTTTCCGTGATGGTGCCCAACATCACTGAAAGAAGGTTGGTTGTTTTGTTTTCCAAAGGATTGGTTGAACCATTGAAAGGGTGGGTTAAAGCTTTCGATCCGCCAAATCTCGAAAAAGCAATCAAAAAGTCTCGAAGTATGGAGTTATCAGCCCCTAGGCCTAAATTTACGCCAAAGCCCTTTGGCCACAAGAAGGATAAGAAGCATTTCTCAAATCAGCACAAGAGGTTTCCATCCAAGTTGACTAATGAGCAATGTGAACAGCTTAGAAAGGAGGGCAAGTGTTATACATGTTTGGAGCCTTGGATCAAGGGTCATAGATGTCCTGGAAGAGGGTGTTTTAATCAAATGGGGGCCTATTCTGATTTTGGATCAGAATCTGATATGTTTGATCAGCAGTCTTATTTTGGGGACAGCGAGGAAGAGAAAGCTCCAAAAAAATCCGATCATGAGCAAGGAGTTGGGGGCCCTATTGCCCAACTCTCTAGTTTTCAAAAGAACGAATCTTTCAAGGTTTGTGGCGGGGTTGGAGGTCACCGAATTGTTGCCTTGATTGACACTGGGGCAACACATAATTTCATTGACGAAGGAGTGGTTGCAAAGAGAGGTCTCAAAACTGAAGAAGTTGAAGGCTTCAAAGTCATGGTGGCTGATGGGTTTCATATTTCTTGCAACCAAAGAGTTCCTAACATGTCCATGCAGTTAGGCAACTATGAAGTCAAAGATGACTTCTATGTAGTGACTATTGGTGACACGGATGCCATACTTGGTATTCAATGGTTACGCTCACTTGGTGAAATCTCTCTCAATCTACAAACAATGGAGCTCAAGTTCCAATCTGATGGAAAGAAGGTGGTGCTTAGAGGAATGTCCAATGGTGGTCCTCAGATTGTGTCATTCAAAAGAATGGAGAGGTTGATTCGGCACGATCAAGTTGAGTGGGCCGCGGAATGTATGGTTCTTCCAGCTAGTCCAGTTGAAACAAAGAGGGACTATCCTCCTAATATCCAGTCTATACTCACCAAGAAGAGTAAGGTGTTTGTTGATCTACCTTCTGGGCCGCCCCCTGAAAGGGGAGCTGAGCATGTCATTGAACTCAAGGAAGGGGCCAAGCCAGTCATCACAACACCATATCGGTATCCTAAGAAGCAGAAGGATGAGATCGAGAAAAATATAAAATAACTCTTGGAGATGGGCTTCATTCGTCCAAGCAAGAGTCCCTTCGCTTCAGCAATAGTTCTTGTGAAGAAGAAGGATGGCACCATCCGCATGTGTGTGGATTATCGTGCCTTGAATCAAAGCACAATCAAAAATCAGTACCCCATTCCTCGAATAGATGAGCTCATTGACGAGCTACATGGTGCCAAGTTCTTCTCAATGATTGATTTGAGGTCGGGCTACTATCAAATTTGGATGAGAGGGTCAGATGTTGAGAAGACGGCATTCAGGTGCCACTATGGTCCTTTCGAGTTTTTAGTCATGCCTTTTGGGTTGACTAATGCTCTAGCCACCTTCCAGTCTTGTATGAACAAAGTTTTTCAAAAACAGCTGAGGAAGTTTGTGTTGATTTTCTTTGATGATATTCTCATCTTCAGCAAGATGTGGGAAGAACATCTCAAACACTTGGAGGAAGTGCTTAGTATCCTAGAGTCAGAAAGTTTGTTTGCCAAAGAGTCCAAATGTGAATTTGGAACGAAGGAGCTGCTCTACCTTGGTCACATAATCAGTGCTGATGAGGTAAAGGTTGATCCTAAAAAGATCAAGGCGATAGTTGATTGGCCACCTCCAGAAAACTTGACTCATTTGAAGGGGTTCTTGGGTCTTTGTGGCTTTTACAGAAGATTTGTGAAGGGCTACTCTCAAAGTGTTGCTCCTCTTACTAACCTCACTAAAAAGGGGGCTTTCTTTTGGTCAGAAAAGGCTCAAAGTGTGTTTGATAAGTTCAAGAAAATCATGAGTTCTTGTCCAGTGTTGGCCATACCGGATTTCTCCAAGCCTTTCGAGTTACAGTGTGATGCATCCAGAGAAGGTGTTGGGGCTGTTTTGATGCAAGATAAGCATCCCATTGTGTTTGAAAGTAGAAAACTGAGGGGTGTTGAAAGGACCTACTCCATCTACGACAAGGAAATGCTTGCAATCATGCATGCATTAGCTAAGTTCAAACAATATCTGGTGGGGAGCAAATTTGTGGTCAAGACTGATCACAATAGTCTCAAGCATTTCATGCATCAAAAGGATTTGAATGAAAGGCAACAAAAGGGGGTGAGTAAGCTTCAAGCTTACAATTTCGACATTGAGTATGTCAAAGGGAAAAACAATGTTGTGGCGGATGCTCTATCTAGAAGGCCTCATTTGAGCTCATTGTGTGAGCTTACTACTGATTGGAAGGAGATGTTGCTTGCTGATTATGCCAAAAATCAGTTTGCAACCAGCGTCATTGAAGGTACCTTCCATGACGAAAGATACAAAGTGGTGATGGTTTGATACATTACAAGGGAAGGATCTTTTTGGTGACCGATTCTAAGCTCAAAAAGAAGATTTTGATGACTTTCCATGACATCCCACTTGCTGGTCATCAAGGTTACTTTAAGACATACAGGCAGATTCGGGAGAGGTTTTCTTGGAAGGGGTTGAAAAAGGAAGTCCAATGCTACATCAAGGAGTGCCCCACTTGTCAAATGAACAAAAATGAGCATTCCCTTCTAGCTGGTCTACTGCAACCTCTTCCCATTCCCAACCAAAAATGGGAAAGCATATCAATGGACTTCATCACAGGGTTGCCAAAGGTTCAAGGCAAAGACTGTATCTATGTTGTTGTGGACAGATTAACAAAGTTTGCTCACTTTTTTGCCATCACTAGCACATTTTCAGCAGCTCAAGTTGCAAATTTGTTTTTCCATGAAGTGTTTAGATTGCATGGGTTGCCGAAAAACATTGTGAGTGATGGGGACAGCAAGTTCCTAAGCACTTTTTGGCAAGAGGTTTTCAGGATGAGTGGTACATTGCTTACTCCAAGCACTAGCTATCACCCTCAAATTGATGGTCAAACAGAGATAGTGAACAAATGGTTGGAGGGCTATCTTAGAAATTATGTCTCGGAGCAGCAAAGGGCATGGGTGAAATGGCTTCACATTGGAGAGTATTGCTACAATTCATCCTTCCACATGTCAATAAGGATGTCTCCATTCATGGCTCTCTACGGTTATGAGGCTCTTAGCTTTGCTGATTTGGTGTTTGGTGATAGCAAAGCCCTTCAAGCCAAGGATTGGTTGCAACAAAGTCAAGATATTTTGAAGTCCTTGAAGAACAACCTTCAAATAGCACAAAATCAGCAAAAGATGTACGCTGATCAGCAGCGTGTTGAGCGTTCATTTGAGGTTGGAGATATGGTTTATCTTTGACTTCAGCCTTACAAATAGTCTACTCTCAAGAAGAGTGGAGCTGAGAAGCTCAAACCTCGCTTCTATGGGCCATTCAAAGTCATCAGAAAGGTTGGAGCAGTGGCTTATGAGTTGGAACTACCATCAAGTAGTAAGGTTCACAATGTCTTCCATGTGTCTCGCCTTAAGAAGGCACTTGGACACAATGTTGTTGCTTCATCACAGTTGCCTCCCTTGGACGAAGAAGGACAGCTGACCTTGATTCCAGAAGAGATTATTAACTGCAGAGAGCGTTCCTTGAGGTGGAGAACAATCAAAGAGTACTTGGTGAAGCGGAAGAATTTACCTTTGGAGGATGCTACTTGGGAGAATGAGGAGATTCTACAGCATCCAGACTTGCGATTGCTTGAGGGCAAGCAATCTTGGGGAGGGCGGACTGTAATGTCCCCTTCTCAATTGTGATCGATTCAGTTGACCATTGGCCTATTCCGAAAACCCATAGGCTACTCGGAGGGTGAAATTAGGGTTTCCTATTTTTGAGGAGGTGGTTGCTTGAAGTTTGGAATTTGGAGTGCGGATTCTTTCTGGGTTTTTAGAAAGCTTCACAGTGATATAGTATGTTTGGTATTCCGAGCAACTTCATAAATTTACTATTTTTAGTAAATTTTATTTCTGGCAGTGGACAATTTGGTTTCAGTTTAGTTGGTCCTCTCCTTCAGGCGATTCAGTTGGTATTACTGTTTCTGGATTTTTGGGGCATTTTTATGGAGAGATAAGTTATTTTCATATTATAATGTTATATTTAATATTATAACCCCTTGGCCTAGCATGTTAACTTTATGTTGTTTTAAAAAGGGGACTTTATGGGTGAGTGCCTCATCAAGAAAGATTAAATAAATCAAAGGTTCAAAAATGCATAAGGAGAGTTGGACACCAACTTGAAGGGAAGACTATTTTAATGGAAAAAAGTGAATATTATTGCTTCTTTGAAAGTGGACACCACCTTGGAGGGAAAAGAGTCAACCTAAATTTGAATTGCCTTGACTTCTTTTTTTGGCGCACCTTCTAGAGACTTCTGGAGTTTCTCTTCAAGCTTCTAAAAGGAGACCTCTTCTCTTCAGTTGATCATCTCAGATTTTCAGTAAAGTTATGTTGCCGAAATGGTGACAGATTGCTTTGAGGAAAGCACACCTCCTAGTTTGGCTCATCTTCTTGCTTGAAAGATAGCAACTAGTTGAGAGGTAGTTTGTATTGAGTTTGTTTTCAGCTTCGCATTTGAATTCCTAGCATATTAGTTTAGTTTCCTTGCATTTAGTCATGTTTTTGGAGTTGCTGAATATCACAGCTGATTGTAAGAATTGCTCATATCTCTTGAAATAAAAATACTATCATTCTGGCTGTTTTTCCTTTGTGTTTTCCAACTTTGGGCGACCCTTCTTGGGAGTTTCCAGATTTTTTAGAGGTGTCTAGAATTTTATATTAAAAAATCGCCCCTCCTTGGCCGTACCATTCTAGGCTGTCTTGGAAAGCGTGCACAAAAATAATATTGCATTTTGTTGGTCGATTCTCAGTCTAGGTCTCATTGTCATCATCCTAGCATTCGTTTGCATCAAGTCTCATGTCATTCCGGCAAGTATTGAGTGAGTTGTGAGTATTTTGGTGGATTCTAGAGTTGCTGATTGCTTCATTTCAGTTGCTGGTCTGTTATATCAGTCATATATAAATGCAGATTTGTGAGGAGTCTGAGTTTAGAGAGGTTTGTTAAGCATTGAGGAAGTCTTATATGTTATTGCAGCATTGAAGAACTTGAATTACTGGGCTTTGGCAAGCATTCTAACATATTGTAAGCTAATTAGTAGTACTATCAGCAATTCTCCTCTCTATCTTTCATTTACTTTATTGTACTTCCCGCTGCATAAGTGGAAGAGGCTGGCTTGCCACCTATTTACTTTCAGTTAGTAGTTGTAGGGACCCTCTGACCATATGCTCGCCATCACTCGGCGCCATCCTTGGTTAGGGTTACTTCGGCTCATCTTGCATCTAGATCCTCTGACCATATGCTCGTCTATCCTAGATCCATTCTTGGTTAGAGTTCCCTTTCAGTTTGCATTTGCATTAGATCCTCTGACCACATGCTCACACCTTGCCCACGTCGGGATCCTGGTGTACATTCTTGGTTAGAGTTGCTTACGCAACATTTTGGTTTTAGAGCTAACCTTAATGGGTGCATGTTGATTGTAATTGCATTTGAAAAAACAAAAAAAAAATTAGTCCGATTCATTACAGGCCCTCCTCCTCATCCCCAGACTCCTCCTCGTCCCTGCAATCTCTGATGTCAGACCGCTCCTCATCCATATCCATGTCATTAACCTGCACTTTCTTGTTATTCTTAGCCAACCTACCAAACCTCCTGATGTTGGTATCGCCACCAGTCACCACCATAGCAGCGACCACCATGTCCCCATCAGAGTCCCTACCCACAACATTCTTTCCTCTGCTATCCCTAGCTGGAAGCTCCATCAAACCCTTCCTGATGACTTTAATATGTTTGATAGGTGAATGGAATACTTAAATATGCATTAAGATGTCATTGTTTTTGTAGGTATGATTATGTTTTATATACTAATGGAAAATGCGATGAATGAATATGTATTGCAATGTGAATGCTTTAATGATTTATGATGCAAATGAATTTCATGTGAATGGCTAACTACCTTTGTGATACACTAAGTTGGATGCAGGAAGGAGTTAAGCCCTCGGGTACTAGAGGGGGAGTATCACTCAAGAAAGAACTTGGTCTAGTAACCCTTAATGAGCCTAACTAAGCATTCGCACTCACACCCTTGTTGGTCTAAATTGAGTCAAGTCAGTTTAGGTAAATGGTAAGTGATCTTCAGTTTTGGTTTTGAATGTTTATATTGGTTTATGAACTTATTATATGAATGTCTTGATTGGGGAATATGAATAAGTCTTTATGTCAAGTGAAAGTCCTTCCTTGTGTATTCATATTTATATCGATGAGATATACATAAAATGTATATATATGTATATATGTACGTGTCTACGATAAACCCATACATATGAGTAAATGCGTGCATGAGTATAAGTAGGTAGATGTATCTACACATGCTCATGGATGGATTACCCATATGCGTGGGAATATCGATTGGACGTAGGTGACATATATATATATATATATACACTATATACACTTCGTGTATATATGTCAACCGATGAAAATGCAAGTATATGAGTTTATATAAGGATATTAAAGTAACGTTATATATACATGTAACATATAATATAATTGTGTATATACATATACATTAATATATGTATATAATTGTGTATATATATAATTATTATTTTAATATATATTTATTTACTTATTAAATTGGCAAGTAAAGCATTTGATAAATATATGTATATATTTATGTGTGTGTGTGTGTATATATAATGTTAAAATATTTTGAAGTATATAAAGCACGCATTATTATAGCGCAGAAGTTGATGTCTTTGAAACACTTTAAGTAAATACCAAGCGCATTAAAGCGCTGCCTCATATACATGTTATGGCTAAGTTCATAAAATGCGCTTAATGCAAACTTTGAATAAGTCAATGAAGACTTGTAAAGCTGCACATGAGTAAGAGAATACACGTTGCAAGAGTAAAGGCAGATTTAACCATATTGAAATAGTCTTTGGCTGCGCTATAACATAGGGCACTAAAAGGTGAATATGTGGTGCCAAATCTGTAGAATGTGGAAGCAAAAAGAAGTCTAAACCTGCGCCCAAAACTAGATTAAACCATTAGATATGCATAAAACTCAGTCAATGTAAAGTTGGCAGCAATATAAGAAGGTAGTAGACTTGCAAACCAAGTAGGAAACCTACTGAAAGGCATCGCTGTCCCTTGACTCAGTAAAAGAGTCATGTTGTCTCATGAATTAAAGTCGACTCAGCCATTGGAAATGTGAGGATTGTCAAGTGTTGCAATCTTAGAGTTAAACCAGCTGAGTTGATGCTAGCGAATAAGAAGGTGGCAGATTTGTTAGCTTGTTTATAGCCTTTGGTTGCTCAAGTTTTAATATATATAGAAGTGCTATCTTTACCATTTGTTACATTTCTATATTGTTATTCTGCTGTTATTATTCTATGCAATTGAGTTGTGAGAGCTTTTGAGAGGAATTGGGATATTTTGCAAGTAATGAGAGAATTTTGTGAGGCTAGTGTCGAAGTTAGTTTGAGCTTAGAAGGAGTAGCAAGCGGGATAGTGGAGTTTGAAGCTTGGAAGGAAGTGATTTCAGTTGGAGCTATAAACCCAGAAATGCTGATTTCTATATCCCTATTTTTATATGGTAAAAGATTATTTGCTTATGAATGCCTTGTTTGGAAAGGATTGTTCTAAATATGTGTTTAGTAGCTTTTATGAACTTAGCTTATCCTTACTTTGGATAAAGCTTGTATGTTCTTGATTCAATCTTGCTTCAGTGAAACCCCTTTGTTTGGGTTGCTCTATATATATCCTTTATGGGAATTTATATGATTGTGTTTCTATTTAAACTATACGTAGTTTGTCTATACTATCCATATGTAGCATGAAATGTGAAATGTGGAATATGTCGATGTCTTGAGATAACTTGAATTTGTTAGCTTATAATGCTAGGTAAACCCTTGTGGATAATGAGGTTAGCAATACAACGGGAATGATGGTATGATAGACATGTCATCATTGATAGGTTGAGATGTTATCTAAACCATATTGATAATCTATACTTGATTGATTACTTAAAATCTCCTTGAAAGTAGGAAGAGAGTCTTATCCCTAGGGTTAGGGTATAAACTTGATGGTTATATCAATATTCAACAATAGGGTTGATATAATGTATTTTGAGATTATGTTATTTTCTTATTTTGATTAAAAGTCTATTCCTATTCATCGAATTCAAGAAGAGGACTCATGTTCCGACAACCCAATGCCGTATTGAGAAAAGGACTTGTAGATGCAGAAGGAAAAACTCTTCTTAGGCTAACGTTCTCCAAATTTTATACAGATGTAGTGAACATTGTAAACATGTGAATATTTGAGGTATATTGAACGAGAGGTTTTATGATTTGTTTATGATCACTTGATCGTTACATCGATTTTGATTGAAACCCTAGGTTGGGATTAACCTATATGATCTGATTGATCATTTATTGATGAGATTATACTTTTGATTGAGGTCATTTATTGATGAGATTATACTTTTGATGGGAGTCATTTATTGTTGAGATTATACTCTTGAATGGAGACTTTTATTGTTGAGATTGTACTTTTGAAAATAGAGTCATTTAATGTTGTAGCGTTATGTTTATCCATGTGGTTAACTTGGTTATTCCTGGGGTTAGGATGATTCATGGGAAAGCGTGTAACCTAGTTAGTCAACTTATAATATCATCATTTTCTTTCTAGATGGAATTTATGTATAGAGCATGAATGGTCAAAACCAAATCAAGCTAGGAAGGTGGGTGGACAAATGACTCACTCGAAGTACTAGGTGAGGAATTCTTTGGCCAAAGTAGTGTAAGTTGCCACTATTTACATTGTCAATTCACTATGATCCAGGTTTGCTTACTAGGTCGAGATTGTCATACATGTAAGTTGTAGCCACTATACGGAAGCTCTAGCTATGTAGGACACAACACCATGCTTAGAGAAGGCTAGGATTATGAGGTTACCAAACCAATCTCTTCGTCGAAGGGTAGGGCCATCTTACCAATTTGGTAGATGTGCGGGGGACCATAGTAAGTACGTGGTTGGTAGAAAAGCGCTTGAATGATATTTTTCCTCATGCAGTTGGCAGCCAAAATTTAAGGATGTATGCGCTAGTATTGGGGACAACTAGAATGTATGCACCAAGGAATGGGGACATCTAGATTGTATGCACCAATGTTGGGACATCTAGACCAATTTGTATCTCTATTTCAACAAGCTGTTGGAAGCTAAGTACGTATTCATGTATCTCTATCTCTATGAGAATTGTAAGTGTAAAATGTTATCTTACACGGAATTGTGTAATATGGAATCACTACTTGGGTTCTTGTAATTTTTCATTGTAATGCAATGGGAAAGTTTGGAAAAAAAATTTATTGCTATATTTGTTCACATGTGGGTTAAAAAATGGTAAAAATCAAAGGGTAGAACAATGGGCATGTTACAAATGCTTTACTTCAAGGACGTTTTGTCTTTACCAGCCTTTTGAGTTGAGTTGCCAGAAGAAGGAACATCATTGTTGACATCTTTCTTTTTTGCTAAGACATTGGGTGTTTGATCTTGTAACCTATTAATCTTGCCACATCGTGTATCAATTGCAAAACAGCATAAACAGAGTCTTGTACTAACACTAGCATTCAAATATTATTTCTACTTTTATTGGTTACTGATGTTAATATGCAAGGATAGCATGCCATTGGTGTATAATGTAAACATGATTACATATATTACACACAAATCTGAGTCAAGTTCCACCAATAATGCTCGGAGACAATACAATTCACAACACCTTATAATTTTGCTATCAAAGATAGATGGATTGGTTCCTTATTACTCCAAAAGGTTTCCTTTTCTACATATCATCAAATCAATTTACCAGACCTCTCAATATGCTCGCCCTTCCAATATACCTGTTGGTATAGGAAATGGACATTAAAGCATGTCAAAGTAGAGAGGTATGTGTCACTTAGGCAGCCCATGAAAAGGATTCATCTTATCAATGACACTTGCTTAAAAAGAAATCAGAATTACTTCTTGTCAAGATCTACATCTTATGATAGCAATGAAGCTTGATATGCTTACCCTTCCAAAATACCCATCGGTATGGGAAATGGACATTAAGCATGTGAGAGTAGAGAGGTGTGTGGCACTTAGGCAGCCCATGAAAAGGTCCTATCAAGAACACCTACTTAGAAAGAAATTAGAATTACTTCTTAGAATTTGCATCTTAGAATACCAACAAAGGGTAACAAAGGGAAATGGAAAATAAAAATGTTCTTATTTCTCCCCAGTAATTTATAGGGACTAGGCCATAGACATCATTGTTGCAGCCATGTAAGGTGTTAGATGCAATAATGCAATTGTAATGGATTGACCTGTAAACGTGAACCAAAGACATCATGTATACTAAATGTTGTGATTTGTTTTGGTTTGCAAAATTTGTTTTTATTTTTGGACTTTTGATTGCACCAAAAAATTTAAAAAATCAACATTTCGCTTGAAATATCCCCCTTTATAAAATATGCTAAAATTGGTATAATGACCTCCACTAAATGGCCTTCTAAAATGAATTTTTCCTGAGGTTTTAATTAAAAAACCATACTATATGAAGAGACCCCTATATGCATCCATACTTTATGACTATATTAAAAAACATCCCAAATTTTAAAGCACCTGATTTAGAACTTCACCATACTAAAGAAAATAGACCACACATTGATTTTTAAACAAAATGCTCAAATAAAATTCTAGACTCAACCTAAAAACCAATTGTTTGAAAACCCTAAATAAAAATCACATTGAAAGATATACCATGGCAGCAGAGGTATTTGTGAGCCATCATTGTGTATGGCAAATGGTTGTATAGAGGTGGCTACAGTGGTGCTATTACATTCATTGGTGTATTTTTTGGGAGTGGCAAGAACATTTCTTTCGTTTTAAAAAAGCGATTTGGGGGGCTATAGCAGGATATCATTAACAATGGGCAGCTGCAGGTTTGCATTAGCCTTCTCTCAACTCTTTTGAGGAGGTCGAGAATATATTTGTGTTTGGATTTCCTAGTGATGTAAGGAAAGAGAGTTTGGATTTCCTAGTGATGTGAAGGAAAGAGAGCTCCAGAACCATTTTTGCACGAAACACAAACAACTTTGACCATAGTCAACAAATGCAAACTGGTGGAGACTACAATCCTATAGCTTACCCTGCTTTAGGCACTTTTGTTCGTTAATGTGCATCACTAGTATCTTTAGGTCATAATTCAAAATAATGTGAAGCAGCAATAGGAAGCATCCCCAGGAGATATGTGTACCACAGATTGCAATAGTTTTGGTGTTGCTACATCTTCTCCAAATACTTTACTGACACCATCTAAATCTTAATCTTAATCTTCATATTCAAAAGTCATGTTGCCTTGAGTCCTTCCAACTTCCAAGCATACGGCAACACCAACTTTGAATGAAAAAGGGTCCAGCAAACAAGGAGATAAGCAGAATCGAGGGCAAGTAGAGACAAAATCAATGCACAAAAAAACCTACTCTGATACCAATGTAGACCCAGAAATGAAATGCAAATGAAAAGATTGAGAAATGAAATAGACAGGATAGAAAAGTATTCAAAGGAGCAATTATTCCATTCAAGTAAAGTGTACATATTTATCAAAATGAAATGACTATTCAATTCATATTCTAGCGTATCTAGGAAATATAAAATATTAAATATTATCCTACTACACCTGGTATTATGTAAAATAGTGTTACACATTAATCCTGTCTAGAATGACAAATTCTAGGAATATAATCATGGTATCAAAGTCATCAATTAAATTTTGGTTCAGAAATTCAGAAAAAAATACAAATTTTGAATCACATTAGTTATATCTGAGCATTTTCTTGGCCTCATGGGAGAAGCATTAGCAATGGCAAATTTCTTCCAGCCATGAATCTACTAAGCCCTATTGATCAATATACAAGATTATTAAGAACTTTTGAAGAAAAATCTTCTTTAAAAACTTTCCTTTTCATAATAAGTCAACCTTTACAACAAGAATCTAAAAAGTTGCTTCATGAAATTTGAAGCTTCTAAAGTACAGGCTACAAGAAAAGACATAAATAGTCTCACTTCATTGAGTTGTTGCTTATTAGTAAAGAACAAGACCTTAAATGACAGGGATAAGACTTATATAGACACACTTGTAAAAACATTTGGAGATCAAGATACTCTGTCAGAGACTAATTTCTTGGCAATATTCATCACAAACAATGCATTCGAGATTTTGCACTAAGCCAGAATCTATAACTTCCATGAAAAAATGCTATTATTGTTTATATACAGTCGAGGTAGTTTTTTCTCCAATACAACACAGTTCTATTTAGTTGTGCAAATTTCTAGCATGTTTTCTTTTCTGCTCAAATTTCAAATTCCAGTCTTAGTACAGTCACTTGGAGACATAAGGATGAGTGTGGGCATGACATTTAGATCAGGGTACAAGAGTATATGATAAAGGGTGCAGATATATTATATATAATATAATCACCAAAAGATGTGGGTATACGAACAGGGACACAGTCCTCATAGCTATATTGGAGTTTCCTGGTGACTCTGTCTTATATTTTTATTCAGCTTTTGTCTTGTTTTAGTTTCAGATTCTAAGCTCAGATCTCAAAGTTTAATAGTCTATGACCATTTACAAAGCCCTTTACGAGCAATAGCAGCAGATTCTTGTAGGAAACATGAGTAGTATGCAAATTAATCAATGTGAAAATTGGTTCATAAGCTCGGATCTTTTGTCTAGATTTCTTGTTGCGCCAATGTTATTGAAACATTTTCTTGGCCTGGTGGGATAAGCCCAGGTAATAGCAAGTTGCTTCAAAGGATTGGATCCTAATAAGCCATCATTGACCACCATTTAGGCTTATATCTTTTAAGAAGTGTTTTTTTTTTTAAGAATATGATGAACCTTATGAAGGTAGACCCTTTGGCAGCATGTCAAAAAATTGATAGATAAGGCATATAAACCTGATAACTACAGAAAGCCTTCAAGTGAAACATGAGGACAATATATACCGCTCAATTGCTATAAAAAGAAAATGAGCTGGTTGAAGAAAATTAATTCTCAAAAGCGACAGTTAAATTCTTTTAATTCCTTCTTGGGTTGACAAAAAACTAGTAATAGCTCTTCTCGTCTTTCTGTCGTAGAAGCAACTGCTCAAAGTTTTATGGAGTATTATCAATTCCAATAAGATACAATATTATGAAATCACATGACATATTCTCTAATGATTGAAGGCTAAGACATGCAAACTCGTTCCCTATTTTAAAGATTGACTGTGAATGGTAAATTATCCTTGTATTAAATTAATTCCCTGCATTGGGACATTATGCTGCATTAATGAAAATCTGAAGACATCAAGCTATGGCTGGGGAGTAACCCCAGTGTTGAAGAGTAGAAAAATCTAACCATTGGCAGTTTACCTTCGAAATTAACATTTTCTGTTAAACCCAATTTTGATTATTACTATAAGTTTTCTTTTCCACGAAATTCTAGATGCAATGCTGCATTCAGCAATTGTTTTCTTCACTTAAACTACAAACTTTTATGTGGCTACTCATGAAAGAAATATTACCAGATATTATCCCCCATTAATGGGATAACAATAAAATGAGGTAGGCAGCTTCATGAACTCCTACAGCAGATTTTTAAAGCTTAATTTTGATGATCCTTCGAGGGGCAATCCAGGGCTGGCTGCTTCCGGGGCCTTGGTCTGATCCCCTTTGGAGCAGTTCATTAGATGTGGATTTTTACTGCTTAATGAAGCCGAGGGTGAAGCTTTGCTTGAAGGTATCAAGATTGTGGCCTCGGAATTGTAGGAAATCAATCATTTGAGGGGGGATTCCCAGGTGATTATTGTAAACTAGAAACTTAATAATGTTCTTTAGGTGGCATGCCATCTCTCTGAATATTTCAAGGAAGTGATCTTCCTTCATTGCTTTCAAGAGAGCAATAAGGTGGCAGATCTTTTGGCTGATGCAGGCATTAATCAGCTCCCCTTTCCTGCCAAAATTAGTGATAACTCCAAAGGATGAGAGAGTCTCCCTCTTATTCTTTCTGTGAACATTTCCTTCCCTTCAAGCAAAGTGTATACCATATCTCCATTCCACTCCTTAGGAAAGGGTTAATTTTATTTTGAGCCAGCAGGGGAATCTTTTAGGACAGGACTGGAGAGAATATCACCTGTCCATAGGCATCATCATTACTCATTAAGGTCAACTTGCCCCCACATGGATTCATTTAAGATTGGCTGATGACAGCTAGAATTTAGTGTGTCCCCATTCCAGATGGTGCATGCAAACAGGTGTATATGGTGGTTGAAGCTAGGTTTTATCCCCATTGTGTTTGGCTTTGTAGGATACATCTGTACAGGTATTTGTGGCATGCTCTCAAGCTTTGACTCTCTCAAAAATGCAGCAGTGTGGCTTTTCCTCCTGCAATTCTCCTTGTAGTAGAGCTATCTCAGACTAACAGCTCTGAACAGACTTTCTGATTCCTAACGTTGATACCCTTCAGTCTATTAAGCTTATCCTAGGTGAGGGCAGGATTGGGCATACCAGGGTTCTCAGAACCATGGCCTCTATTTTGGTCAATTTCAAGGATAAATTGGATACTTCCGCTTCTAATCTGGTGGTCAAAGAATGGAGCTTAAAAAAAGTTTTGCCTTCTGTAAACAATTCTAGTTTGTGCAATAGGTCAAAGGAAGATAGCACGGGTGCAGAAGAGGACCAGCAAGAAGCTAGGCAGACTCGATTGGTTTATTCTAAGAAAGAGGAACTGAGCAGAGCCTCCATTTTGGCCAATTTCAAGGATAAACTTGATGCTCACAATCCTGATCTAGTGGTCAAAGACTGGATCTTAAAAGAAGTTCTAACTTTTGCAGACAATTTTAGTTTGTGCAATAGATTGGAAGAAGATAACACTGGAACAAAAGAGGAACAAATCACAGATTTGTGGAGAAAATCATAGCCCGGCACAAGGAGATTCAATCAGTTCATTCTTAGAAAGAGAAACTGGTTTCCATTTTGTCAAGATCTTGCAGTGTATGTAGGTGGGCTGCAGATTATTCTCTGCGATTTGGTGTTTGGAGATTTCCAGTTTGTTCACTTCCTGCTGTTTCAAAAGATTGCTTGATCAGAATGAAAAAACTCTCATTTTTAGAGCCTAGTGTTAATATTGTTGACAGGGCTGATGCTAAGGAAAGAGGAGAATGGGTGCTGTGCAAAATGTGTGCTCACTGTAGAAGTTTCAGTGACATCTGGCTAATCGCAGATTTGGTTAGGCCCCTATTTCTTCAGTTTAGGCAGGTCCATTTGCATGGCTACTCAAGGGCATCGGATTTTCGTTTAGTGGCCTTTTTTGTCCTTTTGTGGGATTGAGGGCAGCTAGGCCCTGTTCTTGTCAATACAGGGTTTTTCGTATGGTCTGTAGTTGGCCATTAGAGGCTGTTATCAGTGTCCAGATTTATCCAGCTGTTATATTTTGTATCATTTATTTATTATCTTTATAAGGGTGAGGACACCAATAGAATCCCTCAACTTATCATTCATAAAGCCAAAGCTGGATATTAGACCAAATCACAAAAACTTAAGGGTAGCCATAGAGCTTCACACATGATATTATTAGGCATAGCCTGAAGACTTGCAAAAAATCAAAATCATAATTTCATGGTAAAAGTTTGACAATAATTGCTTGATAGCACCTATTTTATGTAATTATTTATACAACTACTTCATAATTTGTATGTAGGTGAAAGGATAGCCTCCCTGATGGTTTGGCGGTGATTATGTTTCCAATATAAGTGGGCAGATATTTATGCAAAAAGAAATTATTTAATAGAAACAACAACAACAAAAATGTGGGATGACTATTTATTATCATAATGTAGATTATGAAATACTAGTGCCTACCCTGATAGGAATATCCAGTGGGAGACCCATTTGCTTGAGGAAGTCATGACCAACTCTTTCCCAGTCTCTCTCTATGGTAAGAGTTCTTCCTATGCTGCTATCCAATACCAAATCAGAACCAACCCACAGATAGAGTACGGTAGCAAACTCCAAATCTTCACAGGCCTTTCTTGGTGCTAGTAAAACGAAGAGTGCTCTATGATCAAGATCATTTGCATTAAAGACATCAAACATTTCCATATTGGGCAACTTGTACAAAACAGGACTCGTGCACTTATGGACATTCTCCTTCTCCCATCTAGTCATACAGGATGACTCATATTCCAAGGAAGCATTACAGAAATCTTTTTTAGATAATGAAGCTTGGATGGTTGAATTCTGAAACTGCTTCTGTACCTTGCATTTTTCATCATGCCAAACATCTTTATTTTGAGTAGGGTCATTGTCTTCCAGGTTTTTCTCTTGTTTCTCTCCATTTAAATCATGAGGAATTTCATCAAATACTTTAAATCGAAAATCTGAAACTGGAATTGCCTTGTTGCCTTTTTCTTGAGGGATATCAGAACAAATCCATGGTCCTCTTCGTATACCACTTGAAACTTTGATTAATGCTGGTATGTCTAGAGATGGTGAATTGTTTCCTCTACGTTGTGCTAAAGAGGAATGAGGACCCTTGGATAGAAATGAAACTGGCTTTGCAATAATCTCAGAGGGTGTGATGGTTCTGACGGAGGGTTCCCATAAATTTGAGACAGGAGACGGTGACTGAGATGACGAAAATGGGGACCAAACAGAAGAACTAGGTGATGGAGTAAATGAATGACTAGATGGTGAAGGGAAAGGTGAAGGTGAAGGGAAGGGTGAAGGTGAAGGGAAAGGTGAAGGTGAAGGTGACGGAGACTTTGAATTAATTCTAGAATCTGAATATATTGAGAGAGGAGAAAGACAGGGAGAAAATGAAGATTTTATGGGACCTGGGGACAAAAGTTCTCTGTCCCCATGAGAAGCTTTGTCATCATTTTGTGCATCCAATTCTGAAGCAGCCGTGTTTCCCATTGTTTTGGAGGCTGTAACAAGCTCCTTCACACTGCCAGAAACAAATTTGCGTCGCAATTTACCCCAGCCAGTTTCTCTTGATGGCAGATGCGTTTCAATTTCTGTTCCTGAGAATGAAAATGGAGGCACAACACCTCCTGCTATTGCTCTTCCAAAAAGCTCAAAATCTATATTATATGATTCTACCCTCTTGTCTCCAACACCAACTCCATGAGCTGCATCAACCTGATCTTTACCAGAACAAAATCCTTCTAAATTATCTTCTGGTGTATTACTCTCTGATTTGTCATGGTCATCTAATAAATGAGGGGCTTTTGAAAGAGCTTCTAAGAAATCATTATTTTCATGCCCTTCTTTTATGAGAACAATTGCACCTTGAGCTCTCTCATATTTTACAACTTGCAAAGCAGCAGCCTCAGCCATCCTTTCCATGACGGGATTGCAACTGTTTCCTATCCAGACATAAATTGCAGAAGGTATTTGTACAATAAAAGCACCTCTAGAATCCAATGCATCTGGACCAGGAGGATTGACTGATTTTGGAACCAAATGTAGGGGTGCATACGAAGAATGAGGGGCCATTCTGTACATCCGTAGCAAAGAGCTTGGACTCATTGGCGCAGCATGTACTCTTTTCTGGCACTGTGATAACTGGCTAGCAAAGCCTATGTTAGGATTTGTGATACCTCGGGCTGCTTTAACATACTGAAATGCATCTTCAAAGCTCTGACCTTTTCTCCACATGAGATATGCAATTACCAGGGAGGTTGATCGAGAAACTCCTTGGCAACAATGCACAAACACTCTCCCTCCTTGTTCTCTTACTTCCTCAAAATAATCAAACACGTCATATAGTATGCTTGTGATATCTTCACAGGGGCTGTCTTGCAACCACAGTGTCTTGTACACTAAATCTGTCTTGAAATACTCTGGACAAACAAAACCCACGCAATTTAGCACGTGTGTTATACCATTCTGACGGAGAACCTCTCTATTTTTGGCAACTGCATCACTGCCCAGATAGATGTGTTCAGCAACCCTTGAACATTCCTTATCAAAGAATGCAATTTTATCCCTTTTCAGCTTTAACTCTGTTGGCTCAACATTCCTTTGAACTGATCCTAAGTCAATCGTGATGTCTGGACCATTTAGAGGCTTCCCAGAATCTCTTCTACCCCTAGGTGTTGTACAATATGGCCATTCTCCAATGTCATCAGATCCGGCTTCAGGCCATTCTTCCAAACACCTCCTTGTGATTGAAAGAGGCTGCAAAGGTGGTAGACACGACCTGGCCTTGATACTTTGCTGTGACCGGGGTGTGAGTGGAATGCAGGGCCCTTGCAATGTAGTTGATGTCCCTTCTGCAATCTGCCCAGATGGATGGATACTACCACAATTTAAGGGATCTAGTGTTACACGTGCAGAACGAGAGGAGGACCACGAAGCAGATCTCCAAAATTTCTTAGGATATTGGCAATCTCTGTTACCATCCCCACCTGCATCTTCCTCCCCCATGACACTCTCTTCCATGGAATACAAAAATAACTTCCTTGCTCTATTTTATATCCAATGAGCATTCAGTAGACTTTGAGCCCAGTCCTGACCAGGTATAAGAAACCCTCTTGCAGGGCTGTAGAGGTGAAACTATTGGGCTTTTACTGTTTCCAGGGCTGAGGCAATTCCTTCAGCAATTAGGTGTAATCCCCAACTTCCTCCTACTGGTGTGTATTCCATACTGGAGAATTTCTCCACAGCTGCACTTAGACTTAGGTGTCTTACCAAGTATTGGCTTGCCTAAGTCCTATACCTCACCGGGTCAAAATCAAATTTCTTTTTCACATCACACACATAAAGCTTCTCAATTGCAGCAACTGTAATGAACTGAAACTTCTGTGCAATAATTTTTCTGAATAATCAATCTGAAAGGCAAGAAAATGACCCAGCCAGGAATTTTTACCTAGAACAAACATATCCTCAAGGGATTTAGATGGGTTTTCCATCATCCTGCAAACATGAACCAAATTTCACCATCATTGTCAAAATAAGATAAAATACCATTTGTGCTAGATGCATCACATCATTTAAGAAGGTGCAGAGCCTACAACAGACTTTCTCTTTGAAAAAGATACTAAAGTCAGAATCTGCGTCATATTTTTATAAATGAGCAGTGAACATCTAAAGAGAAATATGAATTTTCTTCATTTTGGGGAGCAAAAAATTGGGATGTTCATCAATGCATCCACATGCAAACTTGTCATTTTGAGAAACTGCAAAACTTCAAGCATGGTCAATTCGTCTAATAGTGGCAGTGGTATTTTATAAACCAATAAAGGTTAAAACCTCCACTTAAAAGAGGCTGCAAAGTTGAATGAAAGAAAGTGCCTTACAAAAAACCCAGATTGATTTCGCTACCTAATTACATTTTACAAGTAAAACAACAATTTTGAGATTTTCCATTTGGGAAACAGTATTTTTTCGTTTTTCTGATACAAAACCTATGACAAACATTTTCCCATCGGGCAACAGCATTTTTTTTTCATTTTTCATGACATCAATTTTCCTTTTGGGAAATTGTAGCTTTTTCCTATTTCAAAACACAAGTTTCCTGTCTGGGAAACTGCAGTCTTTTTATTTTTCCTATCCAAGACTTGGTAAGAAAACTCAAATGTTTCAAAGTTCAAAGAGAAGAATGAAATGGTTACTATTTCTAGAATAAGACTGAATCAGTTCATATTTTCCAAGAAGAGGATTGAGATTCCTAGATCAAAATTAGCAAATTTCCATGAGATACCAGCAAACTATTCATCCATAAGATCCTGCAAGTCAAGCCAAAATTAATGACATAATCTCTGTCCTAGAATCAGGAGATATTGATTGCAGGTGAAAAAACAGAAAATGCAAAACTTCTTTATTAAACAGTCAATTCCTTTTCAAAAAAATAAACTGTCGGAAATGAATTGTCCAGTTTTCATTGAAAGAATTCAGAAACCAAAATTTTCAGATAAAGGCATAAATCCAAAGCACAGAAGGCCTTCCAAGTTCAAATATTCATTGAAAAAGATTTTGCAAGTTTTTAAAATCAGTTCAAAATAATTGTGCAGGTTAAACCAAAATTAGTCTTACAACACCTGCACTAAATTTCTAAACAAATACTCCAAACTATTACAGAAAGAAACATCTTTTTTTTTCTTAACGGACAGTAACTGTAAAATATGACACAAAACCTCTCAATAAATGAATGAATTGATGAGGTTACATACCTAAACCGAAGGCATAAAAGATTTCCCAGGCTTATTTACTGAATTCATGAGACAAAGCAGTTAAACAAATTTCTGAGCAGACAAATTTTCAGAACCATATACCGAAATACAAAACAACTAAAATAAATTGTACACTATTCAAACCATTTATTCAAGGCTTCTAAAGCGCAAACTTTGCAAATAGAAAGAATGAATGTAAGAAAGCTTTGATAAAGCTCGCTTAAAATACCTGCTGGGTAGCTTTCTTTATATGTTAAAAACCTGAAATTGTTTCTTTGCAAAGAAACGAAATTTCATGCCCAAAACGAACCGTAAATTTCAGGAAAAGATATTTTATGTGGAAAAACAGGCCGAGTGTGCAGGTAAAGAGCCGTAATTTTTATGGAAAAGTCTTTCCATACAAAGAATATCGAGAATAAATGTATGAAACGAACCGGAAATTGTCGAGAAATTGAGCTTTCACAAGCTGTAGCACATATGGAAAAAGAAATTCTCTATGAACAAAAGAAGGCAATATATGGAAGAAAAGAACCTGCTATTTTCATAAAATTGAGAGCCTACATAGCTGAAACGAACATACATAAGTAATTCGCGGGTAGAAAAAAAATACTATAAAAAGATAATAGACGCCAAATCCAAGACGTACCGTAAGTTTTCGGAAACCTTACCTTTAACAACTAAACCTGTAGGCGAAAAAAAAAAAAAGAAAAATCGAAATTCTTTTGGAAAAATCTCTCCAACACAGAGAACAATACAATAGATGCGTAAGACGAACCATAAATTTTCGGAAAATTTAGCTGAAAAAGCATAACTTGTAGGGAAAAAAATCCGGAATA
Organism: Sequoia sempervirens; assembly: GCA_007258455.2. Classification (NCBI taxonomy): domain Eukaryota; kingdom Viridiplantae; phylum Streptophyta; class Pinopsida; order Cupressales; family Cupressaceae; genus Sequoia; species Sequoia sempervirens. Next base: position 166,525 of record VDFB02252248.1, read on the forward strand.
TTTTTGGAAAAATCTCTAACACAGAGAACAACAAATTAGATGCACAAGACGAACCGTAAATTTTCGTAAAATTTAGCTGAAACAGCATCGACAACTATTTTTTTCTTTTTGGAGAGCTGTAATTTTCTTTTATGGATAAGCGTATTCTTTGAAAAATAACAGAGAAAGAGAGAGGGAGAGAAAGACGAAATGTTTGAAACGAACCGTAAATTTCCAGAAAATTTAGCTTTGACTAGCCGGAATGCTACAAATACGTATAGCATTTCTTCAAACGTCCTAAAAGCGACTTCACACACTTAAATGCATGAATCGAGCAGCGCAATTATTCGCACAAAAATAATTTCTTTAAAAAAGAAAATAGGCTAAATCCTTTTCTTTTTCCTCCTAAAAACTTGTGCGAAAGCAATATATAGGTTAACACCTCAATATTTCCGCCGCTTTTACTGAGTATTCTCTGCTCGGTGGTCAAAACTAAAAATAAGGAAAAGAATCGTTTGAAAAACCTGCCTGACCAGAAATTTATGCCGTTTTCACCGCAATTCGAAATTCGAACCCTTGACCCGATCCGTAACGCACCTTTCGCTCAAAAATCCATTTCCAAGGCTTTCTGGATGAAATTATGGGGAGAATTTTTCAAAGGGCTGTACAACCCTAGTTTAACCAAGGTGAAGGTTTAATTTGAGCCTGGGTTGAATGTGGGGTCAGGCAAGTCATATGGTCAATGCCGTGGATTGCATGCATCGGGCGTGACTTAAAAGCGATGGCTTCGTCGGCCGCCGGGAAATTTCGACGGTCGGCTGTATGCAAGCCGGCCGACCGCCGGGACTTTTGCCGACATGCGCACTTTGTTTTTGAGTCAAATGTACGTTTGTGGGTCATGAATCCATTGATGGACATGACTGCAAACTTGCTAACAATAGAGACCGTCCTAATTCACTCACTCATAGCACCACTTGTTCCATGATTTAAATTTAAAACGTTTTAATATATATATATATATATTATTTATATTTAAGTATAAGAGTAATAGTGTAGCAATAAAGTTGTAAATTTAAGTAGGGGTGAGGCGCTAATAGTTGGCGGGGGTCCTCTTGTTATTATTGTACTTGTGCGGTTATTGGATTTAGTCTTGTAACATATTTATACTATATATTGTCAATAATTAGTCCACGTGTAAATCAACAAATGATCAAATGTTATTTTATAAAATAAGGTTCTCATGTGAACAAGTATTGATGTTATCTCAAAAAATATCATTCTTATGAATATTCAAGTATATGAGTAGTAGTGTAGTAATAAAGTTGTAAGTTTAAGTAGGGGTGAGGCTCTAATAGTTGGGTGGGGTCCTCTTGTTGTTATTGTACTTGTCATTATTGGATTTAGTCTTGTAGCATACTTATTCTATATATTGTCAATAATTAGTCCACATGTAAATCAACAAATGACCGGATATTATTTTATAAAATAAGGTTCTCATGTGAACAAGTATTGTTGTTATGTGGAAAAATACCATTCTTATGTATACAACTATTAGGATAACAATGTATATGCATTGGAGTGCTTTATATTATATATTTGTCGTATCAATATATAATGGTGGCCTATTTGGCCATGTATTCTCGCTGATGTAATTTATCCAATAAAAATATATATATATAAGGTGACCACCATGAATAAATACCTTGTATTTTATTATGAAATATGAAAGGTTTTCAAAAAGTTTTATGATCATTCAAAGTTGAATTTAAGTGTATTTTAAATAATAATGTGTTGTTTTTATAACAACAAATAGTAGTTTTGTGTTCAATTGTTGAGTCATTTGTGTTAGATATAAAGGTATTGAGATCATTTAGGTTGCATATAAGGTAAATTTAAAATGAGAACATGATATTTGTTCTAACAACAAATGATACTTTTTGTTATTTTTTGTTCAACTAGTAGGGATTTCATGACTGAGTTTTGGTTGAATCTTTAAAATTTTATGTATTGAGATCATTAAGATTGCATATAAGGTAAATTTAAAATGAGAATATGATATTTGTTCTAACAACAAATGATATTTTTTGTTCAACTAGTAGGGATTTCATGATTGGGTTTTGGTTGAATCTTTAAAATTTTATTTTAAGGACCCTTCTCACTAGACATGCTAATGTGGCAAGTTGTGTGGTGAGTCATAGCTCCAAACTTTAGTTGTAGATAGATAAGAGGTCATTTTACATATCTAAAAAAATGGAGATCCTACGAAATTCCACGTTGCATGCTTGCAAAGTTATCCCACATGACTACAAGCCCCTTTATGTACTAGGTGTTGAGTCTATCAGTCACATGAAGCTTCTTGTTTGTAGTGTGTCAACTAGGGTCACTTGTTTAGGTACCAGGTGTAGAATATGTAAGTCACAAGGATGAAGCCTCGCATTTGGAGCCTTACTAATTACAATCAATTATCCCACGAAATTTTTGTCAATAAAAATATCTGTAGTTAAAAAATTATTAATTTTGTATAAAATATGCATTTTGAACTACAAATAATTCAATCATTCCCACAAATAGACAGTGTAGAGAAAAGTAGAGGAGGAGGATGTATAACCAAATGTCAAGCAATTTCTAATTATTTATAAATAAACTTTGTAATATGTGCATATATAGTTTATAAGGTATAAATTTTGTAAGAACTATAAATTTTGCTACAAATAATTCAATGGATTCATCATTCCCATAGATAAATAGTGTAGAAAAAAATAGATAACAAAATTTGTTATGGTTTTTAATTGATTAATAAATTAACTTTGTAATTAGTGCATCTATAATCTATATGTGGTATAAATATCATAAGAAATGTAAATTTTGCTAAAAAATTAATGGATTTATCATTACCATAGATAAGTAGTATAAAAAAATTAGAGGCAAAGGACATGTAACAATGTTTGCAATATGATTTTTAATTATTTAATAAACTAACTTTTGAATATGTGCATCTATATTTTGTCGGTGGCATAAATTTCATTAGAAGTGTGAATTTTGTTGCAAATAATTCGATGGATTCATCATTCAAATGGATAGGTAGTGTAGTAAAAAGTAGAGGAAGAGGACATGTACAAGAATTTTAATTAATTAACTTTATAATAAATGCATCTATAAGTTGTACGTGGTATGTAAGAATTATGAATTTTGCTACAAATAATTTAATAGACTCATCATTCCCATAGGTTGATGATGAAAAAACATAGAATGGGGCATGTAATCAAGTTCACAATAATTTTTAATTGTTTATGACTTAACTTTGTAATATGTGTATATGCAATTCATAGTTGGTGATTTGAACTACGTCATTGCCATCATTGATGGGTTCTCAATAGTAAATTGTTAGGAACAAATAGAAGAGCATTAGCAAGGATAAACAATGGTTGAAGAAGAGTGGGAGAGTTGAGATTGAAACTAGAGCATTTTGGTTAGTGTAAGAAGTTATTAATAGGGGTAAAACTAGAATTAGTGTGTGAATTTAAAGAAGGCATTTACATGATGAAGTATGGTATAACTTCAATAGAATCAAGTAGAAGTGTGAAGAGTGTATTCCTCATTATCATCTATATTCTATCTATGCAGATTAGTGAAATTGAAGCTTAGTTGATTATACATTTGAGCTTCATATTTTAGACTCATTCCTTGAATTCATTGTGGTTGAGTCATGTATAATTAAAGTTATGTGAGTTGATCTAAGAAGTAGAAATAGGTATAATGCCACTTTTAGTAATTGAGTTAAGCTTGGGATGGATAAATATGGAGTTGGAAAGGAAAGCTCAGATTGACCATAAAGAATTTCTAACCTTGTTAAAATGATGAGAGATGTATAAGCAAGATTGGAAGGTACAAAGATAACTCAACAAAGGAGAGTCACAACAAAAAATGGGCGAGGAGGAGGAAACCCATAAAGATGACTTACAATACTCAAAGATAGATCTTAAACTACAAGAAACACATGTCCATGTCATAGATATAATTGGATGTAATCTAAATATTGATGCCCATAATTTTTTTAGGAATTTTGAAACTTGAGGATGTGATACAATGGATTAAAAATCTAAAGAAGTATTTTTATTATAAAGACATGAATTATTATTAAACTTGTAACCAAAGGATAGAGGGTAAATTATTGCAAAGATTATCTCAATAAACTAAAACTATTTGTAGATTATGTTAAAGATGGCGAAAAGAAGATTGCTAGTTGTATGAGCACCTTAGAGTCCATCTTCAATGATATGGCATAGTTAAACTGTATTTTGTAGAGGAAGAATACCAATGTGCTTTGAAGTTTGTAGAGGAAGCATATTAATGTGTTTTGAAGGATTAAATAAATAAATAAGGAGACAATAGAATGGGGGGAATAAATAGAGAATAATGTGAGAGGAAAAACATGTAATAGGAAGGAAGGAATCAATATCTTCTTAGTAGATTCAAATTGGATTATTTAATTATTTTATGTTACTTTTGATGTTTATTGTAAATGCATAAGCTTCTCTCAAATTTTGTGGATGTTTCATTGATAATATAATATCTTAGCTTCAAAAGCGCCATAATAAATAACTAGACACATTGATTCATCAGTCTTAGATTTAATATGCCTTCCTCATAGTCACAATAAATATGTTGTTGAAGTTCGCCATTATTTAATTTATTTCTTTCTCGATTGTTATAAGTTCATGTATAGAAAAATTGGGATCCATCATATTTCCATATTGCAATTTAAACACTCTCATGGACTCCTCCCCAAGAATCAACACTATTGTTTGGAAATATTTTGTACCACTCTCTTGAACTCTCTTCTAAAGAGTGCATGAACAACTTCATCATCACATCCTCCTTATCAATTTCATATTCATCAGCAACATTGATAAAGTGTCACAAGTGTTCTTATCCTATAACTACATTTTTACCTTGAAATGTAGGCATCTTTGCTCTTCTTTCATTTGGAATTGTATTTAGGTAATCAAGAATGCCAAAGAAATCTAATTTCTTGTATATTTCCACTCATAAAGGTTGCCTTGCAAGACAAAATATCTGAGCTTATCTTTGGAACATAGGCCTTGCATTAGTCATATTAACAAATGATTGGTTGTGTTGACGTGGTAATGGATGATTTGGGACATCATAGCCATACTTTTAGTTTCATGGTTAGGATGCTTGAGCCTAGATACAAGTGTGTTGAGTAAGTTGATCTTATTTCCTCTCTATATGTTCTTAAAGCTCATACTACCTTTTTCTAAGTTAGTCAAGTAGATCCAACTCATGATCAATAACCCTTTCTTTATTATCAATATCCAAATGCTTAGGCTCAATAGCATCCTAAAATGTACTATCATGTTCAATCTCATTTCAATGTGATTAGGTAGGAGATGTAGAATGTGAACCAACAAGTTGGTCTCTGTAATAGGATCATGCATACCAAGATCCTATCATATGTGCATTATGAGGTATGTCCATATTCCTTCTACCAACAAGCATAACATTCCTTTGCACATTATAGTCATATTTAAATTATCAATTTTTCATCCTCAAAAGTATATTGGTATTGATCTCTCAAATCAATAAATACATTATTTATACCCAATGTACCTACTTCTTGATCATGAGAGCATAGTAGAAACAAATAACCAGCTGATGTATCCTTGTTGTTTCCTTGCATGAGCTGATGTATCTTCCTATCCTTGTAGATCTTTTGACTACCTTCTTTTTTTATCTTCAAAACTTCAATTTTGATTTGATTCTAGGTGTAATTGAAGAAATATCATCACTCTTTACTTGGAAGAGAAATACTTCTTTTATTAGCAAAGTTCCACAAAATATGAATCAATATTTTATGTCCCCAACAATGACACTATTGACTTATTTTAGTTTAGACTAAAATATTCCCATAAGGGTATTTCACAGTATTTTGATGATTTTTTATCATATTGAGGTCATATTATGTCTTTATTAAGCCTTTGGAGTTTAGAATATCCTATGTGTATCCCCTTAAATTTCAAATATCATACCTTTAGAGTATTGGCCAACAAGTTAATTATTTTTCCTAAAGACTCATGTACACCTTATTAAAGGGATTTTTTGGTGTAAAGGAGTCAAATGTTAGAATATTTTAGGTTTAGGTTACCTTGTTTCCCTATTCAAGACCATGTTGCAAGACCAAAGAGAAAGGTATGGCATATTTTAGATAAGGTTTTCAAGAGTATGACACATTCTAAAAGGATAGAGATATTTTAGCATTCATTGACATCTCACCTAGTTCCTGAGGAGGGGCACGTTGTAGATATCTAAAGGCGATTCACAACATGTTGTAAGGGTTTTAAAGAGTCCTCCTTCATCCTTGGCATGGGGGACAACACTTGTTGTTTAACATTTCCACCTATGTTGTTTCCCATGTTGCTAAGTCTACTTGTTTGTATTCATATCATGACATGTATGTTATGTCTTGTTCAAGATTTCAACATGTGAGAGTTTTTCAAGAATCTTGCATAGGGTTTTCAAGTTGTAGAGTTACTTAAAGTTCTTGAGTTAAGGAGGCTCCTAGAATAGCTTAGGATAGGTTCCTTTAAAAAATTAATCTCTACTAAGTAATATAAATACCTCTAGATGGTTGTCATGGAGATCTATCTAATCTTATGGGTTTGGAATAGCATAGAGGATGCTAGTATTGTTATTGTGTCAAGATGTAGGAATCTAAAGGTTTTTTAGGACATTTTTAGAATTCTTTTCAGACCTGAAGAGCTAAAAAATCATATGAAGGCCCTATGATAACCTTGTGAAGACAAGATAGTTTCAATCATGTCATAAAATCAATGTCATTGCATAGTAGATTATTCATTAGAAGAACAATTCATGCACTAACAATCCATAAAATATAGTATCAAATAGACTGTCAAACCCTAGCACCCATCAAACCCTAACAGAGATATCTATGCATTTTTTTAGGAAAAAGGACAACAATGTCGCAAGATAGTAAGGGTGCAGGTTTGTGGTAAGAAAGAAAGAAAAACGTAGTGAAAATCAAAGGGCTATTTTACTAATAATAGTGATTTCAAGGATGACAATCATTATAGTTAACATACATGAGGAATTTATGACAATCATGAGAAATGAACAGTGGTAAGGCAAACCATAATGCATGACATAACAATCAACATGAAAATTAATAGTTCATAGATAATAAATGGCATTCCTTAAAAAAGGAAATCAACAATGAAAAGGAGTCAGTTGTAATCATTAGAAGAGTTTCCTGGAAGGAGACATATATAAGAACAATCCTTGAGTGGGTAAGTTTAAAAGCAGTAGTAGGACAATCATAATAATAGGTTTGTGATGATAGAGCAAGGGTAATAGTCCATAAATGATGTAAGTTCATAATAACATTCCTCACAAAGTGGTCTAATAATGCTAATATACTTGAATATCGTTGCATCAAATGAAATAAATAGAGTAGTTTACAAGCCTGTTAGGAAAGTGGTAGGGTGTCATAGGAAAACAAGCACCAAAGAAATAGTCCATGAGAATATAGTCCATGGAAATACAGGTAAAAATATATTGTGATAAAAGGCTAACACAACTATAAATGTTAGTAATGACATTGAGTCAAATATCAAACCACAAATGACAGTCCATGAAAGGGAAACACGGAAATACATGTGATGAACATAGTACAATTAGATGAAATGTATATAATGTGATAAAGGTTTGTATTGCTCATGAAGTACAATGACATCCTATGTAAGAAGCCTTCAAAATGGACCTAGTAACAAGGGGGTATTCTACAATATAGCCACCATGTGATAGTGAATATCAAGCTAGACACCTGTATTTGACAAAATCAAGCAATGAATAACTATCCATCACTTGGAGAAACAAACCTTGAGAAGGTCCTAAGCATGCATTGAAGGTTCATGAAGCACCAAGAAAGGTCATGATAGTGAATACCATCATAGAATGTAGATATGAAGCACAATTCATAGTGGTGTAGATTGTGATGAGGTATATGATAGTGACATAGAAAAAATATCATGATAGTTAAGAAGACATAAATGATAGTCAAAGATCAAAATGCAACATGGTTTTAGATTTTATATGACATTAAATTCAACATGTGCATGAGGGAAACTTAAAAAATATGATAGTCCAATATACTAAAGCCTTACAAACCATAACTTTGGTAGAGGACAGCCAACAATTGTTTCATGAGATTAGTAACAATGAACAACCATGAGGAACAAGACAATAAATAGTTGATGGCATAGATGTTGAAAGGATACCACTTTATAGACCTATAAATGACAACATCAAACAATGCACTAAGTAAAGAGCCTCAAGGATAACTCAAAGGATGATATGATAATGTTCATTGAGTGCTAGAATGACAACCTAAAAGACATGTGAACGATATAATATACTTGAAGGTGAAATCTTGAGAAAGGTGTTATTGTGACACAAGGTAAAGTTGCATAGCCTATAATAGAGTTCACTTAAATAATGTTTCGCAAATTATTGAGGACATTCCATGAGAGGTGGCCTACACATGGAAAAATCTCCTTAAGGGAAATCTATAAAGGTAGTAAAGAATAAGTATCACAGTGCACATAAAGAGATAACAACCTATTCAACCTTTAAAAATGTATTGAAGAATCCTTATCCTACACCCTCCAAGCAGTCTCAACCACTTCAAACTCCTTGCACACATGTCCTATCATATTGTAAATGAGGTTAGGGTAGTCAGGATGAGATGGAATAGTTTTGAACAAGTTGTAAGCATCTAGGAGGTAGTTTGACTAATCTTCCACCTATCTAGGAGGGTGGAGACATCAGTTACAAGCATCTAGGTGGATCAAGGAGTAGATATAGGAGTAAACAGTTGAAGAAGTCAACTTTCCTTCGCATCATCACCCAATTGGAACCTTTTTGAGAGTTTCAAAGGATTCAAACAAGGGAAGTCATTTAATAGTCTTAAGTATGCCCTATTTTCCCTCCAGTGTTGGATTGAGAAATAAGACACCTAGGCTACAGATTAGTCAATTCTTTCTAGTTTTTTACTAAGTATTGTAACTCAACAACTCAGTTGCATCAAGAAAAACATTGTAAAGACTTGCTTTTGTAAGAGACTTGTACCAGTTTTGGATACCCTTTCATCAATAAAAGCAAGCATTTTTTCTTCTCAAATATATATTTTTATGTGAAATTATGAATGATTGATATGGTTTTGTGATAGCATCAACAATCCTAGATTTCATGTCTCATTTTCCAAGATACCTTTATGTAGAAATACATATTTTATGTAGGTCAATTTTATGTTAAATTTATATAGCTCTTAGTTGTGAAAAATATATGATTTCCTTCTAAAATTGTCAAAAAGTTCAACTTTCCTATGAAATATTGATGCATAAGTATGTCAAAATATGAGTTTTGCACAAATTAGCTTGGTTATTGAATAAATTTTGTGTGTTAAACAATATTACAAGCCACAAAAAATTTGGTGTACCACCTCCTTTAGGTTGTAGATTTTATTTTGAATCCATTTTCTTTTCCTTTTTCCTAGCAATCAACAGTAGTATCGATAAGTTTAGGTGATAAACCAAGGGAACCAACCCTCTCTGGAGATTCATATTGATCTATAAGAAACCCCCATGACTCAAGATGTTTCCATGATATCAAATAAGGAGAGATTCAACATCTCACTCTCTCTAGGGTGCACTCGGTATTTATAATAGGCACCATTTTTTTGGGTCCTAGAATCATAGCTCCACAATCCTAGAATGTCAATATATCTTCAAGGCTAGGGATTTGTCTTTCTAAAGATATATCAAGAACTCCTTCACTTTGAAATTAGTTAGACATTGGAGTGTTCTTTGAGGTATCATCAACAAGATTTATAATAAAATAATGATGATCCAAACTAATCCATTATAGTTGCGCCTAATGTAAGCTTAGCCCCAAGATTTGTCACTAGGCTAAAGACTAACCAATTGCATATAAAAACATCTTCTTAAGTTGATATTAACATAGTGCATATGTAAGATGAATCATGCAAGACAATATTTTCCAAGATAATGACTATTACGATTCATTTAAAATATTCCCTTAGTTTATACCGATAAACCATGAAAATACATGCAAAATGCTAACCTAATCCTAATCCACTATTGAAATTGGGATTTATTTTTAATAATATGATTGATCATTAGTCTCCAAGACTAATTCCTATTCTATTGGGTAACATAGTATGTACTATAAAGAAAATAAGACACACCTACAAATCACAACTAGAACTAGATGTGTAGATACACACGTCAAAGATATCATGCCCTAAAACCAAATAATACTTAATGATACATAATAAACTACAAGAATCCACATGAAACAAATAATTAACCACTACATTTCCTCAAGATTATTTAAAATGTTGTCACGTTTATCAAATTGTTTTTTATATTCATACTAACAAATGTGGCAACAAGAAACTCACAAATAGGTTTGAGGGTTCCCCCGATGATTTATAAGCTACCATGGAGACATTTAGTTACATAAATCATTACCATCTAAAACCCTCCCTACAATTTATGAAATATTGTTATGCTAACATTTTGAACTATAGAAATCATAACCCTAGAAGTCTCCTTGACACTTATAAACTACTAGAAGCTTGAAATGATCAACCCTTACATCTTGCAACTAGGTACTTACAACATTTTAAATTTGTGCAATCTACAACCTATTGAGACTCAAAATATCTTCAAATTAAGGCATTAAATATAAGAATGAGCACCAAATCCATAAAAATCCACCTTGAGCCTAGTGCATGACAAGCTAGTAGGAGAAAAATACATTTCTCACTTGATAAGGATAGCCTAGCACCTACACATATGCTAGGGGCAGCTAGGTTTTGAAGTACAACATTGATGGTAATCATCATCATTTTCTTCATCCTCTATTAAATTTTGCCAGTGGATGCACACCCTTGGGATGAGCAATGTCACTTTGGAAGAATAAGTGCACTTCTACAACTATATGGGGTCAATCTTGTTCATCTTGCCAATTTTAGTTTGTATTACATCATTTTTCAAATTAATTTAAGTGTGTTTCACCAAGATCAAATTGGTTTCACTAAGTTCTACAAAACAACTCATTGACCTTCAAGTTTGAAATCAAGTGCAGTGGCAAAAAGTGGTGAAATTTACAAAAATAATTAAAGTTGAAAATTGATGTAATTTGGTGAAAATTACTTCAATGGGGATATTCCTGGGGGTATTTTGTCTAATATGGCTAGTTTATGAGTCTCTACACCTCACAAATTGTGATATTTTAATGCTTCAATGTTTCACATGCAAGATTACGAAAATAATTAAATTTGCATTTTTAGAAGAGATGGACAAGTTTTTCTCATTGGGTTTCATCATATCAGTGTTCTAGACAATCTAGAAAAAAAATAGTAAAAAAAATGAATCCAATCAAAAGTTATGCTAATTTATTTGTCGACAGTCTCGTGAGGTAAACTTGCTTTTAGTAGGTGCATCGATGGTTTTTCAAATATTTATGGATTCAATATTTTTGAAATATGAAATAATGTTTTATTGATGCTCAATAATAGAGGAGGTGTGAAAATGTGATGGTACAATTTAAGCTTGCATTTTAATGATTACTAATTTTAATTAAATAAGTAATTAAAAGGATAAAGTGGGAAATAAAAATTAAAGTTGTGAAATTTCACAACTTAAATCCACAAGTTAGAAATGGGGTTTTGGATTTTCACAACCCAAATTCTTAAGTTAGAAAATGGGGTTGTGGATTTTCACAACCCAAATTCTTATGTTAGAAAATAGGGTTGTGGGTTTTCACAACCCATATTCACAACTCAAAGTTTTAAGTTAGAAAATCGAGTTGTGAATTTTCACAACACATCAAGTGTGAGACAAATTATGGTTTATTTTCAGTTTAACACAATCACAATAAAATTACGATATCTTTTTCATTTCTCAATGAAATTTGAAATTCAAATGTTTCAAAAAATAGAAGAACAAAAATATTAAACTTAAAAATATTTGAAGAATTTCTAAGTGATTTATGAGAAGGTCAAAATAAAAATATGGCATGAAGAAAAAGACATGTTTTATTTGTAAGCATGTAAATTTTTGGGCAAGATATTTGGAGATTATCACCTTATGGAGTGAAATTATAGCAAGTTACTCACAAAATGAATTGGTGAAATATTTTAGAAACTTTTGGAGAAGTACATTGAGCAAAGTTGAAGGCAAAATCTGCAATGCTTATGCTTGTGCCAAGATGAGAGCTTTTGATACTGCATGTAATCATTTGCAAAAGTGAAACACAAGATTTTTTGTCAAGGGTTGTAGTTGTGAAAAATTTGTACTTGTGCATGTGATTTGGGAGCATAGACATAGCATGTGAGTCCTTAAGAAAATTATCAAAACAAGGTTTTCATGAATTGTTTTAGTAATATGTGTTAATTTCACCCAAAATAGCAATATTTTTCTCATATATTGATGATGTACGTCATGAAATTCAAATTGTGAATGAAATAGTTGTATAGTGTTTAGAGGTAAAAGTTCTTTACAGAAAAATTAATCAGGTGACATCATCATAGTTCACAATTATGAAGTATAACTATTAGGGTCATTCTTGGAAAGCACTCTTATTGAAATCACAAATATGAAGTTGGGTCATATTAGTTTGTAGGATTTCTGGAAAACCATGGAAGAGTAGTTTCTCAATAACTCCAATTGTACATGTGTCTATTAGTTTTCTATGTGTTAAGTCACTTATTATGTTTTAATGTTTTGATTAAGGGGGAAAAGTAGGTTTTGAATGGACCCAAAACCATTAACAAGCAGGTTTTGACGGGGACCCAAAACCCACACAAAAGACCAAGCTACAAAAGCATAGAACACAGACAACTAGTAGCGAACCAGAAGCAAATTATACAATAAACAACATGAATACACAAATCTGCACCAAATAGAAAAGGTTTTAATGGGATCCTTAAACCCAAAATAAGGGAACTTGCATAAGAACTTCTTGAAATGGCCAGGTAACCATCAACCTGAAACAACCAAACTACAACACTACACTTACCAACACCAACAAGCAGCGCACTTCCTAAAATGTCCAGGTAACCATCAGCCTATATCATCCATACTTTAACACAACATTTATCAGCACCAGAACTGCCTAAGACAGCCAGGCAACCAACAATGTGTGACAGTCATACAACATCATACTTAGCAACAACACCCATCCAAATATCATGAAAAACCATAGCCCATCAACACCCCCTCTCCACCTCTATAGGAGTAGTCACCATGGAAACCCAAACTGCCACTGTAGAGGAACTCTAGCCAGTCCGTATTCCACCTCCATAGGAATGGCCTCCACCTTAATAGAAGATGCACTAGAGAAAACTCACAAAAGAAGTGTGAACAAACCACCACACCCACAACAACCAACTCCACCTCAATAGGAGAGGTCTCCACCTCCATAGGAGAGGTCTCCACCTCAACAGGAGACACCAACTATAGGACACAGAAGAAAGCCAACACTACAGCAAAAAGAGTTAACATAGTTATTGTGTGGTCTCACAACACACCCCAAGATTGTAAGACTTGGGAACCCAAGTGAAAACTAACACCTATGGCAGGTGTTGGCTAGTTGAAAAGATCACCATAAATGAAGAGCAAAGAGAAATCTTTAGTAAAAGAGTACTTTGTAATGTAGTGTTCCGGGTATCAGATACTGGGAACCAGGAATGTTAGAAAGGCAAAGGTAATGCAGGTCCAGATGTTGAGCAAAGTGTTTTGGTCCAATAGTCGAGGTCCAATAAGATGGAAGTTCTGGTAAAACCGAAGTTTGGGAACATGTCAGGGTAAAGTTGAATACCGGGTGCCAGGTACCGGGTAACGATGTGAAATGAAGTTTTAAAATCTTGAGGTTATCTAATGAGTCTAATAGTCTAGTAACCCGGTATATAAAAGATAACCATGCAAGGATTTGTGATATGCTGAAAAGTGTGTTATTTATGAGAAATTTAAATGATAATCAATTTAATGATGGTTTATTTACATGAGATTTTGTTATAAAAAAAATTTTAAAAGGGATTTAATGAGTGGAATTTGTGATTGCAAGAGATGCAAATTGCGATGCAAAGTTCGAGTATGGACAGTTAGGCAAATTTGAATCATGGATAGAATTATATCCAGATCAGGTTGCATACTCTAGGATGCTATAACATATAGGGCTTTGAGTCCATTGAAATGCTAGAGACCCTGGTATTATGCATGCAGTGGATACAAATGCCAACCTTTGGGGAATCCCATTCCCGAGAGTAGAAAGCCCAAAGCAGAACAAAGTGTAGGAACAAGGTGATAAAGTAATTTTTTTGAATATATGGGAAAGCTCCTACACACTATCCTGATTCAAGTTATTTTCCTAGCGATAATAAAAAGATGAAAAACCCAAAGTGCTTCAACGTGCAGATTGAAGTTGACCTCCGTTGACTTCAGTTGCAATTCTCTTACCAGTCACTATATTCCATGTGCCATGATGTGATTCGTCCCTTGGATTTTCTCTCATGTATTTGTCTTATCCTATCTGTGTCTTATTTCTATAAAAGGCTAGAGGATACCTTTTTTAAGTTAAGTTCATAATTTGTGGATGTCAGAAGAGCCAAAACTTCTCTAAGTTTTGTTCTTTTTTCCTGTTTTCTGAATCATTCCATTCTAAAAACTTGTATGCATGCACGGAGAATAACCAAGAGAAATTTTAATTTTCAATATTTTTTATGCTTTATTTAGATTAGATGTTTAAATTCTTGAAAATGTTCCAAAAAAATAGATAAATGGATGGAAATTTATTGAAAATCTTTCATTTTCTATGAAATTGTTGAATGCTTAAAGCTAAATCTACTTAAGTGATAACAAAATTTGTGGATGTTCATGATCAATTTCATGATATTATCTTGTGATTGAATTAAAACCTGATATCTAATACATATGATTCCAAACAACTGTATTCCCTTTGAGATTAACAACAATATCACATCATACCCTGAAGTGAACCTAGTATGGTCAAGACCTAACTATTGGAGACTTGGGATTGAACTGAGCCAACCTTTTTTCCTATTAAATGAATCACCCTTTTAGGTTGTCTTTGTTTAAGATCTTTTAATAAGGATAGGATCTTCGCGGTTTTCCTGTGAGGAATTTATCTACACTGTTGTTGCAAGTGACATCATCGTCAACAGGAATTGGTGCTAGAAGGAGGGAAAATCCAGAATTTGTGTTATTCTCGGGTTTTAAAAGTAGCTTGTAAGGCAAAAGCCTCGTACAAGTTGGTTCTTCAAAATGGAAGTTGAGAAACTTTTCAAATTTTTTAACCAGAGATTACATCCTTTGAGTTTATTCACCTTTGGTAGAGTCACCAAGTGTAGAATTCATGATACAACTAATCATGGTGAACTTGAGTGTGATTTTTTTTTAACTAGGGTGAGTTTGGCTATGTGTAAGGTGATTCCATTAACTAAAGAAGTTTTAACTACTGGAAGAAAGGGACTATTAACGAGAAAATAATATAACCCTAGTGGAATTGGAAATATTAAAAAATTTGACAATACATCAAAACGGTTTGATAACTGCAATTGTTATAAAGAAAATCCTAATGTTTTGCAAGAAAATAAGCGAGAATGCCGAGATTTAGAGATATCGCATCAAAAACAAGGAAATGAAATTGATGAGTCATCATTCTCTATATATGTGGAAAACACAAATGAAGAGAAGGAGCAGGAAAATCGAGCGAGAAACATGTATCTTTTGCTCCAAGTTGAAAATTCATAAGCTAAAAAAGGATTTTTATTTTATTTTATGCAAGATACAGAGTATCAAGTTTTTACTTTTTCTCTCTAATAGTAATATAAATTGTGATATTGTTTGGTTTAACAAAGTGCAAAGTGAAGACAAGGCCAAAGACTCAAAAAATTTCGGAGGAGAAGAAAGTCGAGAAATGGACACAGTTGTCCATGAAAATGAGCAAAGTAGAGAAACAAATCATGAACCAGGGCTGAAAGAAGGTAGAGTATGGTTGCATCAAATAAAGTGTGTGCAATCGACTTTTAATGAGGCCATTTTCATACATATGAGCCAAGTCATTGGTAAGTACACCTTTGAATTTACATTTATTAAACTTGGAAAATTTAAAAGAATTCATTGTTACAATAGGACATTTGAACTTGCTTTGAATGAATTTAAGGATAAACCTACTATAATTCGTACCAAAACAACAATGGAAATAGTCATAGAAATTAAAATAAATTATTTTGTTAGGGTTAAGAGTTTGTTAGATTAGAAAGCTTGGTTAGTTAGGGTTAGTTTTCTTTTTGTAGGGTTTCTTTTGTTTGTTTGTTTTTCTTTCTTTTTTTGTTTGGCCCTTTGCACTAGCAAATTTTGCTTAACATATCATACACATGAGAGTTAATTCAAACATTTGTAAAATTTTGCTATGAAATGTAAAATGATAAAACCATGCACATTAAATACTCGCTTTAAGATGAATGACAAAGCTATATATGTGTTTATCATGTATATACATCAAGTATCGAAATTCTTGCTGTAAAAAGAAAAAGATAAAAAAAAAGCAAAAAGAGAGGTAGTCGAGCTACAGATATGAGTAGCCATTCAGTCGATGTGGGATGCCTCCTCCATCAGGGCTAAATACCCTATGTAGGCGAGTTCTCAGAGAACTTCAAAGTCACTAATATGGAGGTCAATGAGGAAAGTCCAAAGTGGAACCACTTCCCCGTGTTCCGGGAATTGAGGAATATCATCCATGGAAGGGATTCTAATGGTCAGGTGTGCAATAGAGAGAATAGTATCCAGATTCTATAAATATTTAGGCCGTACTATTTGTCTCACAGCAGAGCGAACGTCTTCAACAGAAAGCCCAATATCTAGAAGTGATGCTACAAAGTGAGAAGCCACGTTGGAATAGAACCAGAAGTATCAATTGGATGCTACATACTTGTCCCTAAGGACTAAGCATAAGTTTGACACAGTGAAACTAGAAGTCTTAATGAAGAAAACCTTTTCAAGCCTTTGTGATGTGATACTACCTAAGAAAAAATTCTGGCGATGAGAGCAGGTCAAGCAAATTGGAGTATCCATGGCCTAGAAGCAAACAAGAACAAGCAGAGCAAGATATGCAAAATAACAAGAAAGCTAAATAAAAGTGTGAAGAATTTAGAAAAGAAGTGTGGAATTTATAAAAAGTCATGAAGAAGTTGTGATACATAGTTTCCCTAAGTGAAGTCTTGGAAATCATAAGCAAGGTGGCAACCAAATGAATTTCCAAAGGGGAATGTTAAATCAAATTAATTTTTTACACATAGTTGGTGATAATTTGCTTCAAAATTCGCCTAGTACGAAGATTACGAATCAAGTAAATTGAAGATTTTGAAATTAATGGTGGTCATTTCATCATGTTTTTATTAAGCCGTATTAATTATGAAGGTGCTTATGTGTGCGAAGCAGAAAGGAAAATTAAGCCGGTAAGGTAGCACACGTCATCACCTGGGAAATTTGAAAGAAGTAATACATGCGCATTGAGGCATGCAAATTTAATGCAGAATAATGTGATTGTGCTTAACTGTCATCATGACATTCTTGATCCATTAATGTGGTGTAGCGTCGTCAAATCGGAAGTGCTAGTCGAGTATTTAGTAGTTTCCATAGAATTTGATCAGAAAAGGGTGGTAGCTAATGGTTCTAAATTTATATTTAAATTTGGTGATTAAATTGTTTGCTGCTAAATTTTAATTTATGCATATCTTCTAATATATAGCAAGTTGTAGTTAGCTAGGATTTGGCATAAAAGTGGTAAAGTTTAGCCAAAAATACACACCAACAGGGAATTATTAAATGAATTTTTGAGAAATAGTGAAATGATGAAGGGATTTGCATTGAATGAAAAATCAAAAGGTAACCTTTGCTACCACTGTAATTCCCAACCTAATAGTGAGCTTCATTGCCTGCAAGTTGAAAATGAGCTATCAATGAAATATCAAAAGATATAAAAAAAATCAACTCTTTAGGTTATCCAAATATCTCTACTAGGGCTATAGATGCTTGGTTGGCAGTAGAGCTATGTTTGGGGGGAATTACAGAGATAACCTTGTCGGGGCTATGGACGTTTGATTGGAAACAAGGCTCTATCCCTGGTTGGCTTTGGAGGATTACCATATTATGTAGTTCAATGTCAATGAAATGATTTATTTCACTGAGTTCCAGAAACTAGAATTAATCAGAGCACACACAGATGTTTCTAGAAGAATTTTACTGTTTTTATGTCATAATTTAGGTAAAGGTAAAGAGTTATTATTTTAAAATATGCATAAATTATAATTTACAACTGGTGATTTAATTTCAAGTTTTGGTTTAAATTTGGTTTTATTGGTTGCAAGTTGTTGTGTGGTCTCATGACATGCCCCAAGACTGTAAGACTTGGGGACCCAAGTGAAAACTAATAACTATGGCAGATGCTGGCTAGTTGAAAAGATCACCGAAAATGAAGAGCAAAGAGAAATCTTTAGTAAAAGAGTACTTCGTAATGTAGTGTTCCGAGTACCGGATACCGGGAATCGAGAATGCTAGAAAGGAAAAGGTAATGCAAGCATTGAGCAAAGTGTTCTGGTCTAATAGTCGAGGTACAATAAGATGGAAGTTCTAGTAAAACCGAAGTCTGAGAAAATGTCAGGGTAAAGCTGAATACCGGGCACTGGGCACTGGGTAACAATGTGAAATGAAGTTTTAAAATCTTGAAGTTATCTAATGAGTTCGATAGTCCAATAACCCTGTATATAAAAGATAACTATGCAAGGATTTGTGATATGCTGAAAAGCGTGTTATTTATGAGAAATTTAAATGATAATCAATTTAATGATGGTTTTATTTAAATGAGATTTTGTTTTCACATTTTTTAAAGGGATCTAATGAGTGGAATTTGTGATTGTAGGAGATGCAGATTGCAATGCAAAGTTCGGGTATGGACAATTAAGCAAATTTGAATCACAGATAGAATTATATCCAAATCGGGTTGCATACTCTGGGATGCTATAATGCAGAGGGCTTTGAGTCCACCAGAATTCTGGAGACCCCAGTATTACGCATGTGGTGGAGACAAATGCCAACCTTCAGGGAAGCCCATTCCCGAGAGTAGAAAGCCCGAAGCAGAACAAAGTGTAGGAATAGGGTGATAAAGTAATTGTTTTGAATATATGGGAAAGCTCCTACATACTGTCTTGATTCAAGTTATTTTCTTGGCGATAATAAAAGGATGAAAAACCTGAAGTGCTTCAATGTGTAGATTGAAGTTTACCTTCATTGACTTTGGTTGCAATTCTCTTACCAGTCACTATATTCCATGTGCCTTGATGTGATTCATCCCTTGGATTTCCTCTCATGTATTTGTCTTATCCTATCGGTGTCTTATTTCTATAAAAGGCCAGAGGATACCTTTTTTAAGTTAAGTTTAGAATTTGTGGATGTCAGAAGAGCCAAAACTTCTCTAAGTTTTGTTCTTTTTTCCTGTTTTCTGAATCATTTTGGTCTAAAAACTTATATGCACATAGAAATTAATCAGAGCCAATTTGATAGCTACCTATCTCATGAATCTTTCTAGTTGGTTTTGTTAGTTCAGTTGAACAAGACTGTGTGTTGCACCGTTCAAGGGTGCATGCATAACCTACTTGATGTCCAAACTAAAACCCATCTCTTTAAAAGCTCACACCGTTTTATATGTAGTTGTGAAACAATATGCTGAATAAAGTTGTTTTCTTTGATTTGATTAACTCTTTGGGGCATGCGTGGAGAATAACTGAGAGAAATTTTAATTTTTTAGTATTTTTTATGCTTTATTTTAGATTAGATGTTTAAATTCTTGAAAATGTTCCAAAAAAAAAGACAAATGGATGGAAATTTATTAAAAATATTTTGTTTTCTATGAAATTGTTGAATGCTTAAAGCTAAATCTACTTAAGTGATAGCAAAATTTGTGGATGTTCATGAAATATTATTTTAAATCTTTCAATTTCATGATATTATCTTGTGATTGAATTAAAACCCGGTATCTAATACATATGATTCCAAACAATTGTATTCCCTTTGAGATTAACAACAATATCACATCATACCCTGAAGTGAACCTAGTATGGTCAAGACCTGACTATTGGAGACTTGGGATTGAGCTAAGCCAACCTTTTTTCCTATTGAACGAATCACCCTTTTAGGTTGTCTTTTTTTTAAGATCTTTCAAGAAGGATAGGATCTTCATGGTTTTCCCGTGAGGAATTTATCTACATCGTTGTTATGAGTGACATTGTCATCAACAATAGTAACTAGGGGAACCAACAACATCAGGGTCTTCAAAATGAAAAAAGTAAGTAGCTCTGTCAAATCCAAACTAAGGGTGGAAACAAAACCCATAAAAACTTGCGAGAGAAGAGAAAATTGTGAACTAACCAACACATTATCCATCTCAAAAGAGGAACACCCATCAAAAGAAAGGGGAGCCAAGACTCCCTTAGGCACAAATAACACTTGGGACAACAAAAGAACCATGCTAGAAAAATTAGCCAACAACTTCAAAACCAAACGCATAGCAGCAACAACACCTAATTGCACCAAGAACATCTGGGACAAGGGAAAACAAAACCCAGCCAAGAAGACATCCTTTGGGAAAATCCCAAACAACGAGAGAGACACCAAACAAAAGCCACTGGGACCCAAGAGAAGCAAGACAAGGCAAGGAAAGCCCCCAAGAAGAGAGAGTAGAGAGAAGGTAAGATGATGAACAACCTTCGACCCTACATGCTAGTTAGGGTCTAGAACATGCCAAAAACTCTCCACAGACAACTCCACCAAAGGAAAACCAAAACCCACAACCTACAACAAAGAAGAAGTCCCACAAAAGCACAAAAACAAGCCATAGGGACTTGAGAGAAGTAGGACAAGGCAAGGAAAGCTCCCAAGTAGAGAGAGTAGAGAGAAGGCAAGACGATGAAGAACAACCTTTGACCCTACATGCCAGTCATGGTCTAAAACATGCCAAAAACTCTCCACAAACACCTCCACCAAAGGAAAATCAAAACCCACAACTTGCAACAAAGAGGAAGTCCCATAGAAGCACAACCCCAAATCCACACCAAATGAAGCTCCCACAAAGAGGTACTTGAACCCTCAAAAAGAAGGACAGGGCTAGGAGAAACCGCAAGTGGAAATAGAAGAGAGAAGGCAAAACCATTAAAAGAAACATCTGATCCTACATGCCAGTTAGGGTCTAAAAAATTCTAGAAAATCTCCACTATCAAACCCACTATAGAATTCCCAAAAACCCCACCTAGTGCCAAAGCAAGAGCCACATAAAAAACTAGCAGCAAAGGCAATATGAACGCCAAGCCCACAAGAAGAAACGAATAGGCACCCAACCACACACCCAACAAAGAAGAATTGGGAAAACCTCACAGGGCGAAAGCAACAACTAGACCTGAAACATAGCTCCCCAAAAGGAAAATGACAATAGCCAAAACCAGACCATGTCTTCCGAGAAGGATGAAAGCAACAAACAGACCTGCAATAGCGCAACCCAAGCCAAAGACAACAACCATCACAACTCCTCAACAACCCCACATAACGACACCAACCAGCCCATTAATAAACCATCTGCGTTTGCAAAATCATCACCATCCTCTCCAGAATCATCCCCAGATTTCAAATCTCCCCCCTCCCGCTCCTCTTCCTGCTCCCTCACCACTCCATTTATTCTTGAATTTCAAATGTTAAAATGTTGACACTGACATATTTGGGGCAGCAATATTGTTACCTCATTATGTTTTAATGTTATCTTTTTGTAAAAGTGACTTTTATATCTTATAAATATGAAAGATTAGAAAATAATCCTTTTTCACATGAAAATCGAGAGATTTCTAACTTAATAAAGTATTTGTTTTATTTCTCTCAAATATTGTAAAAATGTACAATTGCTCGGTTAGTTATTGTTGGCCCCATGATTGTTGTTGCATTAATTTTTGATACAACTGCCAGAGTTAATGGATCCATGAGAGGCAGTTAAGCCATGTCACAAATCCCAAGGGGAGCGTTGGCCATTTGCCAACAATCTCCCCCTCAGCGTTACTCGAGGGGATTCAAACCCAACACCTTTGGCTTTGATACCAATTGTTGGCCCCACGATTGATGTTGCACCAAAAGATCAACCTCTTAATGCCCGATACAACCGCCAGAGTTAATAGAACCATGGGAGGTGGTTAAGCCATGTCACAAATCTCGAGGGGAGCGTTGACCATCTGCCAACAATTATAAGCTGGTTATGAGTTAGTTATCAGGTAAAAGCCTATATATACGAGGCTTATGTTATTTTAAAGGGACTTTTTGACATTTTCACAAGTTTGTACAAGGGAATTTTTGGAATTGTGCTATTATGCAACGAAATAGAAAGCATTCTTGAAGGTGCGTTCATGGTGTTTTCTATGTGTTATCATTACTATTTTCGTATGTTAACTTGGTGAAGACCTTTGTGATCCCAAATCTTATTTGTGAATGTGAATAGTTAATCTTTCATTAATTGCATTTGGGACATTTTCATTTTTTGGTATCTTGATTTGAACGTGTTACCATTTTATAAATCTAGAAATCATTATGAAGCTCATACCCATAGTCTATGATCTTGGTAATAAAATTATTTAAGTTTATTTTCATTTCTATTTAAAATCCAAATAAGATCATATGAGGGAGCTACCCCTCTCAAACATAGAGGAAGATTGTTGTTACATAAGCAATCTCTCCAACTATTGGAGTGTTATTGCCACTTTCCATTGGGAGAGTCAAGTATCATTTCAAGTGCCAATCCGCTTACCAATAGATTTTTGGTCACTCTACTGGGGACATGAAATGCTAGTCTATTTTGTTCATTAGAAATATAAAGGTACCTTATTTGGTATGAAGGTAGGCGATTCCGACTGAAAGAGAGACCTAGAATAATGGTTTGGATAAAGGAATCGAATCAAAAAGCGATACTTTCTTAGTGATGAACACGTTTTTGATGAAATGAATTGCAATCAAAGGATTGATAGAGATTCATCAAAACATACATCTATCAAAGAATATGAAGTTATATTTTCTCCTAAGAATGCATGTCAAGAGAATGATCAAGAAAAAGTGACAATGATATGAAAAGAAGGTTGTGTTAGAGCATTTCATCAACATTGTGGAGATTGTAACAACAAAGAATAAATCTTTAATTGACTTGAAAATAAGGATCTTAAGGGGGGATATAAAATGCTTTCCAAATTTGCAATTAGCCCAAGTTTGAAGAGAGTGATTAGGAAAAGATACATCAAGATGAAAATCATAAAATTTCCATTCCTAGTTGGTGTCTTGAGGCTTCAAATGATGATTTTCTTTGCAAAGAGGATATCTTTATTCTTTCGTCAATAATCATTGAAGAGGAAAGCTCGGTTGATGAAATCAAAGATTCAACAACTATTGAGAAATCCTTCACTGACATGACTAGAAACAAGGCAACCACAAGTGAACCTTCACAAATTTCTTCTTTTTCTTCAAAAATAGAGGCATTTACCTTTGATAATATTGATGACCATTTGATAAGTTATGCAGTTGATAGTCAAGTTAAAGATCAACTCCAAGTGGAAGAGGATAAATCATCAAACACCCATTCTTTTTCATACATGCAACCTGAATATGAACCTTACAAATTTCATGAAGAGAATTATGAAAAAGAATCATTAGGACAAGAGAACATAGAAATCCATACAAATATCAATGAGCATGTTAAATATAAAAGCTATGAAGATATACCAATAAATGTTCCCATAATGATGCATATACAATATGTGTTTTATGGAGCATTCAAAGTTCAAAGCAAACTCTTTTTGAATCTCCTGATCAAGTAGACACATATGTATCAAATACTATGAATTTATTTCCTATCTCTCTTCATGATGACTTTGAAAAGAGGAATATATACATATATATGATGATTGTTCTAATCATAAACAGATGGAAAGAATAGAAGATGTTTTTGAGAGTTGTACCAACAATGAAGCAAGAAATGAGGTAATAGGAAATCTAATGAAGGAACCCAACAAAGTTAGTGATATTTTGCACTCTCATGATGCCTATATCTTGAATTAGTTCTTTGAAATTTTAGATGACAATTTCCTTTGCAACGAAGGTGTCTGCCTTAATCCTTTGAAGTTTTTAGATGGATACCTTTCTACAGATGATTCCAAAGATACAAATGTGCTTTTTTCTTGTTTGCTTTTGAATTCAATGGGTAAATAATTCTTTGAATTTCTCATGAAAAAATATTAAGAAATAAAATATGACCCTACACTATTGGGAGCCGATATTCAAAAACAAGATTCAACATTTGTATTTACTCAAGTTTCTTCACATCAAAAATTATATAAAGGATGTTTGATTTGTGGGGTTAATTTCTTCCAATCTAGACCATCAGAAGGATCTTTAGATAGAGAAAGTTGGGATGCTCAAAATGGTGTCAAAACACATGACCAACATTACACAAGAAAGTTCCAACGTGATTCAAGAGAACTCAAAAATTTATTATGAGATATGGTTTTTTGGCTCGTCATTCAAAAATATTTATCATCTCATATATGTCAGTTTGGTAAACCTATCGAGTTCATAGGTGTTACAAAGGTACACATATATTTTTTACATGGGTTCATATTTCTCTCAACCTATTAATGGTTTTGTATGATATCCTAGAGAATTTTGGGGTAGGAGTTACCTACCGTGTACATATTTTAGGTAGTAAGTTTTTGTTGTGTCTGTCCCATTTTTGGCTTGTGTTCAGTGTCTCCAGTCAGTTTCTTGTGTTGTTTTCCCTTTGACTCTAGTTCCCTTTGAATAACACATTAATATTTAAATCAATATTTTGGGTTCATCCTACATCCTTTGCAGTCCTTGTCCCCAGTTAGAGCCAACTGTTGTCCTAGTTTTTGTTTTCATTCACTCAAAAATCAAATCTTTCGAAATGATGTTTTAAGTCTTCCTTAGGTGTTCACCATGTAAATTGTATTACTGATCAAATTGTGAATCTTGTTCTCTTTCCAATGTTTGTTTTATTACACTATTTTTTAAATTAATTCAAGTGTGTTTTTCCAAGGTCAAATTGGTTTCACCTAGTTCAATAAAATAGCTCATTGGTTCAAGTCTAAAATTGGGTGCAGTGGTGAAAAGTGGCGAAATTCACAAAAGCAATTAAATTTAAAAATTGGTGCAAATTCCTTCAATGGGGATATTATTGGGGGTGTTTTGGCCAATATTGCCAGTTTTTGAGTCTTCAAACCTCATAGATCGAGAGCTTTTAATGCTTTAATTTTTCACACATAGGATTACAAAACACAATTAAATTTGCATTTTCAGAAGAGATGAGAAAATTTTGCTTACTGAGTTTCATCGTATCAGTGTTCTAGACAATCTAGCAAACGTTTAGTTAAAAATATGAATCCAATCAAAAGTTATTCTAGTTTTTGTGTCGATGGGCTTGTGAGGTAAATTGGTTTTCAATAGGTGCATTGATGGTTTTTTGGATCTTCCTAGATTCAATAATTTTTTAAACATGAAATAATGTTTTATTGATGGTATAATTTAAGCTCTCAATGTTCAGGTTTTAATGATTACTTATTTTAATTAAATAAGTAATTAAAAGGATAAAGTGGGAAAATAAAAATTAAAGTCATGAAATTTCACAACTTAAATCCACAAGTTAGAAAATGGGATTGTGGATTTTCACAACCCAAATTATTAAGTTAGAAAATGGGGTTGTGGATTTTCACAACCAAAATTCTTAAGTTAGAAAATGGGGTTGTGGATTTTCACAACCCAAATTCTTAAGTTAGAAAATGGGGTTGTGGATTTTCACAGCCCACATTCACAACCCAAATTCTTAAGTTAGAAAATGGAGTTGTGGATTTTCACAACCCACAGTCACAACCAAAATTCTTAAGTTAGAAAATAGGGTTATGGATTCTCTCAACCCACATTCACAACACCTCAAGTGTAAGACAAGTTATGGGTTATTTTCAATTTAACAAAATTGCAGTAAAACTGCGATATCTTTTTCATTTCTCAACAAAAATTTGAAATTAAAAATGTTTCAAAAAATAGAAGAACATTAGTATAAAACCCATAAAAAGTTTGAAGAATTTCTAAGTTATTTTTGAGTAGGTCAATGCAACAATATGGCATAAAGAAGAAAACATGATTCATTTGCAGGCATGTGAACTGTTTGGCAGGTTATTTGGAGAGTATCACCTTATGGAGTGAAATGATAGCAATTTGTTCACAAAATGAATTGGTTAGAAACTTTTGTACACTTATGTATTGAAAAAAGTTGAAGGTGAAATCTACAATGTTCATGCATGTGCCAAGATGAGAGATTTTGATACCGCATGTAATCATTCACCAACGTGAAACACATAGAAGAATTTTGTCAAGGGTTGTAGTTGCAAACAATTTGTAAGTGCATGTGATTTGGAAGCACATACAAAGCACATTATTCCTTACAAAAAGCATCAAAATAAGGTGTTCATGAATTATTTTAGTAATATGTTTTGCTTTCATTTAAAATAGCAATATTTTGCTCATATTGATGATGTACGTCACAAAATTTAGATTGTGAATGAAATAGTTACATAGTGTTAATGTAGGTAAAATTTCTTTATAGGAAAATTAATCAGGTGACATCATCATCGTTCATAATTATGAAGTATAACTATCAAGGATATGAGTTTAGGTTAGTCTTGGAATATACTCTTCCTGAAATCATAGGTATGAAGCTGGGTCATATCAGTTTGTAGGATTTGTAGAAAACCATGGAAGAGAAGGAGTTTCTCAATAAATCCAATTGCATATGTGCCTATTAGTTTTCTAAGTGTTAAGTCACTTATTAAATGTTTTTTTTTTGTAAAAGTGACTTTTATATCTCATAAGTATGAAAGGTTAGAAAATAATCCCTTTTCACATGAAAATTTTCTAACTTAATAAAGTTATTTGTTTGATTTCTCTCAATTGTAAAAAGGTAGTTACTCGGGTAGTTATAAGTTGGCTATGAGTTAGTTACTGGGTAAAATCCTATATATACAAGGCTTATGTTTTTTATTAAATTGTAGGGAAAAGCACCCTAAACCCAAATATAGCAAGAAAAGCAGATACCAACACCAAAATAAGCCCAAGGCCATGACAAGGAACCACAACCCATAGGACAATAGACTAAACTAAGAAGCTAAAAACTAAGAACAACAAAAAAAATGAAAGGGTGCATGCAGGTACAACAAAAAACACCCATTCTAAGAACACGAATAGACAAAAATATAAACAAAAAGGGCCAAGCGCCCATCAATCCTTAGGACTATATATTAAGGCCCATTTTTCTTTAGTGCATCAAGGAATCCTCCTAGTCCAAAGTAGTCTTCTCTTTTTTGTCATCTTCCTAGGTTGAATCTCCCATGGCTATCCCTTACTTTTTCTTCTATTTTCAAATCTTGGTGTGTCAAAAAATAGTGCCAAATATCACTTTCTACATGATACCATCAATAATAGAAGTAAGAGTGCCAAGAGCGAGTTGCATCCCTTTAAGCTTCCCGTTGATGTTGTTGAGGTCAAGTTTGTCTTCCATATTGTGAACACAACCTTGAAGATCCAAAATATGCTTTTTAAGACTTTCCAGGGATTTAGAGTTAGATTCTTTTTGCTTATTCTCCTCCATCATGTTATCTTCTTTGTTGATAGTTACATTATCCTATTCATTTTTCAAATCTTTCTTTCCTTGCAACTCTTCTAACCCATTTGTCATCTCCTAGCTCATATCCTCTATTTTGTCTTCCATATTAAACTCCTTATAGTTTAAATCTTCCTTGTTCCTTCTTCTTCTTCTTCTTCTTCTTCATTAGCACTATCCTCGTTGTTAGAATCACTGTTCTCCTCACTTTCAATTTTTGAGTGGGGAGAGAACTCCTCTTTAGATGATTCTTTCATCACCTCCTCGAATATAAGTTTTTTTCCTCTTTTAGCTTTGCTTTTTTCTTGTCACCCACATTGGCTAGTCGAGCTGACCTTCATTCTCCAAAATGAGAGGGTCTGAAGCTACCACCCCCCTTAACATTATCTTTTGAGTCAACCATGATTTCAATAGTTACATTTTTTGAACCTTATTTCATTGAAGTATCATGTTTCCTCTTCTTGTGATCTTGGGTGCTAGAAGTAAGTATTCTTTTCACTGGGGAAGATTTTGATAGTTCCTCTTCAAGAGGAGAAATTTCCCCACCTTTATGAATGCCTTTTTTGGTTTTTGTAACCCCAAAAGAGGTATTTTAAGAGACACATGCAAAGTATTACTGATGAGCTTTAATTCCAAAGGGTTGTTAGCAAAAACAATAATTTTTTGTGGGGTATTGGCCAAAACATTCTTATAGAGAGTCAATAGAAGACCCTGGTGTAAGGGTGGAGAGGCACCATTTTTTATATAGTAATGTAGAGAAGAAAGAAAGTAAAAAGGGATATTTTTCTATTCCTTGTGCCTAATGTAATTTAATAAGGGAAAGTGACAACCATACATTATTTTAAATCTTCCTTCCAAGGTAAAGTAACACATTATGTGTAGACTTACCATACCAAAGGGGGTTCGATTTCTAAATGGGGAGAGAATTCCTCTTTAGATGATTCTTTCATCACCTCGAATATAAGTTTCTTTCCTTTTTTTCTTGTCACCCACATTGGCCAATCGGGTTGACCTTCATTCTCCAAAATGAGAGGTTCTGGAGCTACCACCCCCCTTGACATTATCTTTTGGGTTGTCCATGATTTCAATAGTTACATTTTTTAAACCCTATTTCACTGAAGTATCTTGTTTCCTCTTTTTGTGATCTTGGGTGCTAGAAGTAAGTTTTCTTTTCACCAGGGAAGCTTTTAACAGTTCCTCTTCAAGAGGAGAAATTTCCCCACCTTTATGAATGCCTTTTTTAGTTTTTGTAACCCTAGAAGAGGGATTTTTAGGAGACACATGCGAAGTACTACTAATGAGCTTTAATTACAGATGGTTGTTAGCAAAAACAATACTTTTTTGTGGGGTATTGGCCAAAACATGCTTATAGAGATTCAATATAAGATTCGGTGTAAGGGTGGAGAGGCACCATTTTCTATGCAATGATGCAGAGAAGAAAGCAAATAGAAAGGGACATTTATTTATTCCTTGTTCCTAATGTGATTTAATAAGGGAAAGTGGTAGCTGTACACTATTTTAAATCTTCCTTCCAAGGTAAAGTAATGCATTATGTGTAGACTTACCATACTAAAGGGGGTCAGTAGCTTCTCCCGGTTGTAGCCATTCTGGAACCTTTCTAGTTTTTTATATTTTCAAAGAAGTTGTCTATGAATCTTTGATAATTCTTGCTACTATGTTTCACCACTTTTAAGCCCTTGTTATTGAGTCCTATCGCCTCCATAATGAGCTTAGTCATCACCATAAAATTGATGTTTCCTATCGGAACTTGTTGATTCTTCCAAGAATTGTAGAATCTAAACATTATCACATCGTTGAAAACTTGCATGGCTTGAAAAAAGGAGTCAGAACCGCATCTTCAAAGATTTTCATAGCTCCACATTTTGTTGTATTGGAATGAAAAAAAGTGGTTTTGACCTCTTTCGTGGGCCTCCCATTTTACCTCCTCCCACCTTTGAGCTCACAAAATGCTTTTGCAAAGGAAGAAGGCATTCAAAAATAGGGTGAGGGTTGTTGCAAAAGAAAGAAATCTTACTCATTAAAATAGAAAGATGACATGAGTGATTTTGCCTCGGGAATATTAACTCCACCATAGTAGCAAGCCACTTGTCGTATAATCTGTACTTGATGGGATTTCTATTAATAATTTTTTTTAATTATATTCCTCTTCCTTGAATAGTCATGATTGATGAGAGATGTATCAATCGCACAACTTGTAAAAATATCCCTCGAGTGAGGATTGGAAAATCTATCCAACTCTTCAGTGGGGTTGATAATAATCACACTCTTTTTCACAGATTTGTTATCAATGATGATACCAATATCACCTTTACTATAAAAATCATTATTAGGATAGTTCAAAAACTGTGATTTTTTTAATTTTAATATCATTATCCTTTCTTTTACGAGAAAAACTTCCACTATCTTCCATGAATCTTAACTTAGATTTATTAGGGTGATGATGCTTCTTCATTCTGTAAAGGTTATAAAAAGACCATGAGAAATCAACTCCAACCTTACACATTTTACCTAGGTCACTTATCATTGCAATTTTAAAAACTTTTGTTTATCCCAATTCTTTCATCTAAAATTAACTCTTTTATTTTTGAGGAGCCTTTTCGTATCCACAACTTATCCAGTAAGGGTAAGATATTCCTTCATTAGAAGTTGCATCTACAAAATTGTTTCCTTATTTGAAGGTATGTCAAATCTTGAACATGAGAAAACCCTCAATCAAATGTTTAGAATGATCATGTCTCTTATTGCCTAGGGAGCATCAAAATCTCCCTTAAGAATGTCAATTATTAATTTAGAATCTTCTTCTCTAACAACTTGATTGAAGCCCATTTCTTTCATTCTTCTTAGCCCCCACCAAGTAGCAAAAGCTTCTACCACATTGTTGGTGTAGAATCCTAAATTATTAACATAACCTTCAATAAGGAAACCATTATGATCTCTTATCACACCTCTAGCAACAACTATACTCGGATTCCCTTTCAAACATCCACCAAAATTGAGTTTTGTCCATTCTTCCTTAGGGGGAAACCATTTAGTTAACCTTATGTTCTTGATATTAGCTCAGTTCACCTTGGTTAAATTTTTTTGATCCCCCAATTCTGTTATAAATCCCTAGGTCTGCATAAGAAATCATCTTTTTAGATAAACCATAATGACTAGAGTTAATATTTTCCCGAATTTGTTGTTTTATGTTTGAGAAAACATCCATACTGCTCCTCTTTATATCTCTGAAGATTCTATTGTTTCTTTCTTTCCATAATCCCCATGAAACAAAAGGAGGGATTTTCTTCCACAAATCCTTAATGATAGGGTTCCAAAAAGGGCAAATCAATTTTCAATAAAATACCTTAGGGAGCAGGGGAAAACCTAATTTATCAGAAGAATCCTTAAGATATGGGTCCAAGCCTCTTTGGAGAAAGAATAATGAAAGAATAGGTGTTCAATATTCTCAATCTCCTCATAACAGAGAGAACATCTATTTATAAGTTGATGACCTCTCTTAATAAGATTGCCAATTGTGAGAATGCTACCATGGACTACAACCCACCAAAAGTAGTTAATTTTGGGGATTAGTTGAGCAATTGACCCACATTAATGAAATAAACCTTGCTTTTGGTATAATCGATGTGTCAAGTACAAAGGCCATAGCATAATCTTGCACAGTAGATTTCCAAAGGGATGCTTCAACAATTGACAAACTGCTAATGAGAGGTAGGAGGTAGAGAAGAAGCAACTTTAATCCCTTTGAGAGATTCATGAATGAGATTTTTTGTATATTTCTTCCTAGGACTTCTACTGCAATGATGAATAGGTAAGGGGCTAGGGGATCTCCTTGTTTTAACCCACCCTCTACCACAAGAGCAGTGCCCTTTTGGGATCCCATTTTTCATGACCAAACATTCTGGGGTAGTAAAAAAAACTTTTAGAAGCTTTAAAAATATTCCTTTAAACCCAAACTTCTTAAGAACAACAAGAAGAAACAACCAAGAGATTTTATCATAGGCCTTTGAAATATCCAGTTTAAGAGCCATGCCCAATTTTTTACTATACTCTATTGAGTGCATATATTCATGAGTGACTATGGAAGCATTAATAATTTTTCTTCCTTTTACAAATACTATTTTATTCTATGAGATCATTTTGTACAGCCCCTTTCAACGGGTTAACAATAAGCTTGGAGAATATTTTGCAGACTATATTGCATAAGCTTATGGGTCTATAAACCTATAATGAAGTAGTATCCTATTTATTGGGGATAAGCACAACAAAGGTGAAATTTATTTGATTGAGCAATCTTCCTGACCTAAAAAATTCCTTGGAAGATTTAAGAAGATCCTTTGAAATGATATACCACAAATTTTGGAAGAAGGCAGGGGGGAAGCCATCGAGCCCGGGGCTTTGAAGGCTCCGAAAGAGAACACTACATTTTTTACTTCTTGCAACATTATAGGTTTCTCTAGCTCCTCAAGATCCTGATCATAAATCACGTTAGGGATTATTTGAAGAAGTTCATCCATCCCAAGAACCTCTTATGTAAGATCAACACCAATTTTTTTGAAAAAGGAAACAACAACATCTACTATATCCTTTTCCAAGGTCAAAATAGAGCCATCTTCTTTAAACAAAGATCTTATAATATTTATTTTTTATGTTTCATGGTGGATTGGCGAAAAAAATTGGTATTTTTGTCCCCCTCCCTCATTCATTGAATCCTTTATTTTTGTTTCTAGAATATTTCCTCCATTTTTGAGGTCTTCATCCATTCCATATGTAACCCCATTTCTTTATTCATGGTCTCCTCACCATTAATTCCTTCCTCCATTCTTTCTTGAATTTCCTTCAAATTTGATAAGACATTCTTCTTTTGATGAAAGATGTTTCTAAAGGAGAACTTATTCTAGTATTTTACTTTATCTCTTATCCTTTTGAGTTTTTGAAAAAACAATACATTGGAGTACCTTTACAGGGAATATTCCACCACTTTTGAATGAGATCCTTGAGGTTGGGGTGAGAATTCCACATAATTTCATACTTGAAAGGAAAGGGGCCCCTATCCAACTCCTCCTCCCAAACCAAGAGGATAACACTATATACAAGGATTATGTTATTGTAAAGGGACTTTTTGACATTTTCAAAAGTTTGTATAAGGCGATTTTTGGAATTATGCAATTCTACAAAGAAATAGAAAGCATTCTTGAAGATGCATTCATGGTGCTTTCTATGCGTTATCATTAATATTTTCATATGCTAAGTTGGTGATAACCTTTGTGATCCAAAATCTTATTTGTGAATGTGAATAGTCAATCTTTCATTAATCACATTTAGGAAATTTTTATTTCTTGGTATCTTGATTTGAATGTGTTACCATTTTGAAAATCTTGAAATCAATATGAAGCTCGTATGCGTAGTCTATGATCTTGGTAATGAAATTATTTATGTTTCTTTTCATGTATATTTAAAAATCCAAATAAAATCATACGAGGGAGCTTCCCCTCTCAAACACAGAGGAAAATTGTTGTTTCATAAGCAATCTCTCAAATTGTTGGAGCATTATTGCCACTTTCCATTAGGTGAGTCAAGTATCATTTCAAGTGCAAATCCTCTTACCAACAAAATTATCTTTTTGCATTCGTTTTAACCATATGTATTTTGTTGTTATACTCATACTTCATATCATGGTGAATAGTCAACAAGACTCTCTTCATGACATGAATCCACAGTCTACCAAGAAGAAGATTGTATAGGAGAGTATTTGTCATGACGTGGATAAGGGTAGGAAAAGTCACAAGGTCCTACCTTCATGGGTAGTGAAATTGTCCCCAATGGTTTCCTAGCAACATTATCAAAGCCATGAATAGAAAGATTATCAAGTTTAATGAGATTTTTATCCACACCAAGCTTATCTAGAAGGTCAATGCTACAAACATTAAGACCTGATCCATTGCCAATAAGAGTATGTCTAATCCCAATTTTATTAATGATTACATATGCCACGATGAAATAATTTTTATTTTGAACCTTAGAAGGAGGTGATTCGCATTTAGGATATCCAACTTTGTTGCTTGCATACAATCAAACAAGGCTACTACAACATTTGGTTTGATAAAAGGTGAGATATCAATCTTTTACAAAGCCTCTTTGAGTATCTTGTGGTATGTAGGTGAAGTTTGAATTAAGTCCCAAAGAGATATATTGTCTGGAGTATTACAAAGTTGTTCAACAAGATCATATTCTTTATCACTATGTTGAGGAAGATGACGTGCGAGGGGAAGATACGGTTGAGGAAATGGAATAAAGGTTGGCATTTTCTCTGGTTGTTTGTTACTTCAAGTGTTATACATTTGAGCAATTGTGTGATAACTTGGTTGCTACAACACATGTTGGTGTGTATAGTTATTTTGAGTGAGTTGCTTTGTAAAGTTTAGGATAAGACCAAGAGGTTTAGATTGGTTTGTAGGAGGTGCTATAATGAAAGGAGGTCTAATAATTAGTTGTGGGTTTACAATTTCAACTAAGTTAACTACTTATTGATGACCTTTTATTGATGGGAGATCTAATGTCAATGTTGAATTTTCATCTATGCAGGCCACCCCTTACTATCATTTGAAGGATAAAATGTATTAATTACTACATCCACTTGTGCCAAGATATCCTCCCAAGTAGGAGAGATATTGAAAGAGGGGCAAAATTGAGTTTCATGATTACTTGAAAAATGAAGATTAGGTAAAGTATCAATGATTGCATCCTCTTGCGCCAAGATACCCTCACAGGTAGGAGAGATATTGGGAGTGGGATCAAAGAAAAATAAAAAGAGGAGAGAGAAACTCATTTCCACATGCTTGTAAGAAAAGTTCTTGAAATTGCTTAACAATGTTTGACAATAATACATTAATTATGACAAAACAAGTTTTTTGTAAAGAAAATATTTTTCTATGTCTCTCAGATCAAACTAGTAGTGCATAGTAGAATTAGAAAGTTTCAGGATAGACTTCCAAAAATAGGAACTGAATCTAAAAAAATACCATAGATAGGCTTTTCCACAAAAAAATTGATGCCAAATTGACTAGATGAGGGCGCTAGCACCCTAGACCAGAGGTGCAAGATTTTACCTAATTAAAATTTTGGAAATAAACTACAATGTTTGAGAATTTGAGGTTGCATAGGTTTAGGTCTAGAAGCAAACAAATTTTTGGAAATGCATGAAAACCTAGTTTTTCTATGTGTAGAACACACGTGCATAAATTTTATGTTTTTTAAAGAAATTTCATATATCCAAATGATAATTTTTAAAATTTAAAATGTTGTAATTGATTGGATTTCTCCTAAAAATTCAAAAAAGAAACACTTTTTGATATTTTGAAATGAAAAACACTATACCATTCTTTAATTTTTCAATTCTATTCACTAAAATATGCATGCACTTTTGATAAATAAAAACAACTTAAGATTGCAATCAAATTTATTAATGAAATAACTCATACTTAAGCCCTAATTAAATATGAAATTATTCAATTAGATTCATAATACGTTTCAATTTTGCTTTTAATGTATGATGGACAAAGAATGAAAATGCATAGTTTTAAAAATGAAACAAATGCAAATCAACAACAAGATCTTCAAATAACTTAGGTTTTGAATCAATTTTCAAAATTTATGCTAGAAAATTCAAAAAATTGCAAGTGTAAGATATGTCGGGTTCACCAAAATTTAGAGTAGGAAAAGTGATCCTAGATCCAACTAGGATTAGCTTCTTTTCACTTGCCCTCTATATTTGGACACAAAAACTAGGGTTGATGATTGGCTTACTGCCACAAGGGAGATCCAATCTACCAAGGTTTTGGTCCTTTTAAGTGGTAAAGATGACAAGTTTTACGTGTGTTTTAACAAGCCTATTTGACACAAAATCCTAGATATGCAAACGTAATTTATCGCACATATGAAAATGAAAACTATCGAAATAATTTTAGATCTAAGAAGGAGATACAGAGAGGAACTTGCTATTCAAAATTGAGCTTAAATTGGGTGGACAGGGGCGTGGGTGCCCTAGAATTGAGTTGCTACTTTTTTAGGATCTAAAAACTCTGAAAGGTAGGTTATAGTCTGCTCTATGTTTCTCGTGACCTGCTCCTCATGAAACTTTTGAATTTGTCTTGCACACATGAAAATAGGGGGAAAGATTATGTTGTATAGGAGCTTGCCTAAGTCAAACTCTGTTTTGGTGTTTTCACCTCCATGTATAATAAATAGTGATGATTAAGAGGGCATGCCCTAGGTCAGGAAAAGGCCAAATGGATAATAACTGACTGAAATAGTAAATGATAATTGACAATATTACTTTTGGTATGAAATATTTGATGAATTGATGCCACACCATAAGTTGCCACAAAATTTGCTTAATGGATGATTGGATTGCTCGATAGATCTACAAGAGGTTAGTTCACAAAACAAAAAATATTGCTATAGATAGCTTGCAAAGGATAACTCAATACATCATCATAATTTCTTTCTCTTATTTCTTCTCTCCTAATGTTCAAATGAGGATAAAACTTGTCTATATATGCATTATAATTGATAATTTTAGTTATATACTGACTTGGGATCTTTTAATCCACCAAGGACCACCACTAAAGCCTCAAATTTAAATTAGATCCCCTTTAAGGTCAGGGGTGCTAGCCCCTTGACTTAGTGATTTTGCCTTAAATTTATTAGGGTGTCGGGGAGTTTAATGTATTTTTATGATTTAGCCCCAAAATGAATGTTATTAATACAATTAATGTTGTGAGCAAAATAGGGTGTCAAGGTAGTGTGAAATTGCTAGGGGTAACAATTTACGACACTACAATATGTATATGTGTGTATAAATACATACATACATACATATGCATGCATATACATATATATGTGTGTGTATGTGTGTGTATATGCATGTATATATGTGTGTGTATATGCACATATATATGTGTGTATATATGTATACACACACACATATATATATATATATATACACACATATATGTATATGAATACATATATGCATGCATGTATGTATATACACATATATACATACATGTATATACATATATAGTTTATAAACATATATATATATACATACATACATATTGTACACATAGATATAGACACATATGTGTGTGTGTGTATAAAACTTTAATTTTTAGGCTATAAAGTGGGACCAAAATAAAAATTCTAAGTTTTTCAACATCACTTCTAGGGATGATTGTTGCATAAATATCTTTGAGATCCACAATTACAAAAAAGGGCCTCAAAAACCTCCCAAATCAAAAGTTAAGGCCTTTGGAAATTGGACCTTCCATATTGGAAATGTAAAAATATAGGACACAAAAGAGTTGTAAGAGGGAGTTACACTTGTTGACAAACTCATGGTGCATGTTGTGAGTTTTCATAAGGCATCTTTGAATGAAGATATTGAAGCCAAAATAGAACACCTAGTTGTTGAGTGGATTATGATGAGTTTATGACAGGTAAATAAGATAGCCTATTTTTAGCATATGGACTCATCTTGCAATTTGGGTGTTGATTCTCTAACTA
Organism: Sequoia sempervirens; assembly: GCA_007258455.2. Taxonomy (NCBI): domain Eukaryota; kingdom Viridiplantae; phylum Streptophyta; class Pinopsida; order Cupressales; family Cupressaceae; genus Sequoia; species Sequoia sempervirens. Next base: position 203,980 of record VDFB02252248.1, read on the forward strand.
GGGGTTTAGGTGCCACATTTTGGGTGGCTTTAGCTCATGGTTTACTAATTACCATTTTATGGTTTCATTGGGTGCTTGAGATGGTGATTTTTGTAGCTATCATTATGCTACTATGATTACTCTATGTCTCTAGTTAGTGATACTCCTATAAAGGCTTAGAATCTACAAGTATATTATAACCTTTGATTACTAAATAATACATTAATTTGCTTTCGAATATGGGGTTTTCTCCTGAAAGGGTTTTTTCCATGTAAGTCGCTATCTTATGATATATTATTTTATTGTGTTTATTTCCTTGTAACTACAAAGATTTAGTTTATTTACACATATCTCCTCTCATAGATTAGTGTAGGAAGTGTATTTTACATCTCTACTTCCTTTTACAAAAATAAGAAGCCACAAAGATAAATATTACAACTACCAATATTGGATAGGTTGTGAACATAAGTGGAGAGAAGATCTCACATGTAAGAGGTATGTCTCAAAATCTTCATTTTTGTGTAAGTTTTAATATTTTTTAAAAGAATGGGGCCTATAGAACACACTAGTGTGAATGAGGTGAAATGGATATGTGAGAGATGCTAGCATCCACCTTACATGCTAGCATCCACAAGACATAATAGGGGTCCATAGGACATGCAGACATCTCTAAACTACACAAATGTCTAGAAGACACATAGAGGCTCATGAGATGCACAAGCATCCATAAACTATGTTATTGTCCTATTAGGAACCAAAAAATGAAGAAAGATAAAAGTAGTAAAGAGATTGTAGAACCTAGAAAGAAATATAATTTTAAGAAATGAAAAGATTTACTTTTGCTTTAGAAATTAATGAAGCATGTGTTGATGTTCTAAAAGATACATCATAGTTGTGAGAGAGGCTATGGAATGGGTATTGCTAGCACTGTAATTGAGGGTGAGAATCTTGACACTTGATGAGGCTCTTCTCCTCCATGATGTAGGGATTTTACTAGGTGTATGACATGCCCAACACGAGTTAAAAAAAAGATGATGCTTATAACATTAATGGAGTGATGGGATTTAGATGCCTCAGCATACCACCTTCCTGTAAGTGACTTGATAGTGACCCTTGAGTACTTATACAAGGTTCTACATCTATTAATTAGGGGGACACATTTAAAAATCATGGATAAGAGGCCAACATATTATATCCAAAAAGGATAGTTGTATGCCTTGGGTAGAGTGATATAGGGAGATCCATCATGACATATTATATTAAGGATACTCCAATAGGGAGGAGAGAAAACACTATTGCTTGCAGAGGGTTCTAATTGTAATTGTGACCATGCATATAGTGATAGATATTTGAGGCACATATTTGCATGGAGGGCTAGTGTACTACATCAAATATATGATGAATCACAATATAATGTACAATTAGGGTAGAAGGCTTATGCACTTGTACCATGACCTAATCAAATATGTGTGGGATGAGAGAGCATAATTTATTTGCATGTGTCTAATTGTATACATGAGCAATGGAGCACATTATACTAGATTGATTAGTGGGGTACTTGATAGACACAACGTTTGATTCCTCATAGGCCCATGCATAAATCTCGAGACAAGTATGGTAGTTTAAAGATTTGTTATTTTGGAGATAAACATTCAACTAGTTGCTAGGAAAAACCATCATTTAGAACCCCTATATAGGGATGGTCCACTAGGTTGAAATAACATGATAGATGATAAAGATGTAGAGATGTCAATAGTTTCATAGTTGACTAGACTAAATCCTAAAGTAGTTTTATTATGTCATAGTCATGTGATAGTTTGGGTAGGTTCAAGATGTGCCCCCATAGCTCACCTTGTATATAAGAGCATATTAGAGTTACCTACAAGTGGGATGTGTACTTAGGCCTTTATTTGTAGATTTAGAGATGTCAAACACATATGAACCTAATTAAAATGCAAAACCAACTATGAATATGGATCACCCTAGAGTACATCACATGATGGACCATAGCTAGATCATGTTGCAAGGTGTGACCCTTGGTCTTCCTTGCAGCACTAGCGCTTGGGTTTGTGACATGGTCTAATAGCCTCTTGTGGTTCTTAACCGAAGCTTGTATCGAGCATTGACAGGTTGATCTTTTGGTGCAACGACAAGTCCAACAATTGGTATTAGAGATGGTCACAGGTTCAAACACCTCGCTTGTGCTAGGGGGGATTGTTGCAAGGTGTGACCCTTGGTCTTCCTTGCAACACTAGCGCTTGGGTTTGTGACATGGTCTAACCGCCTCCTGTGGTTCTTAACCGAAGCTTGTATCAGGCATTGACATGTTGATCTTTTGGTGCAACGACAAGTCCAACAAATCCATGCTAAACTTTCTAGCAAATATAACAACAAGAGATATAGGGCCTCAAGTAGGATCAAGTGATGGTGGGGATGGGGAGCAAAGGAGGAGGATGAGCTAGAGAGTGATATAAGGATGTATCAATAAGAGGTGATAAAGGAGGAGAGAGAGAGGAAATGGTGTTAACCTAGAGTTAAAGATTAGGAGGTGGATCTGGACAAATGGTAGAGTATGGAGAGAAATTGAGCTATAACTAAGAGAGCCATAGGGGTGGGATTGAGTGTAGGCTAAGCAACACTCACAAACACTAATTAGTAGGTTGAAGACACACACAGGTATAAGGTTTTATATGCATGTTTTCTTATGATATCTTAGAATGCTAGAGGCTTATATTCAATACTTTCATATTTATTTGTTTACTTTTTATAACGAACATGTGAGAGTGGCTAGACTACATCATATAAGTTCTCGTGGAGATGGTGCCACAAGTTCGGTTGGAGCATTATGTGCATGAAAAATGCTAATCAAGACCCACCAATATATGATTTGTTGATGTATTTGAGCCCATTAGCCAATTCAGAGATGTATGCCAAAAGAAACTAGAGAGAAAATAGTGCAGTCATTGAGGTCATATCACTCAATCTCGAGGTAGATACTATCATGACAAAGAAATACCAAGTGCAAGTGAGGGTTGGCACATTATAGGCAAAGGTAGATTGGTTGAGGGAAAAAATGGCTACAATACTTGGCCCATAGACCCCACACTAGATCACCACTGAGTGTAGGCCTTGATGGAAGAGATTAGTAGGTTAAGGGAAAAAAAGGTCAAACATAAGGCATAAGTTATAGAGTATAGAGGTGACCTGCAATGTTTACATGGACAAAATACTTCCATGATGCAAATAGAGTTAGGTACCTCAATTGTCAACCATAGAGACAACTACCAACACATGGACCACAAGCACCCTCACCTTTAGAGGATCAACCCATGATATTTGAGGGGTTAGAGACCCATGGTTGGACATTGTGTAGAGATGCACCACATTTTATTGTAGTGGTTCATAAAAGTTATATTTGACAATTTTTGTATACTCGTTGATTTTGATATATACACCCCTATTTTCGTTTGGATTTATTTGTGTTATGATTTCGATAGATGATGTTCATTATAGATTATTTAAATGTTGATTTATGAATATATTAAATGTATGTTAAATATTTTGATAAAAGTGAATGTTAAATATTTTAATAAAAGTGAATGTTTTAACATACATAATTATTTTATATAAAATGTGATTAAAAAAGTAAATTAATTAATTAATGAACAAAAATAAGTTCCATAAATAATTAATTAAGTTCATGAGAGTATAATTTATGAAAAACACTTAAAAAAGAAATATTACGATGTGAGAAAAGAAAGAAAATAAGAACACTTGATATTATGTACAAAAAATGATTTCAATGTGGAGTTTGAAAGAATGAGGGGTGTCCCCACATTAGTCACGTGTGAAGTATTGGGATATGTTTTATTCAAGGTGGTGGTTGAACATATAGGTGAGGGAAATTATAATAGAATGGTCTTATGCATAAAAGCGATGAAGATGAATGACGTTGATCGGTTCCTTTAAGAGATTAAGTATCTAACATAGGTAGGGCATAAGCGCTTGAGCCATAAATCAATTAAATGACATAATTCCCTAACCAATTAGGGTTAAATTTACCCTTATTATTGGGAGATGCGGTTGTATTGTGCTGATTTTCATATATAAATAAATCATTGATTTGAAAGGAACAAGGGAGAACATGTTGATTATAGGATCACTCAAGCTATCATTGGTAAGTGTGAAGGTCCTCCAAGGCACTTCGATGATGTTAACCAAGGGATTCAAGTTCTTGGTGACATACTTTATAATAAGTAGTATCATTCACGAGCTCAAGGAGTTAGGGGAGAGGATCTAATAGTTGTGCACCCTAACTTCGCGTCATTAATTATCTTATGTGGAAATTTCAAATCGCTCTTAATTTTTTACAACTTACTTGGCAAGTCCCCTACTTATAACTTCTGTTTCAGGACCACATCATTAAATATGATGCCACATCAACATGCTTTTTGTCAAGGTGTCCAAAAAGGCCCCAAAAAAAAGTGAGACCAATACTGGTGCATTCACATCATGGGTAGTTGAGCGCCGATGTGGCATCACATGAGTGGTTGCTTTTTAGATCAAAGGAATACATTTTGTTTAATTATGGCTAGTCAAGTCACAACTATTGGGCATTATATAAACAACTACTATCACAACTATTGAAACATGCTCAACTGCTGGGTCCTCTCCCCTAGACTTGAAGAGAAGGGATTTCGAGATCCAAAGGCATATCGACCTTAGTGTCATATACAAGAGAAAAGGGTGTAGTACCTATGGGGGTATGAACACTCATACAATAGGACCAAAAATCATATGAACATTAAGTATATCAATCTTTTTCATGTTTTATCATGGTTTTTTTTCAAGGTTTTTTTGTACTCTCTAATGGTGGTCTGGAACTACTTTAATTATTGTTGTTGTAGCAACATATTTTAATTTTTTTGTATCCTCTAATGGTGGCCTAGAACTGCTATTTTTATTGTTGTTGTAGCAGCATGTTTTGCTATTTTTGTACTCTCTAATGGTGGCCTATTAAACACCACTTCCTTCTGTTTTAGTTTTCTTTTTGATGTAAACTGATTTATTCTTCTTTATCCAATTAAAAAAAATACTTTCTCAATGGTCTTGTTAGAAGTTTCTACTTGACCATTAGGTTGAGGGGGATAATATGGTGTAGAAAAATGATGTTGAATACAAGATTTGTCAAGGAAAATTTTCATATCTTTATTTTTAAATGAGGAGACACTACTAAAAATGAAAGCTAAAGGAATCTTAAAGAAATAAATAACGTGGTCTATAAAAATTGACAAATTACTTATTAGTGTTGGAGCGTAAGGGAATAAATTCAACCCACTTACTGAACGAACTAGTGGTAATAATAATGAATGTATGTCCTTGAGTAGAGGGTGGGAAAAGTTTACAAATTAGGTCAAGACACCAAATATTAAGAGGCTATGAATAATTAAAGGGTTGCAAATCCTGTGTAGGGGCGTGGATTTAATATTACTGTGTTATTGGTGAGTCAATAATTTCTTGACAAAATCATGTGAATTTTTAACTAATTATAGCCCATGAAAAGAATTTTTTGATGTAGCACTTCATGTTAGGAATAAGGTGTTGTACACCTTGAACAATAAAGAATTATTTAATTATGCAAAATAAACATTTATTAATGGTATGTCTCTAGGAGATGGTTTAGCCACATTAAATATTTATTTGGGTCCACTTGTAAATTTGTATGTAACATTGGTTAGATATGTTATGTGTGGGTTGAAATATTGGGAAATGTAGTACCAAAAATTAAATATCGGGGTTAATGGTTTTGTGCACTCATAGTTCTAGGCACATGGTTTTATCTTACCATAAATGGTTGTTTTATGTGAGCTTGATTTTATAAAAGCAAGCACATATTTAGTAGTTGAGGTTGGTTAGTTGTTTGGCTTCGTTGTCATTGTATTGAGATCTCTTCTAAAGAGTGCATATGTGAAGAATTGCATGGGATGTGTCAATAAATGATTGGACACACAGAGGATGCATTGTAGGACCTTGATGTTTCAAAAGTATTCATGTAAGCTCTGTAAGTGTATTGCAATGTTTTTATTGCTAAATAATGCATTGAGTGTTGATGCTTTTGAAGGTTGGGTTTTTATCACTGGAGGGTTTTCCCAGGGTGTATCTTGTGTAATCTTGTTGTATTTATTTGATATTTGCATTATGGTCATTATATAAGCTTGTATGCATACTTTTTTCTCATGGAGTTATGTAGGAAATAGTTTGATCAACCTGGTATAATTTTTCTAAGACTTTATTATGATAGTTACTATTGCAAGCATAAAAAATTGCTTATTGAAGAGAAAGGGAGGTTTCTATTGTAGTTAAATATCATAAAATTGTGTCATTATATCCTTGATGGTATAGAATAGAATGGGAAACATTATTGTGTATGCAAATGCATAATTTTTTGGAATTAGGTGGAAAGGTTCTTGTTGCCACTTTGTGCCTCCATTTTTATTTCTTATAATTGATTTGAGAAATATTAATGTTTTATCATGCTCAAATATGCCTTTGGTAGTTGTAGTCTCCCTTTCCCAAACTTTAGTTAAATACCCATTTGAAAAAATCCCAAAAGCGGCTAATACTTCCCCTTTCTTCATTTCAATCTCATTAGGATTTTAGGTCCCCTTTGGACAAAGTCCAAATGTTCAAGTTCCTTCCCTACTCTGTGTTCCCTTTGGTTTCGTCAGGACTTCGATTCCCCTTTGGACATTTGGAAAAAGTCCAAATATTCACATTCCTTCCTTGTTCCTCGTTTCCCTTTTCTTCCCTTTGGTTCTGCCAAGACTTCATATCCCCTTCAAATATTTGGTCCTATTAGGATTTTAGGTCCTCTTTGGAAATTTGGAAAAAAGTAAAAATGTCCAAGCTCCTTCCCTACTCCTCGTTCCCCTTTTTCTTCCCTTTGGTTCCATCGAGACTCTAGGTTCCCTTTAGACATTTGGTCCTTTTGAGATTTCGAGTCCCCTTTGTACATTTGGACAAAGTCCAAATTTTCAAGTTCCTTTCCCATTCCCTGTTCCCCCTTTTTCTTCCTTGGGTCCCGCTAGAACTTCGGGTCCCCCAAGGACATTTGGACCAACTCCTGCCTCCTATCAAATTTTCATCATTCAGCCCAGAAAGTGCCATTAATGTGCAATGAATTCCTTAACTACCAAGTCTAATTTGTGGAGCTATAGGAAAGATTTTAAATGTATTTTTTGTTGGTGTAAATAGGTGTTTTACCTATCTAGGTCCTATTTATATGTTAAATCCACTTATGTCCTAGGAAGGAATTCTTGTAATAATAGCAACCATCTAATTACTCTTCCTATGACAACAGGTTTATTCATTAAAAAGTGAATTATAGAATGATTAATATGAATAAACACTTTATATCATGTGATATAATGATAAAATTTATTAATTCCATATATAAAAGCTAAAGATTCTTTTTCAATTATTGTATAATTTACTTCAACGCTTGTGGAATTTTTACTTATGTAATAAATAGAATAAAATAGTGTATTATCTTTTTGGACCAACATTGCTCCCATCAAGGTATCAAAAATGCCAGTGTGAATATGGGATAGTAACTCCCTATTAGGGCTACATAATACTAGTTTAGTAATAAGCTTTTCTTTAATCTCCTCAAAAGCTTGTGGACACTCTGTTGAGTATGTTGGTATTGGTTTGTCCATTATGAATAAGATGGAGGTTGTTTCTATCCCCCATACCACCCATGTTGAACAAGAAAAGAACTAGTTTTCCCACTAGGCCTCATGTGATAAGGTACATTAAAATCATTCCATGGGGGCATAACTCCTAGTGGCCAAGGCCTTCATCAAGCTATATAATAAACAGGTTCTTCTGTATACTTGAAATTTCTTCCATATCTACTAGTAAGGGCCATAAGCTAGTGCTACTACTAACATATTCTAGGGAAGAAATATTAGATTTATTGTAGGGGTATTCTTCACTAGTGTGTTTCTTACAAATATAGGACAAAAAATGACAAGTTCTTTTTTAGCTCCTTCCTATTTTTATGAGTGTATAAAGTATCAATTTGTTTCTCCATGTGACTTATAAGATTAGTTTTTAATTCATCAAGTAATGTATCTAGTTCTCGCATGGTAATACCTGTTGTGCCTCCTTAAGACGTATGTTTTCCATAATAGATCCTTACAAATAAGTGGGATCTTGAGTAGTTCTTGATGGAGTCTGTAGAATTTTTGAGTTTTGGGTCATGCTATTCAAAGCTTCAATGTGTTTTGATAGTTTTAAGAGGGCTATGGTTTGCAAGTCTTTTGTACAGGGTTCACCATAGGGCTAAAACCATCTTAAAACCCTAATTGTTCTTTTGCTTATTTGTTCTCTCTATTTTCTCGTTGACTGGTTGAGTCAGTTCTTGGTTGGTTTAAGTTGTGTCTTATGTCTTTGCATCCATGTCCTGACTAATCCCTTGCTTCATTTTCACCACTTGAGCCCATATTTCCAAATTCTTTGAAAATTTGGCTAAGTCTAAAGTTTGCTAGTCTTTTGGTTGGTTACCAGAACTTCTTCACCTGTTGACATGGTTACCATAACCTATGCTTTTACTGACTAGATGCAAAATTTGGCTAAGTATCAATGTTGTCAGCATTTCATGTTGTTTTTAGAACTGCGTCAGTCACCACCATGGTTTCTATAACCTTTGCTTTCATCGACGATGTCCATCTTTTATTTTTATTTGGCCCTAAGTTTCATTCATGCCTTTTCCTTTGTTAATCATCATCTATTCATTTTCCTAGGCATGGCCACCCTTTTAAACAACTTACTGTCAATGTGCTTATTATTTCACTTAAGTGTTCATCCATCGCACCATCCCTTTGCATCACATTTTGGTTCCTAGCGGCATGAAGTGAAGATGTGATGTGCGATGTTCCATGATCAATGAATGCAATGAAGAGGAGAAGATCCAACAGTTATCGCAAGTGATCTTCATATCACATTTGTGTTTCATGAAAACTAAAGCTTTTTTGCAATATGCGATATGAAAAGGAAGAGAGGGTTATGCGAGAAAATATTCTATTCACATTGCATGAAGTCTATGCATCACAAATTTGAACAAGGGAGTTGTATGAAGAAGTGCAATATGCGATATAAGAATATATTAAAGGAATACTCTAATGGACATGTGGCTGATTAAGGTTGTAGTGCAAGGTTTTCTCACATCCTAATTTCAATTCACAAGGCATGGGGTTCAAATGTGATGTGTGATATAAGGATTGAAGGGAAGGCATAATAAAAAAATATTCTTGGGACAACTAGCGGAAAATTATTTCATCACATAACTCTAAGCCATCACAAAAGTTATTTCTCAGCGGCCAAAGGAGGACACGATGTATGGGAGGCGTGCGATAACCGTTGATCATATAACTTATGTGATCAAGCAATTATGATTTAAACTTCACGGAGGACTTAATCTTAGCCATCCACTTTATATTCGATGGTCAGAATTTAAACAAGAACGGATAGTTGACAATTATGGCGCGACATGAAGATGTTTAGAGAAATGTAGGAGTGGATGAAAGGAATTTTTTATTTTCAGAATTTAACTCTCTTTTATTGCGCATTTTCTTGGAGACATGGGAACATGCCTTTGCAACTTAGTGGCGATGGTTTTTCTAAAATTCTCCCTTATGCACGATTAGGGTTTTAAATGTTGTAACTGAGAAATTGAATTGAATGGTGTCAGAGGCCCGAAGCTTGTTGCTCCCTTATTCTATAAAAGGGAATTCATGACCTGCTATATAGATCTTTGGGTGAATTTGTAATGAATTGCAGAGAATTGAGTTGAGGTCATTCTAGGGTTTTGGTGTTTGAGCCTTGTAATTGGTAGTGTTGCATTACAACACTGGCATTTTGTGGAATTCAATGGAAAAATTCTTTAGCCAATTATCTCTTGATGTATGGTTTGCACAAATTATGAATGAACAAATCAAGGATCTTTCAATTTGTCTCTATGGTTGTGTCTGTGTGTATATGTTTTTGATTAAGGCTCTTATTCAAAGAATAGGTTAAATTCTTTATTGAGAACATAGGTTTGTGTGAATGAATACTAGGATTTGATAAGTAGAGTTGGCGAGGAATACTGAGCATAATATTGTAAGGTAGTATTGTGAAGCTTTAAATGTCTAGGTGAAATGTTGTTGTGGAACCCCAATTGTACTAGTTTTATCTCTATACCCCTAAGATAAGGCACCAATCTCTTGCCTTTGTGTGTGATTTACAATCTCGGGATCAAACTCTAAAATACTTCCAATCTATAATTTTTATTGAAAATATATGTTGGAAGTGAGTTCTTATCTTGTCTTATGGTCTTAAGAGTGTATAAATGCTTGAATGATTTTAGCTAGATCTTCTCATTTTCATAAACCTCAAGCCCATTTGCAAAGGACACATTTTCTCATTATAGTATTTGAGATGATTGGCATAGGATATTGATAAATATTATCAGGGATCACCCTCCTAGGTTTTGCAAAGCCTAAAGTGTAGAGGGAAAGTTATTGTAACTTTCACTCGTTCATTGGCCAACCCCTGAAGGTAACCAATCTTTGAAAGTGGCTAAATCATAAGTTATCTTTGAGACCATATTGGGAATTAAAAATAACCAACAGATTGGCGACTCTGTTGGGGATGAACTAAAGGAGTCTCTGGTAAAAAATCCTGAACATACGTTTTCCCCATCTAAGTCTACACCAATAGATTGGAAAATTTGTTGGGGAACAATGACAAATCTATGAGAAAAGAGTCAAGAAATTGGTGAATCTAAACATCTAGTTCATATATTGAAGTTTTAGACTTGGAAGAGGTTTTGTTGCAAAAGATTTAAAAGAAATTATGTGTGACACTATTGTTGGAGAAGACACATAATGAAATTAGGTTTTCAAAGTGCTTCATGCTGTTTGAAGTTCAGTCCTCTATGAAGAGAGGTGGCGACTCTGTCAAAAGAACCTAATGAAGATGTGAATAAAGTTTCAGATCTACAAAGATTTCCAATCACGAAGGAAAATTTGCGGCGACTGCAACATATCTAGGTATTTTTATATTTTGGGTTTTCATGAAGAATAAGTTTATATATGAAAACCATGTTTGTAAAGTCTGAAGATAAAATTGGTTCCCTATTAAGTGAAAATAAGCACTACAAGAAAGGGATGAAGGGATATTGAGAAGTAGTTGTAGAGGGAGTAAATTTTCATTTACAAATATGTATAACTGTTCTGTTTCTACCTATACAAGCTTTAATATCATGATAGAACGTCAACCATACCCTTAGAGAAAATGTTTCTCTAATGAAATATATAACCCTCTAGATTTCAATAAAATCCAAGGTTATCCACACTCAGTCCCAAGAAAAATAAATGAATACTTGCCTAAGTTTAGAGGAGATTTCAAAGAATCAACATTACAACATTTATAGGATTTCATTAATTTGATAAGAGACTGTCAAATAGAAGAAGAGGATATTATCATGAAGCCTTTTGTAAGAAATTTAGAAAATGGTGTTGAATATTGGTTTTTTAGTCTACCAATGCATTCCATATGTTCATGGTGAGAGCTTGGAATACTTTTCATTGACCAGTTTGAAGGAATATCAATATACAATGTATGCATATTTGAGAATAAACATCTACATATCCAAGAAAGGTTTGAAGAATAGTCTGAAAGTAAAGTTCAATCCATGTCATCTATTGATGCATTATGTAATATAAAAAAGGTGTGCGGATGAATCCTCTTATGATTTTAATGAAACTATTGTTAGCTATACCATTATTAGATAAACCTGATGAATCCGTATGTATTGACTTTTTTGTGAAAAACTTGAGCTAGGTTTGAGTACCATGCTAGCTGACTTGAAGCCCCCTAACCTTGATTGCATAAATCAATGGCTTACAGTGATTGAAGAAATGATAGAGAGGTATGGGAATCATCTCCTAACTCACTTATGTGATGGTACTTTTTCTAGACTTCTCCAGATGAGTTTGGATGGTATAGCAAAAGATATTAATAATGCATCTTGTGGTGAAGATTTTGTTTTTGAGAAACCTACAAAGAAAATATATGCAGATGAAGATGGTAGCCACAACAACCAGGATGTAAGACATGAGGAAATGAATGAAATATGTGAAGTCGCTCCTATTTGCTTTGAAAATGCAGAAACAGAGAGTCAAATTTATGTATTAGGTGAAGGTTTCTATAATGTGAAGGATATTGAAAGCAAACGCTCATTCATTAATGAGGAGAAAGTATGTCATGATGAATCCTTTAGGTGAGGTGTAAGCATGCAACCAGGTGAAAACATTCCTATTCCGAGGATCAGGATGATTACAATTTTGTTTGCAACCCTAGTGACTATGAATACTTTCAAGAAGAAGAAGTTGAGTTATCCTCTTTAGGTGAAAAGTGTTTCAATAAAAATGATGATTGTATTCCTGAAGATTCACAATTGCATGGTGATATTATGAAGATATGTGATAGTGTTGAAAATTCTTTGAACAATCATCTCAATTCAGATGGTGCTAATAGTATAATGTTTTTTGAACCTCGTATGGAAAGGTTAGATGCTAAAAAATAGGGATATAAGAACAATGACACTCCAGGTTTTCTTGGATATAAGAATGATGAGGGACATGAATTAAACATACTTTTTGAAGAAGAGATTTGTAATTAGCACTGTTGTGGTATACTTGGTCATACTGATTCTACAAGAGATGAGGGTATTGTTGTTGCAAGCCTCCATGATGATGAGACAAAGGAGTCTGTGGATCTATGGAATACTCTTGAGATTGGTGGTATATTAGATGCAAATGGCATAGTGTGTGATGAATTTCAGTTGGGGAAATCATCCATGGGAAGCTACAATGAAGAAATAAATGATAATTTTTAGTTTGATGGCGGGGAATAAGACCTTGCTGATTATTGTAGCAGTATGTACAAAGAAAAAGGTATGTGAAGAAGAGATTCATTGGATGAATCAGTTCATGTAGCTGATTGTGTAAAGCATGCATATGTTGGTGATGTGAGTGGTGAATAAGGAATTCCTTTCTTGTTTTATATTTCACCTTCTTCCATTCCTTTTTCTAGTTTTGATATTTCATGCCCAACCTCATGTTCAGTACAATACATTTTACTGGCTGGCCAAATAGAACAACAAGCCGAAGAAAGCAAAAAAATAACAACTTTCACTTCTTGAAGACACATAACATCAATACCAGCATACTTCTGAAGAGTATCCCTAATAGAATACTTCCTAGAGAGGTTTGTCATACCTTGAACATTCCATGAGAGGAAATTCATGAATGAAACTCCTCCATATCATCTAAGTCTGACTCCTTATCTAGAGTGGAGAAGCGATTCTATAAAAATTCTGGTGGGACTGAACCAATTTGAGTAGTTAGAGATGAATGTCTCCAATTCTCCTACACATATTCTCCTTCTTCTAGAGGTTGAGAAGGACTTCGATATCTCCTATGAACTCCTGACACAGGAGGAGACTCAGTCGGTTGTGCTATCATAACTAAGGTAGGTTGGGGTGCAGCCTTAGGCCTTGGCCGCATTGAAGTGCTATTCAAGCCTAATTGGACTTCCTTCCCCTTTGTAGAAGGGTTTGAAACTTCTTTCATCGGCTTGAGGGTTTTGGAAACTATCCTGGAGCTACTGGACTTATTTTTTCGGTTGGTAACTGTTGTCCATTTTTCCTTTGGTTTGGTAGCAACACCTTCCACCTAATGGGGCTTTACAACATCCTGTGGCAGTGAGGGAGTACGAGAGACTACTAGAGGGCAATCCTTGATCTTGTGGTCATTGGACTGACATCTATAACAAGTATTCGACATATTAAAATAAGTGACCTTCTGGGTATGCCAAAAAGAACCAATTTGAATATCAATGGACTCTTTCAAATCCTGTGAAAGGTCCACTTCGACATAGACTCGCTTTTGAGGGTGAGCTTGAAAGAACCCATCTAGTTCAATACAAATAACCTTCCTCAGAGAGGAAGCAATATGCTGCAAGAAATGCACACAAGGCAACGAAAAACTAGGAAACTGAGTTCAGACTGGGACCCGCAACTTGGTGTCATCTGAGACAACAAAGTCTTGGGTCCATGACTGGAAAACCAACAAAGAGGACCGAATATACCAAGGACCATGGTTTAGGATTTCCTAAACATGATTGACCTCCGCAAAGCGAAAAAGAAAAAATCCCTTAGTCAAATTTTGGACCATATCAAGGCGGATCCCATGAGGGACCCAAGCCTTTTGAACCCACTCTTTACGCACACTTTCAGGGGGAGTCCTCCCAACAAAATAACCAACAAGATTATGCTGCTCTAACCATTGACATGCAAAATAAAAATCCGGCATGAGTAAAATCACATTAGTCAAGGAGTCAAAAGACTTACCTCATGGAACACTTTCGAAACAAATTTTTGGGGATGTTTGTTCGGAGGGGGAGCCATTGAGTAGAGCCATTGAACCACCAACACCAACAAGAACTACTAGGTTAGATCCGGTTGAAGGCATAATAAAATGAAGAAAATCATAGTAAATGTGGTCGTACACATAGTGAATGAGAAAATCCCATGCCTAAGGCGCGATATGACGCAAGAGGGGCCAAGAATGATCATAGACACAAGAAACCCTAGCAGAGCTCATTCACCTTCAAAAGTGAATTTTATTGCTGATTGAAGTCAAATCTTCCCTTTAGGACCATTGAGCTCATAAATTTTTGCTTGTTTATCCAATTTTTGTGATTATTGTGTCATCAGAAAGGTATTGAGGAGCTTTATAGTTTTATCCATGCAATTTTCCTAGATATATACCTTAATATATTTTATTCAAATTTGTGCATATTTTCATTCTAATTAATATCTTGGACATACTAACACTTGGAGAAGTTTTATCCTTTTAGGAAGGCTTTATGTTCACACTAGATCATTTTGGGAAATTGTAATTTGAATTTGAGGATCTCATTCTAATATAGCATATTGTATTTTTCCATGTTTGGTCCATCTTGGAATTTTAAACTATGGAAAGAATTTATGGCATTGCAATCACACTAATATAAAGTTCCAAATTATACTCTTTGGGGGATTCTTGATTGAGTGATTGGGGGGGGGGGGTCTCTTGGTGCATTATTTTTATCTGTTTTCTAATGCTCTTCTTTTCCTATGGATCATTCTAATTTTACTATGCTAAAACCATATAACTATTCAACTTGGCATCAACATGCATGAATTGCTTTGAAAAATCTAGGTCACTCTCCATATGTTGAGAAAAAAGTACTTGAACCTACAAATGATGATACAAATATAAAATGGATGATTAATCATGTAAATTATCTTGGATTTCTTCATAACTTTGTTTTAATAGATCTGTTGTTTCAAATTGAATCATACAAAGATTCCCACGAAGCTTGGATCAAATTGAAAACATTGTATGGAACTACAGATGAAGTAAAAGGCTATCAAATTGATAATGAATTGATAAGCCTTGATCCAAAGAACTTTGACAACATCCAGATTGTATCACTAACATTAATGATCTAAGAGATAAATGTAAAACATGTAGAATTGGGAAAAAATATATTCAAATAATCTATAATGTATTGGACAAACTTGGTCTCGATTATGTTGCTTTTGTTTCTGACTTTCATACTCACAGGATCACTATGGGGTCTACATATACTACACTTTCATTTGTATCTTTTTAGAGATGTTAATGCATGAGAAATAGAAGCTTCTTTCTATGGGTCTCAAAAAGTCATCTCAAACTCATGCATTGTTGGTTAGTTAGGTGAAAGATTCAAAACAATCAGATAAGAAACATAAGAAATCAAAGAACAATCCACATTCAAATCAAGTACAAAAAAAATCTTCCAAAGAGAAGTCACCTAAGGAGGATAAGACTATGTGTGCATATTGAAAGAAGACTTGACATGAAGAATATTCTTGTTATAAGGACATTGATGAATTGAAACATCTTCTTAAGAAGAATCACATTGATCTACCTTCTAGAATGTTTGGGTCTACTTATTCTTCTTCTCATTAAAAACAATCTAATAAGGAAAAATACTAAGTCGTTTTGCTTCTACATCAAGTAAAAATAAAGGAAAAACTCTTTGTGCTTCTATAGGTCTTGGATCTAGGAGATGACATATAGATTCAAGAGCATCTCATCATATGACATATTCATAGTATATATTCTCTTCTTTTGATCCTTGTGCTATGTCACCTATTTTTTATGGGAAAAAATACATACATGAATGTCATTAGGAAGGGATATATTGATATTGGGGATGATACTTTCAATGGTATCTTGTGTGTACCTCACTTTTCAAACAATCTTATTTCCATCTATCAAATTACCCATGGTGGAGCATGAAAGATTGTGGAATTCAATCTTTATTTAGTTATCCTTAGAGACTTAGAGAGTAGAGAGATTACTGATATTGGGATGGTTGATCATGCATCTGGGTTATACAACTTTGCAAATTTTTCTCTTGATTATGACTTTGATAATTTGGCTATTGATCACACTTCTAGTGTGGACCATAATTTTAAGGAGAGTTTTTGCTACTTGAACTTGGGTATTCTCATATGTGCTCTAGTTATTGAGCCTTGCATTACATCTCCTCCATCTACTATTGAATTTGATGACGATTGTGTTGCTACATTTATGGCTACTTGTGATTCAATGAAACAAGATATACATTGTCTTCAAAATATGGCTACTTGGAATGTATACTTGACAAATATTGCAAGTTTGTTTGTAGAGTCCCAAATTTCAAATTTGGGAGACACCATTGATTGCATACATTTTCTCTTTTATGGAGATGATTATTCTTTAGCTATTGTGAGGGAACGTTCAAACCCTCTTGTTAATTCACCACATGATCATTCATCATAGTTTGACATGAGTGGAAAATTTTGAGCAAAATTTGGAGGAGGCATATTTTTCTTTAGAGGAGATATCTTTGTCTTTAGATCATGTTCTTCATTCATCTCTACTAGATTTTGGATTCTCACCTTCAATAGTGTGGCTTCGAACACCTGACTTGGTAGTGGCAGCTTTTGAAATCGACATGGAGACACTTGAGAATTTTTTAGAGATTTCATACATCTTGAGGTTTCTTCCTTCATATTCTTTTTAGGAATGGGAAGACATCATTCACACAACTTTGGTTTTGTTTCTTCCTAAGGGGAGGAATGTTGTTCAACGATTGTGGGCCATCTTCTACATACAATATTGAGCATCTACCATTGGTATTGATTCTACTTTGAGGGGGGGGATCCATGGTCTCTCTTCTTCTCTCTAATGGGAAGAATTTTTCCTCACATGGGATTTTGTCCATATCATCTTCTAGAGAGATTTTTTCTTAATTTTTCTCTTATTTGGGGAGGAGTTTTGTCCCATTGGGTTTTCTCCTTTTCTTTGTTTGTGAGAGATTATATTTTTACATGGGTGCCTAACACGACCTCATAATTGGACCCATCCATCATATTTGCATAATTTTCATTTGTTCATCATTCTCCCTAAGTTACACTTAAGGATGAGTGTTGGTGTGAACAAGGGTTTTTCCTAACTAGTTACCATTTTTAGTGTGAACAAGGTACATTATCTAACTAATTCCTATTTAGGATATTTTCACACATGTTCACATGTTGATTTTACTTAGTCAATTCTTTCTAGAAGTCTTAGTTTTTATGTGATCTTATCTTATCTTATCTTATCCTCTAGTTGTTACATGACATATAATTAAGACACTTGTCAACACCCTAGTTTGTCCTACCTCTCAACCTTGCCTATATAAGCAAGGTCTCATATGTACATTTTTATTGCATAGATATGCACATCAATGCATCACTAATCACATTTTATCTAATATATCTTGCATCCATTATTGGAAAATTTATGTTCTTGCTTTCTCTCTTGCAAAAGGATATTTTGGTTTTGTAGGTGATCTTAAGAGCTTGAGTCCTTGAGTGAATCTAACATGATGGAGTTCTAAAATTCCATTCCCATGTCCAATCCTAACCTCTAATATTGCAATGAAACCGCACATTTCCCATCCTCACCTCTCATCCTACATCAAACTTCTACATTTCTTTTGTATCACCCTTGTCACTAGTTAGATATTCCTATGAATCTATTAATGACCTGATTTTATTCTTGAAAATTCTCTAAGAGGATTTTCCCACCTAAATAGTATTGCCCACTTGAAGGGTGTAGATCTACATTCAATTTGAATGGTGGATGATGAATATGTCTAGTTCCTAATGAATATGGTGGATGAGTTAGAGATTTTAATGATCTTCATGTAAGCTCCTAGATCATTTATCTCCAAATTTCATGAAATTTTATCTTTTCTTGTGTACCACATTTATGAGCTCTGGTTCTCTTTCAAATTCCTATAGGTAGCCAAATGACTAAAAAATGTGCTATATATACCAATTTTCTTGTCATTCAAAAAGACAATCCTTTTTTAATTTCCACATGACTGCAAGTGTCAAGGATTGTCTAGGGTTTCAACTCTTGCAAGTCTAGTTACCTATAAAGTAGCACATTTTTTGAATCACAAAGAGGTATTAATTTTGTAATTTATGTCTATAAATGAATATCTCCTTGGTCATTATAGATCTTCAATGAAACTTCTATGTGAAAAATTGTGACAACATTCTAGCATAGGGTGTCCTATTGCCACATTTTTTGATATTATTATAATGAGGATCTAATAAATGTTGTAGCATTTTAAGTCATTGCAAGTATTGCTTGTAATGTTATATTCTTTGTAGCATATGCATTTCTAGATTTTGATGATGGATTATCAAGTATGATTGCTTGTTCCATCTCATATATCCATGTTTATTTCAATGTGTTATTTCTTTTAGTAAATTATTACTTTGTAACCCAATGAATAAGGCACAAGTATTGGAAATTTATGAGCCACCATACAATTAAAATGAAAAATTTCTTTCACCAATATTTTAGGAGTAAATTAGTAGTTTGTATGTACCTCATGATTTAGTGATTCATCTAGGGAAGCATCTACAATGAGACATAATAGTTCTTATCCCGTGGAACCATGTTTTGTATAGCTTCATTTATTATTTATGCAATGATGTTCTTATCAAATTCATAGAGGTTTTATGTGTAGTGGGTTAGTCTTTGGTCTAATGACAAGCTTTGGGGCCAAGTGTACATTGAATAATACTACATCCCTTTCAGTTTGTATATCTTCAATTGTGATCAATCCCATTAAGGGTACCTCTAGGAACACCCTCTTGGGTCTAATTGAGCCCAAAGTGAAGGAGATATTTACCACTCTTAGCAATTGGTCTTAAATCACTCACATTCTATTGATGAGTTGATCAATCCCCCTTCAATATGACATTTCCCTAGCTCTGAAGTGAATTAATTCCTCTAGGAGTGTGAGCAACAATTTTGGGACCCAACACATTGGCTTACTGGTATCTCAATAAAGTAGATTAATATCAGATTATACATGTGCAATTAAAGATACAAATAAGTTTTGTATCTCTAGATGTGGTTTCATTCACAATATCACACTCCATATATAACCCTTTAAAAAGTATAAATACATAATCCTCTTAAAATGATTGATAAGGGAAGGCTCTCAAGAGATATGGTAAAGATGAGTATGTAGACTAGTAGGATTCTAACCCAACTAAACCTATAAAGAAATATCGATTTATTTTAAATATGGAAGGATCAATTTCTATAAGATTATTACTTAAATATATTGGTGATAGAGTCAAGACTCAAAATCAAGTACAAACATATATGTAAGTTTGAGCCTATCAAAAATATGTGAGTCAACATAAAATAAAGAAGTAAATATGTATTTTACAATCTCATCATGCTAACTGCAATTTCATCCAAATGCACTTCACAAACTATCAAAAATATCACATGTCCAAATATACTTTAATAATCAATAGCATCAAAGAAAAATAACATTCTATTACGAAAAGAGTCTTAAAAGACTTCAAATGATTTTTACCACTACTATGATAATCAACTATTTAAAAACTAATACACTAGAAAATGTAGGCCCAATGATGTTTACTATCCTCTAAAGTTCTTAACTAACTATGGTGACATTTTGATCATGTGGAAAGGATTTCTTCATGTAAGCACCTTCTCTAGATTTTATAGACATGAGAAATTTGACTTGAACTAAATATTGACACCCAAGAAAGTACAATACTAGAGGACACAACCAATTCCAATAAAAATAATTCAACCCTAACTTCATAGAAGTAAGTTATATTTTATAACCTTTTAACTTAGCCCTAGATTTCATATGCATCTAACATCTATTGTAATTTGGACCATAAGACACTTTCTCATTAAAAATTTGTTGCAACAAACTCTTTAAAAAAAAAAATCATTTCTATATTGTTGCAACTAGGTATTTAATTCATCATAAACTAGAAAGTACACATAATCAAGCCTCATAGAACAAATTAAAATCTTGAAAGATCTAGATTGTCATGCTATCCACACCTTTATGCACAATAAATACTCAATTATATATATTTTTTGATAAAATAGGGAAGAAAATATTTTTTAGATGTGCACATATGGTGCTTGTTGCAACCTAATTCTATTGATTTCTAATGCCAAATTAATGAATGTCGTTTCTCCTATGCCTTGATGATTCAAATGTTGGATTAATTTTTGTGAATGGTATGGCAATATCTAATCTCCATCAACTTCCTAGCTACCTTTTACTTGAATAGAAGCATGACCCTCAAATCAAATTTTCTTTTGTAGGAAGCCACCTTGTCACCTCATTTACTCAATTGTATTTATAGAAATCTTTACCAGTTGGGAAATTAATGTTCTCACCCTCTTGATTCTATTGAATTTAAATTTTTCTTCCAATAAATCCCATTAGTGTGATTCCAAAAATATTTTTTATAGATGACCAATGCACCACTATCAATCACAACATGTCTTGTAGCCCTTTCTAACTTCCTTGCTAAGTCTACAATTCATGAAATGCAATCAATCTGATGACTTAAATTTTAGAATCAATTTGTGTTGCCACAATAGTGTGTCCCACTTTTGGGACATCTTGATTTCTGCCTAAAATCACATATTTTTTTGAAAATTTAATTATTTAAGTCTTGAGGGGTTCCATATAAAGGGTTTAATTGAAGAGGTTTAGATAAGACCCCCTTAGATCAAACCCCTCTAGTACCCATAATGGAGTCTCCACACCTATCAAAATGCTAACTAAAAACCCCTTTTTCTTTACCTTTTGAGGGATCAAATAAAGTCATTTAGAAATTATGTTTTGTAAGTATGTAGCTCTTATTATAATATTTTCAAAAAGTATAATTTTTGAATATTTTTAATTTTTTTATTATATTTATTTTTTATTTCTTGTGAATGTATGTTTTTCATCAAACATCAAGGTATTTATTTCACACCTAAAAAAATATTTTTTCCATAAGTATTGATGTCTTTGTTTTAGTAAAAAAAAAAAATTGATACATACGAAACAAGTTATGCGATATTACATACACCTATATCCAAATTATAATTACTTTAACTTTGAAAATTAATTAAAATAATATGCAACAAAAAATTATGAAAAAATATCCATGCACTAGATATTGATGTTACAAATCTATATTTTAAAAGTTATAATTTTATCCTTTCTATAAAAAAAATTATGTTGTACGACATAAAGGTGACTTTTTTAAAATGTTGTTTACAATAAAAACAAGTTATTAAAAGTTACGAAAAAAATTGACAATTTATTTCTATTTTTTAAAATATATATATATATTTAGAATATACATACAAATCCTTAGATATCACTAGTTCACATCATCTCCAAATTATTAATGATTTAGTTGCTATAGGCTTCACAAAGTACAAATTCGATGAAAAATGTTGATTTCAATGTCCTACTTTGGCCAAAAGTGGAACACAATATTGATAGTGTAGGATGTTTTTAACCCCAATAGAGAAACAACTATCTTGATGATAAATAATTCAAATAACTTGACTATTGAGTGTCATCCACCCTCAACAATCCATATTGATAACCTTATAGATCAACATCAACACTTTGACAAGGCCCCAAAGTGCTTGCTAATTGCTGGAAGGATGGGCGAAAACTAATAGGAAACTCCAATTTTCATGCAAAAATCCTCTTAAGCAACTCATAAAAGAGCATTAAGTCCCAAACTTGATCAACAACTCATGATAACTAGTTCCTTTGATCAACAATAATGGGACATAAATGAAGCACCAAATAACATATGATTAACTCCATTGATGAGTCATGGCCATCAATTTAGATACGTGTCCAAGATCCATGGCTCAAGATTATTGTGAGCCTTTTGATTAACTTTTTTCTTTAGTTTCCAATATTAACAAAAAATGTGCCCATCATACTTGCTACCTAAAATCATGTGGCACTCCTCCATTTACTCCATATATTACAAGTCCATAAGAGTCCTTTGCTATGTCATCATATAGTATACACCAATGAATGAAAATTTATGGATTGTGGCCAAACATAAAGAAGGGAAAAACTTGACTTCTTGCAAAATACTATCTTATTGTAATCAACCAATATTTACCACATTTCCTCCATCCTTTGGATCAACCAATAGAAATAACTTGGCTTTTGACATATGCATTTCACTATGTAGGAAGAAAGAAACCTATTAGATTAGATAAATCAATAACTATTGATGAATTTCTCTGACATATAAGCCCCTAACTAAACCACTTTCTACCATATGATGATGACAAATCGGTACTGTGATCAAATAGGAAAAAAAATCACTAATGCCATGTGTGTTGATAATGTGTATTATTATAACTTTATGGAAAGTGAACAATGAACTATTGAGAATAATTAACCATAAGCCATAAAACTAGTAATTAGACACCAAGAAAATATGAATAAACCACTTAAGTTAAAAGATGAATGTTGATAGCAACTCAACATCAAAATAGAACAAAAGCACAAAGGTAAAGGCAAAAAATTTGGCTTTCACAAAGGACCTTGAAATAGATAGTCACACATGTCCAACAAAGAGTTTGAGCAAGGCAACAAATAAGAAACCAAAACAGTGAAACAACGAACAATCTACAAAGATACAAGACACAAAACTTCGCAAAAACACAAGATTAAACCCCATTTAAAGTATCTCAGATTGATTATCAACAAGAAAGAAAACAAGGCAATACAAAAAACATAAAATGGATATTCTCAAATCTAAATTTCAACACAATCAATACATTGCTCATATTATTAGCTACTTTGAATTTCCTTGTTCTTACAAATTTGTAGTAATTTTTTTTTGTATTGAAACTAAGTAGAGTACACCAAATAGAGTAGCAACATGATTGCAATTTTTTTTTTATAAATCTCATGCCAAAGGCCCAAAGCATGAACCTAAGCACTTTTGAACATAAATAACAAGTCAAAGGAATAACCATAGGAAAAAAGTCTCAAAGAACATACACAAAAATTTTGTCCATAAGAATAATCACATATAGGAAATTATAACTAATCATATAAATAACTCTAGCTGAAGGGTACTACTCTAGGAAAACAAAGAAAGGAGGATACTAGATGCAAGGTCTAGATGGGAGTTTCCCCTAGGTCTAATTCGATGAAAAAAGAGGGGTCGAAGATGAGGAATCTTCTTAAGAATCTTAAGAGAAAAGAGGTGCAAGAACATGATGGTAATTCGTAGGGTGCTGAGGATCAGATGATGGAGCAGGATTTGGCTAAAGGTGATGTTGTTTCTGGTCACAAAGGGAAGGAGGCCCTGGATAAAGATACTACCAATAGTGACTCCCAGGAGGATAGTGCAATCGACAGGGAAGATTTCAACAGCAGGAGGGAAGATATCTTGATTTTCTTGGCATGGCGAAAGAGGGTTCCCTAACCCTGTTCAAGCTTTTTAAATGGGAATTCCACGAAATGAATTTTACCAATGTTAGGGTTAGAGATATGACTAACAATTCTGACGAGCCTTCTTCCTCTGGGGGCCCGAATGTTTAGGCTCAAGTTAGTAAGGTCCAGCTTAAGGTTAATCAACTTCTTGAAACTCTTAAAATGATTGTTGATGAGATGGTTAAAATGAAAAATTCCCATGAGCCTAGAGTTGTTGTTCTTGAAGAAAAGTTGGATCGTGTCAATCAAAAGTTAGAGAAGGTTCTTGAGGTGAGCAAGCATGCTATGTGTAATGAAGCTGAAGGTTTGTGTTTGTTGAACAAGAAAGCTAGGAAGTGGTTGGGGGATGACTCTGGTATGAAAGTTGTTATGGCTGGTGTTCGAGCCTAGCAGAAAGTGGTGAGTGAGATGTGTCCTTCAGCTAGAACCCGTAACAAAACCAAGTTGAATGCTAATGTCAAAATTCCTGTTGAAGAGGTGGTGGAAGTTATGAATGTTCATCAAAGGATTATTGATAGTGACTTGGAAGCGACAAACATCCTAAAAGAATCTCTAGTCGCGTGCTTTTTTCTGTGCCTTTTTGTGGCTGTTGTTTTGTTGGTTTTTGGCTTCTTTTCGGTTGTTTGCTCTATTTTTTATTATTTATTGAAGCAATGTTTTATTTTGTAAAGAGTTTCAAGGTCCCTTCAAAACCTATTTTACCTATAATAAAAAACTAATCATATAAATAATTAATTACAAACATAGTCAATTTCAAACATCTTCAATATATTTCTTTATTTCTAAACTTATGAAATTCTCTTCAATCACAAAAAAAAATAAAAATACTAAAGACTATTCAAAATCTTGATTATAAATATCCTAACAAATTTATAATACTTAATTTTGATTTTATAATCTTACTTTGATAAGATTCTTCTTACTCCATTTCTCTTTTTTCACCCTTTTCTCATTAATTTAAAATGACAAATGAGTTGTAGCATCCATAAAATGATTCCCTTTATTTGTTTGTTGATTCTACAACCTTTTTATCCCTAACCTTGGAAGATCCATCTTCATCAACCCCCTTTATTACATCTCAAATATTCTTGACATTTAAAACTCCAATAGTAAAGCATATAATTAGATCCAAACGCACACAATTAAGGTTCTCCATTTCTAGACTAAGACTTGACATCATCTATTGACATAAATATAGCCCCACCCCACATCCTTTATAAAATGTAGACCCTTTTAAGGTTTCCACATTAACATTGGAAAAGATAGCAAATAAGAATCTTTTATGTCTAAAAAAGAAGAATCTTTATGTCTAAGGCCTACACCAAATCTAGTAATTGGTTTCCAAACCAATTTGATTCATGCAATAAAAAACATTATTTGGTGGATAACTATGCTAAATGTCCCACTCTCCATGAGGGATAACTAATACACAAGTGGTAATAAGGACATTAAAGATAATGTTCTTTTCTATTTGATGAAGACAATAATTTTGATTTGACATTTTTTTTTACTGTTAATGTTCTTTTGAGAAGGGTTTTGGTTGGTAATTTTTTAAATTTTGTTTTGATTATTTTTCTTATAAAATGATATTTAGTTTTTAGATAATGAGTAGGTTAATGAAGATGAGATTTTTAAAGGTTACTCAGTGCGTAAGGGTTTTGGTTGGTAATTTTTTAAATTTTGTTTTGATTATTTTTCTTATAAAATGTTATTTAGTTTTTAGATAATGAGTAGGTTAATGAAGATGAGATTTTTAAAGGTTATTCAGTGCGTCTCGTAAACTTTTTTCATATGACCAGTGACATTGGTGCGACACACCCTTCGGCACCACATGTTTGGGGGAAGAATAGACCTCATGAACTCTTGCCTGCAACATGATGCTTTATCCAATCGAACAAGCCCCCCTGCCCCATTAGATCTATAATTCCCATGACTTATCAAATTTATCATTTATTATTAGTTTTCTTTAAATATTTTAAAAATATCTTACATAAACTTTTAAAATTTAACATTTTCCACCCATTTTTTCAAATATAAAAATTTATACAATATAATATATAACACTATTCATTAAAAAATATTATTCTATTAAATTATTAATTTTAATAAAAATTCATTCCTTCTCAATGGAAACAACTACAACCAAGAATATTTTTCCATCTAAATAATTTAGAGCAAGCAAACTAATTAAATCTTTACATTAGAATATTTACGGACATGGATGCATTCTAAAATTATTGTTATTGAATCCATTTTAGTACATTGGGCAAAAGGACGTTTATGAGTGAGCTAAATTATTGGGAATTAAAGGAAAGGCTATGATGTAATGGCTTAGAGTTTGAGAAGTACACATTTTAGTCCCTTTTAAAAAAAAAATGTGCATGTTTTAGCATCTTCTTATGATTATTACAACTTTAATAGTTTTATTTATTTTTTAAAATTTTTAAAATTTTCATTTCATAATTTTTATTCTAATTTAATATGTTTTTATTCATTTTTAATTTTTCGATTATTAGGATATTAGTACATTGTACTTTAGTTCTTTAGACAAAATTATTATATTTATATTTATCAAATTTAGATTTTACTTTTTCAACTAGTATTTATTTATTTTTATTTAAAAATTTTAACTCATTTTTAATGATTAAAAAGAAGTTAGGGTTGATTTATTAAAAAAATCATTTAAAAGAAAGAAGCTACAAGCATTACATGCACAATTTTAAAGTTTTTAATTGTCTTAAAATTTGAAATATATTGTTAAAATTTAATTTAATTTATTATTATTTTAGATTTTAAAAGAAAATATAACTACATTAATACTTTAAAATAGATATAAAACCCTTATATTTAGTTATACATAGTAAGTGTAAGAAATATGTTATAATAATCCATAAAAGAAATCAAAGGTTTGGTTTATGACTTGTAACCTTAGTTTAAAGTATACCTTCATCATTGGTTTTAAAATATCTTATTATTATAATGGTGAAAATTGTAAACCTTGTACTTTCCCCCTCTTGTTTTAGACCCACTTTGATTTGTTTGTCTCTAATGCAATGAAAAATATGCTCACCAATTTATTTCTACACGGAAGTTGGAAAATAACCTAATCCTAACTTGAATCCATCTATGCCCCCCTTGAGGTTGATGGCCAATATGGGTTCTCTACTCATCCCTAGGGCCAACTTTGGCCCTCAATTTATCCATCCATTACTTAGATTTATATTTGTAGTAATTGAATTGAACTAGCTTAGTTCCATAATTTGTAAAAATGACTCTTTATTTTAAAATTTAAATTCAAATTTTGGGCCTTAGATATTCCCATTAATGAATTGTTATAATTTAACAAATAATAATAATAAAAAAGAATTGTATGCTAGAGTGCTATATTAAACGACAAACACTAATTCATTATCACTATAAATAAGCTAGCACACACCTAGGACCTTGCATAAAAAGCTTTTTTACACATTACACTCTCTTAAGATCATTCCATCAACATCAACATCTCAGACTCATTGCATATTTGCATGTTGTCTTTGATCATTATTCCATATCATTAAATTAATATTTAGGTTTTTCACTAAGGAAGAATCATCTTAACCTAACAAATTCCTCAAAGGGGTCTGCCCCCCCATCCTGAGAAGTGGCTGTACTTCCCTTACGAAGAACAAGGCAGGAACGCCCCCCCTCGAAGGCATTGCTAGTTTAGTGTAAGCCTAAATACTCATACACCTCGTTGTTTATAGGTGCAAACAAATCACAATCGATAAATTTAGATCTACAATTCAAATTCAAACTTGGACACCAAGTGCATATATACAATTGTACAAATCATTTTTACAATCACGTAGATTGCTTTCATAATTATAAAAATGAACCAAAACAACAAAACACAAAATTTCTTCATCCCAAAACACTCATCTAACAAATCTTAATTTTCTAACAAAAACAAATCAATTAATAACATATATCACAAACAAATCAATATAAAACTATACTTCTATTCATTTCAATTCTACATTATAAATACAATCTTAACTTATTACTTCAATTATTTATCCCATGGAACATACAAAAGATATTTTATTATTCCCCCTTTTCAATTAAAAAGAAGAAAAAGACAATTAAAAGCTCCCATGTTACTTCCACCTACAAGAGGCTTTATCTTTGACCCTTATCCCTTTTCAAGGCTCGTGTTTCTAACTCATTGACCCAATTAATTTTCCTTTAAGTTTTTATTAAATATAATTCTTGGTCTTTGATATGACCTTTTCAAATTATCAATTATTTATTTAATAATAAATTTTCCATGCCTAAAGAGAAATCCAAATTTTAAAAGAGAATCAATGACATCATTGAGCTCATCTCAAGTGAAGTTGGGTAGCGTGTATGAAGTAAACATGTAAGGTTTTGTTTGTTTTCCAAGCTTGTGGACCCTCTTCATTAAGTGAAAGGTGGTTGGAGCACACTTTTCGCCTTTATCTACAAAAGTTTGGAGTGAAGTGACCATGTCATCCTTGTCATTTTCATCATGACTATGTCTTCCAATGTGGTGGTCAACAATGTTGTGTCATGCTTTGATTACAACCTGAGAAGAAGACAAAATAAAGGTCTATATTTGTGTGAGGGTCTTGTGACATTTGGCATACTTGCATAAGCATTTTTAACAACCCTTGTGGGTCCATTTTATTGCCTACTTTTTTTGAATGTCACCATATAGACTATTTCTCCTTTATGGAACTTATAATTTTTTAATAACCATCTATAATCTAAAAATCTTATCTTACATTATCTTGAAATGCTGTTAGCACCTTAACTATTTAGATATGTTTTTCTAAATAGTTTTTCTTTTTGGGTTTTACTCTTGTAATGGTGAAAAAGTATTTAGGGTTTATTTTGATACAGTTATTTTAGTATAATGATTAGTAAATAAGTGGTGTATTTTGGTATATATATTGGTAAACAATTTAAATTTTATTTTATATGTGTATATTTTTAATTTTTAATTTTGATTTTCACTTCAGTCATTCTTTTATCTTGCATCAATTATATACAATGTAGAATTGATTAAGGTTGGTTTCACAAAATATAAAAAATGTTTCCTAAACTTTGAAAGTAAAATTTAAATTTGAGCCCTCGTTGACTCCCCTCTATGTTATTGTTATTATTATTGTAGAATTTAATGAAAATCTAAATATAAACCTAAATCTAGGTGACTATAGAAGATTACAAAAAGCTACATGCAAACCTAAAGATCATAGAGAATGCAAAAATGATCTAAAATCGAAAATGGGAGTATAGAGAGATTAATATGAAATTATTTATTCAATGATAGGAAAGAGCTACATTATATAGCCTCTAGTTTCCAAATCCAATGAGGACAAGGAAGAGGCAAAAAACTAAAAATAAGAGATTTCTTTAACAATGTTTCCAAAATTGAGAAGTAAAGAAAAAAGTAGAATCCCATGAAAGAAGAAAAAATATATGTACTAATTTATCCTATCATACTTAAGTAATAAATTACCTAAGCAAACTTAAATAATAAGATGGAGTTAAATAATTACACCAACATCCCCCTCAAGTGCAAATTAGGAGAAAGTGAAACATGAAATGAGTTTTGGCAATTACGCCTAATCAGGTACCCATGTACAATGATAGAAAGCCCCAATAGACGATAAGGAGAAAACTCATAGAACAAAACTCCCACCCAAGAGAGGATGAGTAGTGAATGATGAATGAATTTAAAAGTTACTTGTGTACCTCTATGTCAATGTTGTGCTGTGACTAAAATCAATTCATAAGAGCAAGTACCATGAAGATTTGAGAACATTAACCATAATGAATGGCTCTCAATTTGAGATGTGTTTTGATGCGATTCAAATGCAATATTTAGGATCATTTACTATAGATTCTCAATCCAAAATATGAACTAAGAGAATTAAAATACATGTCAAGTGATAAGCAAGATGTGGTGAAGAGAGAACTAGAGGATCTAGAAGTAATTGTTGTGAGCTTTCATCGAAATGGAGGTAGCATTACAATGCATGCCATTTTACTACATTCTCATCTCTCTATTATGTCATGTTGTGGAAAATACTATAAGCTTATGCATGAAGCCCCTGGAATGGAACTTTATTATAGTTTGTGATTACAAAATGCCGATGTATAAGCCCCCCAAAAGACAAGTATATAAAATGATGAAACTTTATAATTAAGTACATTTTCATAAATACCCCCTCTAAATAACTCAATTATGAGGCCTCCCAAATAGATTATGATGATGACACTTTAGACTTAGTGCAATTATAATTGCCACTTGCCAAACTAGTGAAGTGGTCTTAATTTCAATGCATCATAACTGTGTAAAATAAGCCATAGAGATGAAAGCATAATTTTATATAGAATGACATAAATTAGAGTACACCATAACAAAGTACATAGAAAATGATGCACTTCAAGAAAATTGCATCCCCTAACTATATCATAAGAGCCCAAACAAAGTCTTGGAAGTTTCTAAAATAAAAATTACTTAGCTTCATTTGTGAGAATCTATAATTTATTTAAATAAAATAAAATAAAAAAATTGTTTGCACTGTATGAAGCCCATGAAAAATTAGCCCATGTCAAGAAAATTGCTCCAAAAAGAAACAAAAATGACCAAGAATGGAGCCTCTAAATTTTAGTACCAAAAACCAAATTACAAATGGAATGATTGTGATGACATCAGCAATCCATCCTATGATGTTAAAATTTTGTTTGCATTGAATGTACTATCATTTTATTGTTCATTCTTGGGTATATTGTTGTTTATGTAAAATTTTAACAAAAACAAGACAATAATGCAAATAATTTATGAAAAAAAAATAAAAAATGTAAATAATACTAAAAAGGATAGGTATACATTTGAGAGAAATTCCCATCTCGTCTCTTCACTTTCTCCCTTATGTTTCTATCATAATATTAGAAATTAAATACTCTACAATTTTCTATAATGTGTTTTTAACTCATTTTAGTTTGTGTCATTTTATGTTTTCACCCTTGTTTTAACCATCTTTGTCTCCTTCCTGTGTCTTGTTCTAGTTCTCCCTTGTCATCCTTGTCCCTTTCCCATGTGTTTTATTTTTAATTTGATGCTACCCTCTTCTCTTTTGTTCCTCCTACGTGCTTTCTACTTCTTCATGTCCCCATATCCCTTCACCATTACTTTTTTTAATCTTTTGACCTAATCAATTAATAAGAACCTATCTCATGGGATTGTACAAAATCACCTCTTTTAAACACTGAAATGATGAATCTCAACAATATCTCAATCTATAACCACCAACTTTATATGGCCACCCTTACCTTTGATCTATTGTAGAAATTTGGACCTCCTTAGACTTCGGGACCAATTCTCAAACATAGACATTATGTGGTTGACTTAGTAATTTTAGCCAATCAAAACTAATTTTTAAATACAAAAAAAATTGATCAAGTTTATTAGGGTGATAAGGTTTCCCTCCTTGAATTCTCTTAAAAAATACATAAAAAATGGATTGCCTATATCTCATTTTAATATAGAAGATATTAAGTTTTCACTTGAGAGAAATTATTGAGCTATTTTTCTTAAAGGAGTAAGGGAATATTAGTGGCTACTATATTTATATAGTGTGTTAGCTTTCATATCAAATTCTACAACAATTTTTTGGAGCCCCACAACATCTTCTACAATAGATCTAAAATCAAGTTAGGTAACAAGTTTCCTTATTTTTGTACCAATTTAGACAAACTATCATTGGGTTTTGGTTAGAAATAACTTCATATTCCTTCCTAATTTGCATATTCCCTATCTAATACCCTCTCTCACCACTTTTCATCAATCTCCCTTTGTCCCCACATCCATTTTATCTTTATTCTCTCTGTCATCCTCTCCTAGTCTCTTCCCAAGCCATATCCAAACCCTACTCTAGAGTTTGCTTCAACCTTCCCTTTTAATCTCTTCACTCACCATCCAAAATATAAATTTTATTCCAAAATTCAATTGTATTTAGACTCACATAGGTTTTTTTGTTTTATATTTCCATATTTTTATCTATTTAAATTGCTCTCCTTCTCTCTCCTTAGAAACCCTAGTTGAGCATAATCTTTTTTTTAATTTATTTTTTATTTCTCTCAAGATCCCATCAAACCTTTTTAAAACCAAAATTTCCCCTTTATAATCCATTCTTCTTTAATTTCCATTTTTTAGATGTCTTATTTTAATTACACCACTTCGTTCATCTCCCACCTTCACCATAGTTAGGTTTCTCCCTAGAGTTTCCATAGTAGATAATTTTACTCATCTATGCTTTGAATGGATTAAATTTATTTATGTAGATTGTCATTTTAGTATTTTATCAATGTTTTATGCCAAGTATATTCATGTTTGAAATCCTATAAGGGGACTAATTAAGGAAATTTCTCCTTTAACCTTTTTGTTTTGAAGGTTTTCCTCTTTGGACTTTGTGTTTGCAAGCGAAATAAAAATAAAAATGTGAGGACTATTGAAGAGTGCAAAGAAGAAAGATTGATATAAATGACAAGAAAAGATTTGGGTTAAATTTGGGCACATTCTAAGGTATAGGACTAGGTTGTCTCGAGGATTAATCCTTAATTACAAGTGCAAGCATCCAAAACAAACTTGTCGTTGGCTCCACATTACTCCAAATTGAAACATGGTAGGTTCTTAATGTTCTACCTAATCTACTTGTAAGGTGTATGACCCTCTATGCTAGCTGCATCTTTCACATTTTCTATACTTCTCTCATTATCAATGCATTTAAGCATATTTAAGACAATTTTTTTCTTTTTACTCCATATTCTACTCATTACCATGGCAAGTGATAGTTAGAAGTGATAAAAATCAATCAAGGAACCTTCCTACAAGTTCTTAGCTAATTTTGAGGTATAGGAGTTAGCTCACTTTCTAGGTGTAACCCTCCCAAATTACCTTGTCCTTGGATTATTTCTAGTCCAAATCATAGCAATAATTTTCTAGTGATTTGCACAACACATTTTTGGATCGCATTCCTCCAAATTCATGTTTTTATGTCTGTGTATTTTGGCATGTCATCAACATATTTTCATAATTTTCCCCATCTTCTATCTATTTACTTGATAATTTGTCATACAATGAAATGATCAGTAAGTCCTTATGAGAATACACTAAATTTTTTACATCTTTGTGACCTATATGACCAATTTACAACACCAGGACTAGGCTACAACCTCCAATTACATAGATGTCCTTTCATTAGAATTTGATCAAATTTGGTTTGGGAGATCCTTGGACAATTGTGATTTCATTTCCAATAATTACCACTCACTATAGGTGTATCTAATCCCATATGTTTCCACTTGTGGTTTTGATGCAGAGGGTCTGGGACTTTGAAAGAAACACAAAGTTCTCAAGGTTTACAAGATGCAATTTCAAACACTGTTCCAGGCACCCTGATGGAGACAAAGCCTAAATGGCTCACTCATGAATCGAATCCTTCTCCAATGGACCCCAACCCTAGGAATGCTCTCAAGAGACTCAAACAAACTTGTCCTGAATGGTTTCAAAGCCCAAACCTCTGACTTAGACACAAAACCAAATTTTCACCTTAACTAGGCTTCTAGCCCAACTAGGCCTCTAGCGAAGGATTTTAGACTTTCCTCTCAAACTTCCCAAAGGAAAATCCAATATAGTGATTGATTAAGTTGTGTTTTATGATGGAAAACAACATATCAAATCCTCGATGGCACTTGTTTCAGAACACACCAACCAAAATATGCTGTCTCCTCAAAAAGTAGGCCTAATGAGCCCTCTTTTTCAAAGCAACCCCTCTCTAAACTCAACCCCTGACCATGAAACTTTCAACAGTCTCTTAAAACATCCCCAAACCAAGGATTTTCAAGCTTTTAGTCTTCTATGACACACTTAATATGTTCAAACACAAAACCCTCCATAAATTGCCTCAAAACTAGGGCTTTTTAGTTACTCACCTTCCAAACGCTTCCAGAACCCTCTCTTTGACTTTTCACTGTTAGATCAACATAATAAATCAATACAAACTCAAAAAATTGCCCCTTATTAAGGCAAATCTTCTGCTGCTATACTTTAGCCCCCATCCTCATGCACTTTTCCTTGCTAAAACTCGGTGTACACCTTAGAATTCCTCTTCCCTGCACATTAGCTTGTTATATTTTTATTATACATGTTAGAATAGATCCATTTCACAAGTTACAACATCACTTCCTCATGAAATGGATCAAACATCCATGAACCAAGAAACAGTGAAAATCTGCACTTTCTTGAGGACAATCAATAATATAATGTAAGAAACAGATTTATAACATCTATCAGGGCATTCAAAAAGTTAAATGAATGTAAATACAACTCTCTACTTCATCCAATGGAACTTATCTTCAGTAGAAATCAATAGATCATCAAATGAGCACCAAAAAATGCAAAAAAGAAGTTTTTATTGATTTTCTGTAGCAGTCCGTACAACACTTAGAATATCAGCCAACAACCCGTACAAATGACTTTTCCAACCTTAAAAACCCTTCCCCCAACTGTCCCAACTGATTAGAATTGGTTTCATTACATTATTAGTGCTAAATCATCAAAAACACACTTTCCCGCCAAAGTTGGAATTTGAAAATCTGAATTTTCCAACTCTTATTTTATTGATTCCTACAACCTAAAAACTATTGAATTTTTAACATCCAACCTTATTTGACATAATTAAATCATTTTATACCTCCCTAAGCCCCTAGGACACTATTGGTCCATTTACAAACATTTTTGGTCCTATGGTCCTTATCAGGACCCTTAGGACTTTTGATCTTCCAATTACTCCCATCCATGCCAAATGCCATTATAGGCTTCAATATGTCATAATTGATGTTCCGAGATCCTTGAAAAGTCTTCATGACCCCTGCATCCTCCTGGCTCTTGAAATGTTTCATGAAGTGCTTGGGTGCTCCTGCACCATTCTCCCCAAGAAAGAAAGAGTTCTTGCCCCAAGAAGTATCCAATTTGTTGCTGCCATAATACTCCTTGTTCCTGTATGTTTGCACCTTTTGATTACCAAGCATGAAATCTCCCAAAGTTACCTTCTTCCTTTTTGCCAACTTGCATTCAAGTTACTCAACATGTTAGTGTCAAAACTATGTTTTGTTTGTCCTTTTTGTTGCTTGAACTCAGTCTGATTTTGGGTCCTATTTCTACCTCTATGCCACTGATTTCCTTGTGAAGAAACACCACCCCTATTACCCTCAACAATAGGGCATTCAATACTTCCAATCTTAATACTGTCCAAGTCCCAAAGATTCTGATTTTTAGGACTGTATGCTTCATATCTCTGCTGCAATTTACTAGTTTTCAACCAACCAGTGTCTTCCCTTGTCCTACCCTGCAATTTAACTTGCAAATTCTTCTCAAAACAGATCACAAAACTCTCATTAGACTGCTCCAAAGGAAAAGGCACCAATTTGTATCTAACATCTCCTTTGTGAACCAAATATGTGTTATGGTATCCATCATGCAATGTTTGCCTAGTATACTGCCATGGTCTCCCCAAGATGATATGACCACAAGTCATTGGAATGACATCACAAAGCACCCTGTCATGATAAGATCTAATTGAAAAATCCAAAAAAGCTCTCTTACCAATCTCTACATGCTGCATTTGAGTTACCCAAGTGGCCTTGTAGGGAGTAGGATGATCAAATGTTTCAATCCCTAACTTGGTTACCATATCAACTAAAACTAAATTGCTATGTGACCCTGAATCTGTGAGCAATCTGCATATTTTACCATGACTCAAACAATTTGTTTTGAAAATAGTTACCTTTGGCTCTTGGTGAAGTCTTTCTCCTTGCTTGACCATAAGAAACTCACCATCAGTCACATGGTCTACCATGAATGTTTTTGATTCCTCCTTCTTGTCTTCTTCTTCTTGTACCAAGTTAGCTCTCCTATCTCTGCCCCTATCAGCTTGTTCCCATTTAGGACACTTGAAGGAAGGATGCCCTGGTTCATTGCAATTGAAACACCTACCTATGAATGGGCCTCTACCTTGTCCAAATCTGCCTCCTCCTCTAGGAGTGTATCCACCTCTTTGATCAGAAAATACCTCTTTACCTTTGTCATTGCTGCTCTTATCATTGCTGCCTTGTCCTTGTTCTCTATTACCTCTGCCCCTGTTTGAACTACCTCCTCTTCCACCATTGCTTGATCTTTCTTGCTTCCTCTTCACCTTTTCTTCTGCTCTAATGGCCAACTGAAAACATTCTCCTAATGTCCTTGGCAATTGCAAACCAATCTCATCTTGTAGATTATACCTCAAGCCATTGATATACTTGGCTACTTTCTCATCTTCTTCCTCATAACCTCCTCTAATACCAAGCTTGTGAAATTGCTCAGTATAGGACATCACATCCATGTCCTTTTGCCTTAAATTCTGCCTCATCCTCTTCACATGAATTGTGTAATCAGATGGTAGGAATTGTTCCTTGACCAAACTCTTCATCCTTGCCCATGTAGAAACTTTTGCCAATCCTCTAGCCATCCTATCATTCTGAAAACTAGTCCACCATGTCAATGCTGCACCTCTCAACTTGGTTTTGGAAAACTTAACCTTCCTCTCTTCACCCATCTCTTCGAACTCAAAATAGTTCTCTAAGGCATCAAGCCATCCTAACACCTCTTCACTATCCATCTTCCCTTGATAGATAGGAAAATCTATGTGAATCTTTCCTCCATGACCTTGTACTGCTTTCAACAACCTCACTAACCTCCTTTCTTCAGGGTCTTCTATCTCCCTTGCAGGTTGCTCTTGATTTACCCTCACATGCTCTTCATCTTCATCTTCATCCTCTTGATTTTCTTGTTCTTCTCTTCTATTTCTCTCAAGGATGTTTATCCTTGCTTGCATAGTATCTCTCTCCCTTCTCCATTGCCTTTCTTCCCTTGCTCTGGCCTGCTCTCTTGCTGCTTCTTGTTCTCTTCTTTCCCTTCTTTCCCTTTCCAAGACTTCCTTTAACTCCTCTAACTCTCTTGCCAATTGATTTTTAGGTGCCATTGCTAATTCTTCAATCCCTAAAGGACCTACTCACTACTCTGATACCACTTTGATGCAAAGGGTATGGGACTTTGAAAGAAACACAAAGTTCTCAAGGTTTACAAGATGCAATTTCAAACACTGTTCCAGGCACCCTGATGGAGACAAAGTCTAAATGGATCACTCATGAATCAAATCCTTCTCCAATGGACCCCAACCCTAGGAATGTTCTCAAGAGACTCAAAAAAACTTGTCCTGAATGGTTTCAAAGCCCAAACCTCTGACTTAGACACAAAACCAAATTTTCACCTTAACTAGGCTTCTAGCCCAACTAGGCCTCTAGCAAAGGATTTTAGACTTTGCTCTCAAACTTCCCAAAGGAACATCCAATATAGTGATTGATTAAGTTATGTTTTATGATGGAAAACAACATAGCAAATCCCTGATGACACTTGTTTCAGAACACACCAACCAAAATATGCTGTCTCCTCAAAAAGTAGGCCTAATTAGCCCTCTTTTTCAAAGCAACCCCTCTCTAAACTCAACCCCTAACCACGAAACTGTCAAAAATCTCTTAAAAAATCCCCAAACCAAGTATTTTCAAGCTTTTAGTCTTCTATGACACCCTTTATACGTTCAAACACAAAACCCTCCATAAATTGCCTCAAAACTAGGGCTTTTTAGTTACTCACCTTCCAAACACTTCCAAAACCCTCTCTTTGACTTTTCACCGTTAGATCAACATAATAAATCAATACAGACTCAAAAACTTGCCCCTTATTAAGGCAGATCTTCTGCTGCTATTTTTTAGCCCCCATCCTCATGCACTTTTCCTTGCTAAAACTCGGTGTACACCTTAGAATTCCTCTTCCCTGCACATTAGCTTGTTATATTTGTATTATACATGTTAGAATAGATTAATTTCACAAGTTATAGCATCATTTCCTCATGAAATGGATCAAACATCCATGAAAACCACCAAAAAATAGTGAAAATCTGCACTTTCTTGAGGACAGTCAATAATATAATGTAAGAAACAGATTTATAACGTCTATCAGGGCATTCAAAAAGTTAAATGAATGTAAATACAAGTCTCTACTTCATCCAATGGAACTTATCTTTAGTAGAAATCAATAGATTATCAAATGAGCACCAAAAAATGCAAAAAAAATGAAGTTTTTATTGATTTTTTGTAGCAGTCCGTACAACACTTAGAATATCAGCCAACAGCCTGTACAAATGACTTTTCCAACCTTAAAAATCCTTCCCCCAACTGTCCCAACCGATTAGAATTGGTTTCATTACATTATTAGTGCTAAATCATCAAAAACACACTTTCCCGCCAAAGTTGGAATTTGAAAATCTGAATTTTCCAACTCTTATTTTATTGATTCCTACAACCTAAAAACTATTGAATCTTTAACATCCAACCTTATTTGACATAATTAAATCATTTTATACCTCCCTAAACCCCTAGGACACTATTGGTCCATTTACAATCATTTTTGGTCCTATGGTCCTTATCAGGACCCTTAGGACTTTTGATCTTCCAATTACTCCCATCCATGCCAAATGCCATTATAGGCTTCAATATGTCATAATTGGTGTTTTGAGATCCTTGACAAGTCTTCATGACCCCTGCATCCTCCTAGCTCTTGAAATGTTTCATGAAGTGCTTGGGTGCTCTTGCACCAGGTTTCCTAGCCTAACACATATGTGTTTCATGTTTCCATTGTTTTGTTTTGGGAAGCACCATGAGAGCATCCATGTCTAAAGGAGATGGTTTAGAAATATAGGAAGGAGGGAGAAAAACCATATACAAAGCATGGATGTCCATGCCATCATAGAAGTCATTCCACAAAAGGTCCCTAGAGAAGAAGTTTTGGAGACATAAGTAAATGTTCCCATATGGTAAGAGATAAGAGCAAGGGATGGATTGAAAATAATATATTCATTCAAATAAAATTGAACCTCATTGTCACTAAAGTATCAAAGGAAATATAATCAATAGAAGTGCTAGAGATTTTCAAAGGAGTGGGAAGAAGAGGAACATGCATTTCATTTCAAGAAACATTTAAGAAGTGATTGATAATGCAATCATGTTCAATATGATCCTTAAGAATACATTGTCCATTTAAGAGGGGGGTCATGAGAAGGATAAGAGTAATGTACACATGGACATTGGTGGAAGAAGTGAGAGGCTAAATAAAAGATAAGTCACTGGACTGTGCATATGTGCCTTACCATCATTAGAGGAAGGATCTTCAAAACTAGTGAAAGAAATATTCTCAGTAGGAGTGTATGATTCATGCAGAGAGGAAGTATTAACAATTGTAGAGGTATGGTCATCTAGGGTAGGGAGAAGATGAAATAAACCTTGCTATCTTGTGATAAACCTGGCGAGTGAAAACATGCATTAGAAGTAAATCAAGAAGTGTAAATAGGAGTATCATCCTCATGTATCATAGTGGGTAGAAGAGAATTAGAGGGGGGAGGGTGGATGGGGAAGGTGGTGTTAGAGAGAAGGTTGTAAGAACCTAATGCACTTTGTCATCTTCAAATAAAGCTATTGTAAATCTTCAAGTTGGAAATATTAAATGGGAATGGAAGGGGGAGTGAAAGTAGGAACATGGGGAAGAGGTGAAGGAGTATCAACAAGGGGAGAGGGAGGAATAAATGAAAAAATATTGAGGAAGATAATATGAGGATATTGTTTATGCAAACAAGAGAAGGAATGGTGGTAGGTGATGCAATGCACTATACAATCATAGGAAAGATAAATGTTGACATGAAAAAGTAAGAATAGGGTTTAGTATGAGGTTAGATAGAAAGGAGATTATGGTAAAAGTGGGGATCAAGGAAATTATCATGTAGGAATGAAGAATAAAATGGAGATGCCATGGAAGAATAAAGGAGAATTCAAGGGTGATGTAGAAGGAAGGGGGAAGAAAAAAGTGACAAAGAACTTAAGATAAATGTTGAATGAGGCATGTAGAGTGTTGAGAAGACTAGGGTATATTATATTGCACTATGAGGGGTTTCCAAATGATCACAAGAGGTTAATATTGTCTTATAAATAACTGAGTATAGTTATAGATTTCATAACCGTCTGTATAAAGTTTAAAGCCTCCTCTCCCTTGAAACAAATATGGCCAAGAAACTTGTGGTCTTCCCTTTTGTAGATTCTCACTTCCCATCATGCATGTACACGAAGATCAACAAATGGATAGTAAAATCATCATCAAGATCTTGAACAGCGAGGAGGATAATACATATACACAACTAGCTTGGAAAATGTCCATTTTGATTTAAGTACCTAAGAAAGACAGTGGAATTACATGCAGCTAGAGCTAAAGAAACAATATCAAAATGATAAACAAACAAAATTTGAATGAACCAAGCTGAAACTAAAAGACATGACTCATAATAGGCATCTAGAGTTGTGGCCCAACTGGGACAAGAACTTTCCACAACATAAGATAGAAGATAAGTGTTATCAATAGCTGTGGAAACTGCCAAAGTTAGGGAATAAATCATGTCCAATCTAATTTGATCTTACACTGCCAAAGTTAGAAATAATAAAACAAAACTCCCTTGGGAAGTTGGCGGCTAGGCAAACTTATATCAAATGAAAATCACTTTGAATTTGGTCATTAAATCACAAACTCCCAAGAAGTAAAAGTATTGCATAAAGTAATAGAAGTAAGGCCTCCAATCAACATAAACGTTAATAAATTTCTATCATTGTTTTCAGGAATGAAACATAAAAATTAATAAATTTATATCATTGTAAATGTGGTTGCAAGTTAAGTGGGTTAAATCTAGGAAAATTTCATAGTTAAGCACATTTGAGTTGGAATAGTACTGGGATGTGTGACCTCCCGGGAAGGCCCAATGCTTCACCTCTGTGAGCATCACCTAGATGCAATGAGTGCTAAGTGAACCATTCATTATTATTAGAGATGGGTTCTTGTGAACTACTACTCATGAAACATGGGTCAATGAGTTTGACTCGAAAAACTACATGGTTGAACCCTAATAGCAATATCATAATTTGACACGCTATGAAAATACCTCCACTTATCAACTAATATG
The DNA here is from genome assembly GCA_007258455.2 of Sequoia sempervirens. NCBI lineage: Eukaryota > Viridiplantae > Streptophyta > Pinopsida > Cupressales > Cupressaceae > Sequoia > Sequoia sempervirens. Next base: position 245,139 of record VDFB02252248.1, read on the forward strand.
TTGTTTTCCTAAAGCTAGTGACATTGTCCTTGTTGTAGCTTATATAACTCACATAGTTTTTGAAGTTTAATGCAATTTTAACATATAGTTGCTGAAGTACTTTTTTAATAGACTAATAAATAAGAGATAAACTTATATCAACTTGATTTTTGGTTTAAAATAACATATTAACAATTCTTAACATTATAATAATGGTCTTCATAATACATTAAAATCTAAAATCTTTTTGATTTTAAAAAAATAATTAGTCAAGAATAACAAGAAAGCAAAACACAACAAAAAGATAAAAAAAAAAGAACAAATCCAACTAATTTTTTGACAATGCAAAACTGCCTATGAATTTGATTGATTTTGCATAAACCTCTATGGCTTCACAACTAGGGTTAAAATAGAGACACTATGAGGGCATAGGCAAGAACAACCATTCTCTTAAGACAACTCATCACTCCTCTAATTTGACAAAAGTCAAGGAGCATGCTTTACCAAAAGAAATAATCACATATCAAAGGGTTGGTCAAATTTCACCAATTGCATGTAGGTGATATATACTCTGGGCTACCCACTTTTATAGGGTTAAGATAGCCTTTCACTAACAACATGCAAGTGATATCATAATCTACACATCTTAGGTGTTCAATATAGATGTTGGTGTATCAAAATGAATGTGTGATGTCAATGTTGCATTCTACTTAACGTATGGAGTGTTTGTATGTCTAGAGTAAGTATTGTGCAATAGATGCTCTTATCAATGATGATAAGTAATATGAAATGTTTGTCTCATCACCACAACTAGCAATGAACCAAGAAAATGATGGATCAACAATGTAGTATGAGATGCACTAGCTTTTCTTTTCCCCTTTTTCACTTATTGTAAAAGGGCTTGTTTGTTAGTGAATTATATGATAAGAAGACACATGTAGTACGGTTGCCCCCATTTCCTATTATTAACAACTTACTATGTTTATATGCGATCTCAATATGCATTGCTCACTATATAGTTTTGTGTTCAAATAGTGTTGTTGACATCGTACTAACATCTATTTGGGATGTGTTTGTCATCATATTATTTTACATAGATTGTATTATAATTGTAAGCTCAATTAACAGTTGCGATTCAAAAGAGAATTCAAAGATCTCATCTTGATTGTGAGAATTTTTTTTTATTATTGTGGTTGCAAGCTATGGAGCCTCTAATTCCATTAATGGGATACATAGGTAGGGCCAAGGAATTGGTTATGAGGAATACATTTAGATCTAGAGATATGTCATGATATAGAAGCTTACCCTATTTATTGTATAATGCAAGTTTGTGGTATAGAGTAGTTGTCATTGCCATGATTTGGGAGGTTACAAAGCTAACAATTCTAAATGGGAATCAATTATTAAGTCATAGAAATACTTGGTGCCACAATTTAAAGTGGACAAATGTCATAAGAATGTTAAGAAATAAAAAAATATTAATTAGTTTGATTATTTTATTTATGTTCTACAAAATAGACAACTTACCATAATATGTAATGTATTTTTCTTTAATAATAAAACTACAAAATGTATGAAGAAAATTAAATAGTAATAACCGAAGATGATTATTAGATATTTATTTAAATAAGAAGAGTTTTGTTTCACCTATTTAGATTTAATTATTCAAGAAAATCTGCTAATTTCAAATGCATTTTTCATCATTTAACTATAAAGAATTAATCAATGTCAATAAAATTTTATTAATTTCCAAGAATGAGTCCGCTAATGTGTTAAAAATTCAAGTTTTGTGATACACAACAGGTTGCATTCCATTGACCAATGAAATAAACTTAAGTATAAAGAGCAGATTTTTAATATTTATTTATTAACAAGTTAGTATATTCTTTACAATTATAACCCATTTAAATAAGGATAATAAGCTATTGAATATTAAAAATGAAAATTATTCTTTTATCAATTATAGTCATTTTTGTAAAGCATATAAAAATAAGGGGTGCAATTCACTTACAATCTTAAGTCTTGTTTATTTAATTATTTGCACCCAAGTTTTTAGGGCTTCCCACTTTAAATTGAACTTGGTGTAACTTGTACTTTATATTTTGACAAGTATAAGATTCACTTAGGGCATGTTTCCATGTGGCTGGTTAGTTTATTTTGGTTAGCAACCACTACTCAACTTATTCAGGAATTATTTTGGAGTTGGTGGACCCATGAATATTTAACTTTTTTGTTTATTTTTAAGTAGTCATTTTAAATTTGTATTTATAGTATTAATAATATTTTTTGCCGATTGAAAAAAAAATGTAGTTGCTATTTCCAACCCCTCATTTTCTTCATAGCTTATTTTCAATTCTTAAACAATAATTATTCCATTAAAATAAGGAAATATTCCAAATTATCCTTTTCCCAAAATATTTTTTTTGCACAAGAACACTCCAACTAATTAAATTTAGGCAATCACATGGAGACATGGGGTTAGTGTCATGGAAGTCACTAATTGCAACTATTACAACTTGTAAGGTGTGTAAGAGTTGTCAAAAAGGAAAGCGCATAACAAAAACAAGTTAATTGTGGACTTGGAGAAAAACATGGAGTAATTATAGAAAAGGCACAATAAAGACTCCTTGAGCACCAAAGTTTGGTAATAGCAACTTGTAAATTGCTTAGTTAACCAAACTTGATTTGGACAATGGGATTTGTGCATGTAATATGGATGCCTAAATTAGCTAGTAGTTTATAGCACATGGTTTTAGAAACCATTCATGGTTTGTGGTTTTGTTCATTCCTATATATTTTGAGTGCTTGGGTTGAAAGAATATGATGTATTTGGTAGATACACTTATATGGTTGAATTACTAGAGATAAGTAGATTGTATTGATGTACTTTGTTTAAATATTAATACAAGCTTGAGACTTTTTGGTGGTGGAATGTACATCCTTGTTTAAAGATTAATACAAACTTGGGTCTTTTCAATGGTGAAAGATTTTTCTCATAAGAGTTTCTCCATGTATATCCTATGTTTTTGCAAAGTGTTGTGGTTTGCATTTTCTTTGTTGTGTTAATATTTCTATTTCCTACATGATCTAAAGAACAATAAGTTTTAACTGCATTTTTTCACCCTTTTATCAACAAAGCAAATTGTTATATTGTAATAAATCTAGGCCAAGAAAAGCCACTTAATGGTTCATGTTTTCAATCAACATCAATAGTTAAAAGGTGATTAAGAGTTAATTTTGGTTCACCCTCAAAAATATTTTTTCAATGGAATTGTCATCTTCTAAAACTTATCTTGAGTATTCCTAAAGGACATTGATTTTGTTCAATTTCAAGCCATGATAGGATACTTATCATCTCCACAATCCCTCACCTTTTCCACTAAAGACATGCCTTCCATCAATCCATCTCATAACCATCCATTATACCTTCAATCCCACATCCATAAAAGCACAATCAAACGTGTCCTAGTAGTGAAGAGCACAAAAGATTTATTGAGAGAGGGGAGGGGGGGAGGGTGAATCAATAAATCAAAACAAACTTTCACTTTTCAACTTTTCAAACAATTTTAAACTTTTATCAACATCAACTTTTGATGTGAATCGATGCTAGCAAGTTGATACAACTTATTGAAATATTTAAATGATTTTTACAAATGGAAGTAGGCACCAACCTACTTGATTTATGAACAAAAGGATTTAATAGGCAACAACCTACAAGGAGCACCAACCCCTTAACAATTTAGTAGGCACCAACCTACAAGGAGAATTCACTCCTAATGCAAGGCACCAACCTTGACTCGATGGATGAAAGAGAATTGCCTTCAATTAGATCTGCACTCTCCCAATCCTCCAATCTGCTTTTGTGATGAATGATCTCACCCTAAGCCCACACAAAAAGATGGGATTTCTGATATGAACAACTTACAACTTCACAACCACAAATAAGACCTTGAATGAAATGTCATTCATATATCTTACTCAAACATTGCATCCTTTAACTGAAAGAACACAACAATACTTGCAACCTTCAAGAATGTCTCTTCATAAGATAAATCTGATCCTAGTTTGTTGAAAATCAACTCTTTTTTAGTTTACTTGCTTCTCTCTAAAACTCCACTTAATTATTAAATTTGTTGTTATGAATCAAAACGCCTCTTTCGAGAGACACGCCTCTTTGTTTAGATCAACTTCCTTTTGGATTACTTCTGATTCTAAAGATTACACATCTTCAAAAATAGACCCGACTTCTGTAGAAAGACGTAAGTCCCTTCGATGGTCGATGACATCCTTTCAAACGAATGAACATATCATTGAAGCATTGCACCGATACATGAAGAATTATGTCCTAACAAAAAAACGTCTGGCTTGGTGATCATAGCATTTGATTTCAGGTCGATTCATGAAAAACACGTCTTTTAATTTCCAGAAGTTGTGACTTTTAGAGTGAACCCGTATCTCTTAAAAAAACTCCTTTCGCATCTTTTGATTAAGTTGCATTTTATCTTAAAATAATCGTTCTTTTTCTTTAACAAAAATATATGTTAAAGAAACAATTTAACAATCTGAAGGATATTCAAGTCGGTCTGTAGCAATTTTTCTTTTTCTGAGAGGATCGAGTTCTAACGTCCTTTTGATCATATTTAACTTTATATCAAACTTCTTCATCTTCATCAATCTTATTCAACTTTAATAGTCTAAGAGGATCGAGCTCTAAAGTCTTTTTGATCAGATTTAACTTTTGTGAAGCACGTCTTTGATCATCTTTGATGCGTCTTTGTGAAGCACATCTTCTACAATCCTTTATTCGTGGTTTTGTAGCAACCGCCTTTAACCACTATGTCAACTATATCAATAAACTTTTCAAATCTGGTCATGAACGACATCGACAATGAATGAGATTTTGATGGAAATATGAAGATAATCAAATCTGATGATTATCTGGAGTAAATCTTCAACAACTAGAATCATGGAAATATGAAGATAATCAAATTTGATGATTATCTGGAGTAAATCTTTCAACAAACAGAGACTGATGGTGCTATTTTAAATCTGATGAATATCTTAAGTATGTCTTCAACGAACTGAGCGATCTCAAAGTGTTTCAATGTCATCAACAAACGTAGCATATTCCAACAATGATTTTATCCTTTACCTTGACATCAATGGCAATACTTCTAACAAGTAGATGGTGGATTAGGACTTAATCTTTACAACCTAAGTCTAATAAAGCAACTGAGATATTCTGATGATGTCGTTGATCCCCAAACAAAAATAACCATAAAAACATATGACGAAATTGAGCATGAATCTAAAGGCTCTATCAAGCTACCCATCCAGGTCGGACTAGAAACAGTTGAAACCACTTGCCAAATCTTAGACCTTGATCTCCGCTATAATATCCTCCTTGGCTGCCCATGGATCCATGCCATGCAAGCCATTACATCCATGTTCCATCAATGCATAAAGTTCCTCAACAATGGAACTGAAGTGACTATCCATGCTGATCCAAATCCATTCCAATATTGTAAATTCTTACAAAGAAGTCACGGCCTTCCACAAAATTTCCCTATCAAAACTGCATCACCATCTTCATCTTCATACATTGATCCCTCGTCGCTACCCACCTCTCACACTCCCTCAAAGATCAAGGCTAAGATCAAAGACCTGGGTATTGGAGAATATGACCTACAAGCCTTCCACATCGAACCCACAACACCATCCACATCATCTCGATTTTTTGATGTCAATGGTAATCCTATATTTGATCATGATATCTATGATAATCCACTCTTTGATCATGATTTTATGGAGGACATCCAAGATCATCTCCCTTCCACTCCACCTCGTGAGCTACCATCCTTCCATATCGAACATCTTGGGTTAGGGTATGCATCTCCTAATGTTGCCTCTATTAAGCCTTCTTGCCACCTTGCTAAGGGCGTGCAAGCTTCCTTCGACATTAATATTACCGAAAAGGATAGTCATGAAGAATCCATTGAGTGCATCGCCAATCTCTTCCATGAATCCCATAACCTTGCCATCACATCCAACACATACTATTCATCCACTTCCATCCATCTCCTAGATTTAGATCAAGTGTCATCTAAAAAGAACAAGGCCATCAATCAAAATACAAAAATAAAAAATCCTTTATTGAATGGAGATCTAAAATCAAAAGCAAAAAGCAAAATCCTAGAAAAGTCCTTTAGTCAAAGTCAAAATCAGAAGCTATTGGACAAATCAAGAGTCAAAGTCAAAATAAAAGAAAGCAAAATAACTGGGGGCATCTATTAAAGTAAACTATCAAGAAATGAGCTTATTGATCCTAAGTCTTCATCCTCATCATATTCACACAACCCATACATTTTACCAAATCTACCCATATCCATACATATATCGCATCCTTCCATCCCCCTTGGCGATGTCTCTTGACGAACCTTTGATGATGACCCCCCACGTGCTTTAATCCAAAGGTTGCCCAAGCACTTTTTTGTGTGAAGCATGATGAACCTTGTGGCACACTCATTAGGGATTATACCTTAGCTCCCTCCATCCGCTGCATAAAGCATCCTCCATCATCCATCTTGTCCCATCCATATGCATCTATAACACTTCATCATCCATCTCTTAAAGAGCATCCACCTGATTGTAGCATCGTCTTATTTATCCAAAAAATCCAAAAATTAAAAAAAAAAAAAAGTAAAGAGAAATAATCCATTCATAGGTGAAAACCAATTTAGTAGTGCCTTGGATAAGTACCATGGTGAAAACTTGGAAACATGCACCATGTGTAGTAGTCTCTTATACACCGTCTCTTAGGATGCCATCCCATCTGCTATCATTCCCATCCATATCATAATAAACCTATCATGGCTCATCCTTGATCCTTAATTAAGCATCATCCCTTATCCATGCATTATCATCCACCCTTCCCCATGCTTTCCCATACGTTAGATGCAAAAGTTATATGATCTACATTATCTTAAGGATTTGATCTTGTATATCCTTAGTTTCCTCTCACTTTCCAGCCTTCAAGTCTCATGCATTTGGAGTCCCATATTCATCCATAATAAATCAAACATCAACCCATCCTATCTCTTATCATATCCATCCTATCTCAAACATAATAAAGAAATCATCATCCTTTCATCCCATCTAAAACATAAAAAAAAAATTCATAATCTTGAGCCCCTCAGACTTGACATTCAATCAATACAGACATTGCATCCAAGACATCAATCTTTCATCGAAATCATATCATAAGCCTCGTTGTTGAGCACTAATCAGTCATCTTATCCTTTTTTCGATCGATCAATCAATCATCATCATCTTTATCAAAGCCTTGCTTAAGTGATTATCCAAGCTTTAGCAAGTAAATCAAATTCTTTCTTAGGTGTTATCCAAGCCTAATCGCAAGCAAATCAATCATCATCATGTGATCTTTGGCAGGAGATATGTTGGCTGCATGACATGTTTGCAATGATTCTTTTGTTTTGATTTATCTTTTTAACCCATGACTACACCTACTTACGACCATCTTGATCTATCTATATCGTGGTGTGTCACAACAGGTGTTTAATGGGGCATTGTCTTGTTTGTTGTTCTTTTCATTGCTTGAGTTTTAAGTCCATGCAAAGGTTACCCTGTCACCCAGGTTCCTCATACCTTGGTGCATATTTTCCTTTGCTACATCAAATCTTAGGATTGCTTAATACATATTGGCATAGCCTATCAATCATCATTAGATTCTCCTTCCTTTTCATCTCTTTCATCCTCTTTCATATTCCATTTCATCTGCTTCTTGATCCTAATCCTTCATTGATCACTTCCATTTTGAGAGCATATCCGTGTTCTCCTAACTTACATGTCCTCTCGAGGGGGCATCCCATCACCCAATCATCAATCTTTCCTTCTTCATCTTTTTCTATCCTCCCATTGATTGGGGCAACACCTTTGATCCTTATGTTGGCAAGAGACACTGCACAAGTCATCTGGTGTTGTCATTGATGGCAACCCTAGTAAGTAATCCCATCCACACCTCAGTATTTGCTTATATCGGAAAACAGATTGAAGATATGTGTTAATTGTCAAAGCTAAAATAGGGCATCCGACATAGTTGTGTACATTGACTCATATGCAATTTCTTGTTATCATTTTGTGTTGTGGATCTCAGGGAAGGTCTTTTGATGTATGAACTATCTTATCTTTGAATCATAGGGCTTTGCATTGATTGGTGTGTAAG
>VDFB02252249.1:0-94351 GCA_007258455.2 Sequoia sempervirens
TATAAAGTTTAAAGCCTCATCTCCCTTGAAACAAATATGGCCAAGAAACTTGTGGTCTTCCCTTTTGTAGATTCTATCACTTCCCATCATGCATGTACATGAATATCAACAAATGGATAGTAATATCATCATCAAGATCTTGAACAACAAGGAGGATAATACCATATACACAACTAGCTTGGAAAATGTCCATTTTGATTTAAGTACCTAAGAAAGAAGGTGAAATTACATGCAGCTAGAGCTAAAGCAACAATAGCAAAATGATAAACAAACAAAATTTGAATGAACCAAGCTGAAACTAAAAGACACGACTCATAATAGGCATCCAGAGTTGTGGCCCAACTGGGACAAGAACTTTCCACAACATAAGATAGAAGATAAGTGTTATCAATAGCTGTGGAAACTGCCAAAGTTAGGGAATAAATCATGTCCAATCTAATTTGATCTTACATTGCCAAAGTTAGAAATAATAAAACAAAACTCCCTTGGGAAGTTGGCGGCTAGGCAAACTTATATCAAACAAAAATCACTTTGAATTTGGTCATTAAATCACAAACTCCCAAGAAGTAAAAGTATTGCATAAAGTAATAGAAGTAAGGCCTCCAATCAACATAAACGTTAATAAATTTCTATCATTGTTTTCAGGAATGAAACATCAAAATTAATAAATTTATATCATTGTAAATGTGGTTGCAAGTTAAGTGGGTTTAATCTAGGAAAAATTCATAGTTAAGCACATTTGAGTTGGAATAGTATTGGGATGTGTGACCTCCCGGGAAGGCCCAATGCTTTACCTCTGTGAGCATCACCTAGATGCAATGAGTGCTAACTGAACCATTCATTATTATTAGAGATGGGTTCTTGTGAACTACTACTCATGAAACATGGGTCAATGAGTTTGACTCGAAAAACTACATGGTTGAACCCTAATAGCAATATCATAATTTGACACGCTATGAAAATACCTCCACTTATCAACTAATATGTTGTTTTCCTAAAGCTAGTGACATTGTCCTTGTTGTAGCTTATATAACTCACATAGTTTCTGAAGTTTAATGCAATTTTAACATATAGTTGCTGAAGTAATTTTTTAATAGACTAATAAATAAGAGATAAACTTATATCAACTTGATTTTTGGTTTAAAATAACATATTAACAATTCTTAACATTATAACAATGGTCTTCATAATACATTAAAATCTAAAATCTTTTTGATTTTAAAAAAATAATTAGTCAAGAATAACAAGAAAGCAAAACACAACAAAAAGATTAAAAAAAAAGAACAAATCCAACTAATTTTTTGACAATGCAAAACTGCCTATGAATTTGATTGATTTTGTATCAACCTCTATGGCTTCACAACTAGGGTTAAAATAGAGACACTATGAGGGCATAGGCAAGAACAACCATTCTCTTAGGACAACTCATCACTCCTCTAATTTGACAAAAGTTAAGGAGCATGCTTTACCAAAAGAAATAATCACATACCAAAGGGTTGGTCAAATTTCACCAGTTGCATGTAGGTGATATATACTCTGAGCTACCCACTTTTATAGGGTTAATATAGCCTTTCACTAACAACATACAAGTGATAGATATCATAATCTACACGTCTTAGGTGTTCAGTATAGATGTTGGTGTATCAAAATGAATGTGTGATGTCAATGTTGCATTCTACTTAATGTATGGAGTGTTTGTATGTCTAGAGTAAGTATTGTGCAATAGATGCTCTTATCAACGATGACAAGTAATATGAAATGTTTATCTCATCACTACAACTAGCAATGAACCAAGAAAATGATGGATCAACAATGTAGTATGAGATGCACTAGTTTTTCTTTTCCCCTTTTTCACTTATTGTAAAAGGGCTTGTATGTTAGTGAATTATATGATAGGAAGACACATGTAGTAGGGTTGCCTCCATTTCCTATTATTAACAACTCACTATGTTTATATGTGATCTCAATATGCATTGCTCACTATATAGTTTTGTGTTCAGATAGTGTTGTTGACATCGTACTAACATCTATTTGGGATGTGTTTGTCATCATATTATTTTACATAGATTGTATTATAATTGTAAGCTCAATTAACAGTTGCGATTCAAAAGAGAATTCAAAGATCTCCTCTTGATTGTGAGATTTTTTTTCTATTATTGTGGTTGCAAGCTATGGAGCCTCTAATTCCATTAATGGGATACATAGGTAGGGCCAAGGAATTGGTTCTGAGGAATACATTTAGATCTAGAGATATGTCATGATATAGAAGCTTACCCTATTTACTATATAATGCAAGTTTGTGGTATAGAGTAGTTGTCATTGCCATGATTTGGGAGGTTACAAAGCTAACAATTCTAAATGGGAATCAATTATTAAGTCATAGAAATACTTGGTGCCACAATTTAAAGTGGACAAATGTCATAAGAATGTTAAGAAATAAAAAAATATTAATTAGTTTGATTATTTTATTTATGTTCTACAAAATAGACAACTTACCATAATATGTAATGTATTTTTCTTTAATAATAAAACTACAAAATGTATGAAGAAAATTAAATAGTAATAACCGAAGATGATTATTAGATATTTATTTAAATAAGAAGAGTTTTGTTTCACCTATTTAGATTTAATTATTCAAGAAAATCTGCTAATTTCAAATGCATTTTTCATCATTTAACTATAAAGAATTAATCAATGTCAATAAAATTTTATTAATTTCCAAGAATGAGTCCGCTAATGTGTTAAAAATTCAAGTTTTGTGATACACAACAGGTTGCATTCCATTGACCAATGAAATAAACTTAAGTATAAAGAGCAGATTTTTAATATTTATTTATTAACAAGTTAGTATATTCTTTACAATTATAACCCATTTAAATAAGGATAATAAGCTATTGAATATTAAAAATGAAAATTATTCTTTTATCAATTATAGTCATTTTTGTAAAGCATATAAAAATAAGGGGTGCAATTCACTTACAATCTTAAGTCTTGTTTATTTAATTATTTGCACCCAAGTTTTTAGGGCTTCCCACTTTAAATTGAACTTGGTGTAACTTGTACTTTATATTTTGACAAGTATAAGATTCACTTAGGGCATGTTTCCATGTGGCTGGTTAGTTTATTTTGGTTAGCAACCACTACTCAACTTATTCAGGAATTATTTTGGAGTTGGTGGACCCATGAATATTTAACTTTTTTGTTTATTTTTAAGTAGTCATTTTAAATTTGTATTTATAGTATTAATAATATTTTTTGCCGATTGAAAAAAAAATGTAGTTGCTATTTCCAACCCCTCATTTTCTTCATAGCTTATTTTCAATTCTTAAACAATAATTATTCCATTAAAATAAGGAAATATTCCAAATTATCCTTTTCCCAAAATATTTTTTTTGCACAAGAACACTCCAACTAATTAAATTTAGGCAATCACATGGAGACATGGGGTTAGTGTCATGGAAGTCACTAATTGCAACTATTACAACTTGTAAGGTGTGTAAGAGTTGTCAAAAAGGAAAGCGCATAACAAAAACAAGTTAATTGTGGACTTGGAGAAAAACATGGAGTAATTATAGAAAAGGCACAATAAAGACTCCTTGAGCACCAAAGTTTGGTAATAGCAACTTGTAAATTGCTTAGTTAACCAAACTTGATTTGGACAATGGGATTTGTGCATGTAATATGGATGCCTAAATTAGCTAGTAGTTTATAGCACATGGTTTTAGAAACCATTCATGGTTTGTGGTTTTGTTCATTCCTATATATTTTGAGTGCTTGGGTTGAAAGAATATGATGTATTTGGTAGATACACTTATATGGTTGAATTACTAGAGATAAGTAGATTGTATTGATGTACTTTGTTTAAATATTAATACAAGCTTGAGACTTTTTGGTGGTGGAATGTACATCCTTGTTTAAAGATTAATACAAACTTGGGTCTTTTCAATGGTGAAAGATTTTTCTCATAAGAGTTTCTCCATGTATATCCTATGTTTTTGCAAAGTGTTGTGGTTTGCATTTTCTCTGTTGTGTTAATATTTCTATTTCCTACATGATCTAAAGAACAATAAGTTTTAACTGCATTTTTTCACCCTTTTATCAACAAAGCAAATTGTTATATTGTAATAAATCTAGGCCAAGAAAAGCCACTTAATGGTTCATGTTTTCAATCAACATCAATAGTTAAAAGGTGATTAAGAGTTAATTTTGTTTCATCCTCAAAAATATTTTTTCAATGGAATTGTCATCTTCTAAAACTTATCTTGAGTATTCCTAAAGGACATTGATTTTGTTCAATTTCAAGCCATGATAGGATACTTATCATCTCCACAATCCCTCACCTTTTCCACTAAAGACATGCCTTCCATCAATCCATCTCATAACCATCCATTATACCTTCAATCCCACATCCATAGAAGCACAATCAAATGCGTCCTAGTAGTGAAGAGCACAAAATATTTACTGAGAGAGGGGGGGGACGGTGGTGGTGAATCAATAAATCAAAACAAACTTTCACTTTTCAACTTTTCAAATAATTTTAAACTTTTATCAACATCAACTTTTGATGTGAATCAATGCTAGCAAGTTGATACAACTTATTGAAATATTTAAATGATTTTTACAAATGGAAGTAGGCACCAACCTACTTGATTTATGAACAAAAGGATTTAGTAGGCAACAACCTACAAGGAGCACCAACCCCTTAACAATTTAGTAGGCACCAACCTACAAGGAGAATCAACTCCTAATGCCAGGCACCGACCTTGACTTGATGGATGAAAAAGAATTGCCTTCAATTAGATCTGCACTCTCCCAATCCTCCAATCTGCTTTTGTGATGAATGATCTCACCCTAAGCCCACACAAGAAGATGGGATTTCTGATATGAACAACTTACGACTTCACAACCACAAATAAGACCTTGAATGAAATATCATTCATATGTCTTACTCAAACATTGCATCCTTTAACTGAAAGAACACAACAATACTTGCAACCTTCAAGAATGTCTCTTCATAAGATAAATCTGATCCTAGTTTGTTGAAAATCAAATCTTTTTTAGTTTACTTGCTTCTCTCTAAAACTCCACTTAATTATTAAATTTTTTGTTATGAATCAAAACGCCTCTTTGTTTAGATCAACTTCCTTTTGGATTACTTCTGATTTTAAAGATTACACATCTTCAAAAATAGAACCGACTTCTGTAGAAAGACGTATGTCCCTTCAATGGTCGATGACATCCTTTCAAACGAATGAACATATCATTGAAGCATTGCGCTGATACATGAAGAATTATGTCCTAACAAAAAAAAAAACGTCTGGCTTGGTGATCATAACATTTGATTTCAGGCTGATTCATGAAAAACACGTCTTTTAATTTCCAGAAGTTGTGACTTTTAGAGTGAACCCGTATCTCTTAAAAAAACTCCTTTCGCACCTTTTGATTAAGTCGCATTTTATCTTAAAATAATCGTTCTTTTTCTTTAACAAAAATATATGTTAAAGAAACACTTTAACAATCTGAAGGATGATATTGCTATCAGGATTCAACCGTGTAGTTTCAATCTGAAGGATATTCAAGTCGGTCTGTAGCAATTTTTCTTTTTCTGAGAGGATCGAGTTCTAACGTCTTTTTGATCATATTTAACTTTATCAAACTTCTTCATCTTCATCAATCTTATTCAACTTTAATAGTCTAAGAGAATCGAGCTCTAAAGTCTTTTTGATCAGATTTAACTTTTGTGAAGCACGTCTTTGATCATCTTTGATGCGTCTTTGTGAAGCACACTTCTAACATCCTTTATTCGTGGTTTTGTAGCAACCGCCTTTAACCACTATGTCAACTATATCAATAAACTTTTCAAATCTGGTCATGAACGACATCGACAATGAATGAGATTTTGATGGAAATATGAAGATAATCAAATCTGATGATTATCTGGAGTAAATCTTCAACAACTAGAATCATGGAAATATGAAGATAATCAAATTTGATGATTATCTGGAGTAAATCTTTCAACAAACAGAGACTGATGGTGCTATTTTAAATCTGATGAATATCTTAAGTATGTCTTCAACGAACTGAGCGATCTCAAAGTGTTTCAATGTCATCAACAAACGTAGCATATTCCAACAATGATTTTATCCTTTACCTTGACATCAATGGCAATACTTCTAACAAGTAGATGGTGGATTAGGACTTAATCTTTACAACCTAAGTCTAATAAAGCAACTGAGATATTCTGATGATGTCGTTGATCCCCAAAAAAACATATAACGAAAATGAGCATGAATCTAAAGGCTCTATCAAGCTACCCATCCAGGTCGGACTAGAAACAGTTGAAACCACTTGCCAAATCTTAGACCTTGATCTCCCCTATAATATCCTCCTTGGCTGCCCATGGATCCATGCCATGCAAGCCATTACATCCATGTTCCATCAATGCATAAAGTTCCTCAACAATGGAACTGAAGTGACTATCCATGCTGATCCAAATCCATTCCAATATTGTAAATTCTTACAAAGAAGTCACGGCCTTCCACAAAATTTCGCTATCAAAACTGCATCACCATCTTCATCTTCATACATTGATCCCTCATCGCTACCCACCTCTCACACTCCCTCAAAGATCAAGGCTAAGATCAAAGACCTGGGTATTGGAGAATATGACCTACAAGCCTTCCACATCGAACCCACAATACCATCCACATCATCTCGATTTTTTGATGTCAATGGTAATCCTATATTTGATCATGATATCTATGATAATCCACTCTTTGATCATGATTTTATGGAGGACATCCAAGATCATCTCCCTTCCACTCCACCTCGTGAGCTACCATCCTTCCATATCGAACATCTTGGGTTAGGGTATGCATCTCCTAATGTTGCCTCTATTAAGCCTTCTTGCCACCTCGCTAAGGGCGTGCAAGCTTCCTTCGACATTAATAGTACCGAAAAGGATAGTCATGAAGAATCCATCGAGTGCATCGCCAATCTCTTCCATGAATCCCATAACCTTGCCATCACATCCAACACATCCTATTCATCCACTTCCATCCATCTCCTAGATTTAGATCAAGTGTCATCTAAAAAGAACAAGGCCATCAATCAAAATACAAAAATAAAAAATCCTTTATTGAATGGAGATCTAAAATCAAAAGCAAAAAGCAAAATCCTAGAAAAGTCCTTTAGTCAAAGTCAAAATCAGAAGCTATTGGACAAATCAAGAGTCAAAGTCAAAATAAAAGAAAGCAAAATAACCGGGGGCATCTATTAAAGTAAAATATCAAGAAATGAGCTTATTGATCCTAAGTCTTCATCCTCATCATATTCACACAACCCATACATTTTACCAAATCTACCCATATCCATACATATATCACATCCTTCCATTCCCCTTGGCGATGTCTCTTGACGAACCTTTGATGATGACCCCCCACGTGCTTTAATCCAAAGGTTGCCCAAGCACTTTTTTGTGTGAAGCATGATGAACCTTGTGGCACACTCATTAGGGATTATACCTTAGCTCCCTCCATCCGCTGCATAAAGCATCCTCCATCATCCATCTTGTCCCATCCATATGCATCTATCACACTTCATCATCCATCTCTTAAAGAGCATCCACCTGATTGTAGCATCGTCTTATTTATCCAAAAAATCCAAAAATTAAAAAAAAAAATAGTAAAGAGAAATAATCTGTTCATAGGTGAAAACCAATTTAGTAGTGCCTTGGATAAGTACCATGGTGAAAACTTGGAAACATGCACCATGTGTAGTAGTCTCTTATACACTGTCTCTGAGGATGCCATCCCATCTGCTATCATTCCCATCCATATCATAATAAACCTATCATGGCTCATCCTTGATCCTTAATTAAGCGTCATCCCTTATCCATGCATTATCATCCACCCTTCCCCATGCTTTCCCATGCGTTAGATGCAAAAGTTATATGATCTACATTATCTTAAGGATTTGATCTTGTATATCCTTAGTTTCCTCTCACTTTCCAGCCTTCAAGTCTCATGCATTTGGAGTCCCATATTCATCCATATTAAATCAAACATCAACCCATCCTATCTCTTATCATATCCATCCTATCTCAAACATAATAAAGAAATCATCATCCTTTCATCCCATCTAAAACATAAAAAAGAATTTCATAATCTTGAGCCCCTCAGACTTGACATTCAATCAATACAGACATTGCATCCAAGACATCAATCTTTCATCGAAATCATATCATAAGCCTCGTTGTTGAGCACTAATTAGTCATCTTATCCTTTTTTCGATCGATCAATCAATCAATCATCATCATCTTTATCAAAGCCTTGCTTAAGTGATTATCCAAGCTTTAGCAAGTAAATCAAATTCTTTCTTAGGTGTTATCCAAGCCTAATCGCAAGCAAATCAATCATCATCATGTGATCTTTGGCAGGAGATATGTTGGCTGCATGACATTTTTGCAATGATTCTTTTGTTTTGATTTATCTTTTTAACCCATGACTACACCTACTTACGACCATCTTGATCTATCTATATCATGGTGTGTCACAACAGGTGTATAATGGGGCATTGTCTTGTTTGTTGTTCTTTTCATTGCTTGAGTTTTAAGTCCATGCAAAGGTTACCCTGTCACCCAGGTTCCTCATACCTTGGTGCATATTTTCCTTTGCTACATCAAATCTTAGGATTGCTCAATACATATTGGCATAGCCTATCAATCATCATTAGATTCTCCTTCCTTTTCATCTCTTTCATCCTCTTTCATATTCCAATTCATCTGCTTCTTGATCCTAATCCTTCATTGATCACTTCTATTTTGAGAGCATATCCGTGTTCTCCTAACTTGCATGTCCTCTCGAGGGGGCATCCCATCACCCAATCATCAATCTTTCCTTCTTCATCCTTTTCTATCCTCCCATTGATTGGGGCAACACCTTGATCCTTATGTTGGAAAGAGACACTGCACAAGTCATCTGGTGTTGTCATTGATGGAAACCCTAGTAAGTAATCCCATCCACACCTCAGTATTTGCTTATATTGGAAAACAGATTGAAGATATGTGTTAATTGTCAAAGCTAAAACAGGGCATCCGACATAGTTGTGTACATTGACTCATATGCAATTTCCTGTTATCATTTTGTGTTGTGGATTTCAGGGAAGGTCTTTTGATGTATGAACTATCTTATCTTTGAATCATAGGGCTTTGCATTGATTGGTGTGCAAGTTAGAAGATTCGGTTTATTGATTTTCAGTCTAAATAGTGCAGAAAGGCTGACTAGGTGATTGTAGCATGTTGCGGATCTTCGAGGCGTAATTGTTTAAGGTGTTTCGTGTTCGAGACATGTTGTTTTTGAGTCCTTACTATGTTTTGGTCGACATTGTTTGGTCCGCATTGATAATTGTTTATTGATTTGGGTCGACAGTTCGTACATGTTTCATATTTTGTTAAAGTTGACATGCAGTTGTTATAATCTCTAGTTGCAGATATATATAATCGATTATTCAGATCATTTTGAGATATAATGCGAGAATTAGAAAGATTATAGATCGATTGTCCGCAGTTTCACTTGAGAAGAACAAAGATTGGTGATTTGAATTAGAGAAGACAGAGTTTCAAGAGCAGAATCAGATAGAATGTGAAGAATGCGGTCAATGTGCTTAACCATAACTATAATCAGGCATTAGCAAATGCTATCTCATAGTTCATCCACTCTAGTTGTCTATGTAATTCGAATGTGACTGTAAGACAATGAGTCTTCTTTTGGGCAATAAGTCTTTTGTATTTGAGTAGTGTGCTCTAGGCAGTGTGCCTGAATGCATGTGCATTCCCCATTTGTAATACTTTTAATAGGGTATAATCTTGTGGATTAACCTCCACCGTGGTTTTTCCCTTAACAGGGTTTCCACGTAAAAATCTTGGTGTTATGTGTGTTTTTGATGTGGTGATGGTTTATGCTTTCATGTTTATTTATCAGATCGAAGAATAAGTTTAATGTATAATTTTTGTGACAATTGATTCACCCCCCCTCTCAGTTGTCTACCCTTGTGTTGCCAACACCTTAGCCTCTCTCATCTTTGATCCTTATCCTCTCATCCACAATGTTTAAAACTTCTTTGATACAACACCACTTTGCGATGTCATATCACTTTGGCCTTCAAGTCTCATGCATTTGGAGTCCCATCTTCATCCGTAATAAATCTAACATCAACCCATCCTATCTCTTATCATATCCATCCCATCTCAAACACAATAAAGAAATCATCATGCTTTCATCCCATCTAAAACATAAAAAATACTCATAATCTTGAGCTCCCTCAGACTTGACATTCAATCAATACAAACATTGCATCCAAATCGTATCATAAGCTTCGCTATCAAGCACTAATCAATCATCTTATCCTTTTTCTCGATCAATCAATCAATCAATCATCATCTTTATCAAAGCCTTGCTTAAGTGATTATCCAAGCTTGACTAAGCAAATCAAAGACTTGCTTAAGTGGTTATCCAAGCCTAATCACAAGCAAATTAATCATCATCATCATCATCATGTGATCTTTGGCAAGAGATATGTTGGTTGCATGACATGTTTGTAGTGAGTCTTTTGTTTTGATTTATCTTTTGATCATTATCTCTTTAACCCATGACTACACTTGCTTACAACCACCTTGATCTATCTATATCTTGGTGTGTCACAACGGGTGTATAATGGTGAATCATCTTGTTTGTTGTGCTTGTCATTGCTTGAATGTCAAGTTTGTGCAAAGGTTACCTGTCACCCTGGTTCCTCATACATTGGTGTATACTTGCCTTCGCTACATCAAATCTTAGGATTGCTCAATACATTACTGGCATAACCTATCAATCATCATCAAATTCTCCCCCCTTTTCATCATTTTCCATTAAATTCTCCTTCCTTTTCATCTCCTTCATCCTCTTTCATCTTCCAATTCATCTGCTTCTTGATCATAATCCCTCATCGATCCCTTCCATTTCGAGAGCATACATGTGTTCTCCTAACCCGCATGTACTCTCGAGGGGGCATCCCATCACCCAATCATCAATCTTTCCTTCATCCTTTTCTATCCTCCCATTGATTATCCTCTCTCATCTTTGATCCTTATTCTGCCATCCACTATGTTTAAAACTTCTTTGATACATCACTTTGCAACATCATATCAAAGAAGGGTAAAATGTAGACACTAAAATTTGACCTTACCCAACCACACCTAATTTTAGCCTATCCTTAGTCATTAATTGAATAACTATCCATTATTTATTTAATCATTCCCATCTTTATCCTAATCCTTTAATTAAATAAATATTTGCTATTTATTTAATTATTATCCCTTCATCATGAACCCATTAATCAAATAAATACTTTATTTATTTATTTAATTATTTGTTTATCCTCTATCATTGTCCATCTAATCTTAACCCTTCATCTTGTTCACATGGATCATAATTTAAATTTGTCTTCATGTGACAAATGTCTAGTTCACATGTCTAACTAACTCCTTGTCTAGATTCATTGAACCTAAACACTCCCCAAAAATCAAACCATCTTTTCATCTTATCCACTCATCTCGTTTAACCTCTTAATCCTAGCTATTGCCATAAGGATTTGTGTCCTTATCCCTATCTCAAATCCCTTTCATCCTATCATAAATCAAGATCAACCAAGGCACATTTCCTTGAAATCCTTTCAACATCCTACCTACATCAACCCACCCATAAGACCTCCATATCATTCATTTTCATCCACCAATCTCATTGCTAATGGTAGGAATTTGGATGCCAATCTCAAATGCATAAAGCCAAAAATCCACATGCATCTAAGGATCAACATGTCCCATTTAAAAGACATGTTAAAACAAAGCTAAATAAGATCCAAAAGCAAAAAGCTAAATCCAAGAGGCCACAAAGCCTCATGAAGCAAAAAACAAATGTCATGTAGATCCCTAAGAAACTAATATAAGCAATGCATATCAAAGCACAATCCAAATTGACATCCAAATTTGCTAATCAAATAGTTTCATCCACTCCTAGATCCTCTAATCTTCCATCTAATAATGCTTCATCTTCCAAATCATTTTTGGGCCCCTATGTCCCAAAATCCATTATTCTAAGTACTCCACCATATCCTCCATCCATTTTGGGTCCCTATGTCCCAAAATTTGTATCCACTCCTCCATCTCAATCTACAAATTCAAAATCCACTTCTCCTCCACAACTCCACCACCCTTCAAGGTGTGTGTCAATGTTGGTCTTGACAACATTTCCATCCACTCATCCACAAGTCTTCAAATCCTCCATCCACCATCCAACATTCATTTCCCATCAACCTCAAGTAACTCAATCCTTTGCACAGACCCTTATCTTTTTCCATCATGTCATCATTCTACCAACAACTATGAGCATAACTCCACTCTCTTCAAGGAATAGCATCCATGGAACTAGATTCTTGAGTCTTTCCTCCATCTCCCTATGATCCATCCACTAGTTTCCAAATCCACCTGTCCACATGTTTATCCTCATTCTTATCTATCCACACTATTCCAAATATCCAATAACAAAAAAAAAGAAAAAAAAGAAGAAAACTTAGTAAAGAGAAATAATCCATCCACAAGTGAAAACCACTTCGACAACGCCTTGGATAAGTACCATGGTGAAAACCTAAAAACCATCCATCCATCCATAATAAACCTATCATGGTTTGTCCTTGATTTTTGAATTAAGTGTCATCCCTTGTCCATCCATTATCACCCACCCTTCCCCATGATTTCCCGTGCATTAGATGCGGAAGTTATATCTACATTATGTTAAGGATTTGATCTTGTAAATCCTTAGTTTCCTCTCGCTTTGACCTTCAAGTCTCATGCATTTGGAGTCCCATCTTCATCCATAATAAATCAAACATCAACCCATCCTATCTCTTGTCATATCCATCCCATCTAAAACATCAAAAATCAAAAGCAAAAGCCAAGAAAAGTCTTTTTTTTTTGGCTTGGATGATAAGTGTCTCATTGGGCATGCCAAAATGAAGAGGGTGAGAAAAGATTGAAGGCAAACAAAGCAAGATAAAATCAATACAAAGTGCAATATCTCCACCTAATATCTTTGCTTCTCTCCTTGATGAGTGGAAACAAAGTGCACCCTTTATTCCATTTGATTTGCTCTTTGATGTTGATATGTGGATTGCTCATTGCTCTAGAATAACCTTGATATGATTTGATAGTGATAATGATAAGCTTGATTCAATGGAGATTTTGATAGCATGTAGATATGATAGCTTGATAAGTGATGCAAGAGATAGAAATGAAGGATGAGATCCTCTAGATATAGTGTTTTGAAGAGGCAAAATCAATGGCTAAGAGTGATTGATGATGGAAGGCTAAAATTGAAGGAGGATTAGGGGTTTCGATCAAAGATGCAATCATATGACAAGTGTTAAATGATAGATAGGATCTAGGTTTAGGATTAAGATAAGGACAAAAATCCTTATGGCAATGGCTAGGATTAAAAGGTTAAATGAAATGAATGGATAAGATGAAAAGATAGCTTGACTTTTGAATAGGTGTTTAAGTTCAATGAATCTAGACAAGGAGTTAATTAGACATGTGAAAGGGACATTTGTCACATGAGGACAAATTTAGATTATGATCCATGTGAGCAAGATGAAAGGCTAGAATTAGATGGACAAGGATAGAGGATAAAAAGACAATTAATTAAATAAATAAAGTATTTATTTAATTAATGGGATCATGATGAAGGGATAATAATTAAATAAATAACAAATATTTATTTAATTAGAAGATTAGGATAAATATGAGAATAGTTAAATAAATAATTAGATATTTATTCAATTAATGGCTAAGCATAGGATAAAATTAGGTGTGGTTGGGTAAGGTTAGATTTTTGGCGTCTACAGTTTGCATTTTCTCTATTGTGTTAATATATCTATTTCCTACATGATCTAAAGAACAATAAGTTTTAACTAAATTGTTATATTGCAATAAATATAGGCCAATAAAAGCCACTTCATGGTTCATGTTTTCAATCAACATCAATAGTTAAAAGGTGATTAAGAGTTAAAGTTTGGTTCATCCTCAAAAATATTTTTTCAATGGAATTGTCATCTTCTACAACTTCATATACTAATGAAGACAAATATAAAAGCCTCAACCAAACACAGATGGAGGAGAGGATCATGGTGCCCAAAATAGATCCTAAAGATCGAAGTTTTAATAATAAAATCATGTTCTTACCTAAAAATTTAGGTCCTTCCTAAACCAATAGCTGGAGGAGAGGATCATAGTGGCTAGAAGAAATCCCTAGGACCAAGGTTTTAATAATATCATATTCCCCCTAGAATTGAGTTCCTTCAAAAACCCATTGGAATAGGGGAGTCAAAGAGTTGCATTTTGACCAGCTACAAATGAACGGATTGCATCATTTGAATCAATGTCTAGTCCACTCACTTGTGGTTTAGTGGTGAAGACAAAGTGTCACCATTCAGTATCCACATGTATATCATATGGAAGTGGGTGTTATGTTAATACATTTTGTTCCATTTACACAGATTTCATCAATATGTTTTCCATTATCCATTCTAATGAGAAGGCCTCTACTATATATCATTGAAATAAGTGTAAATGGTATTATGTAATAAATATTAAATATATTAAATAATGTAATATTAATGGTCATCTTAGTCGTCTTTAGTTAGTTTAGATAGTTTCTAAATTTGTCTTCAGTCTACGATCGTTTCTTTTAGAAACATCGTCTCTTGTAAATCTATATAAGGAACTTTTGTTCCTCTGTTTAATACATCGAATATTTTTTCATGATATCAGAGCGGGTTTGGCCGATGGGGTTTCATAAGATTTGGCGAATTTTTTAATAAAAAAATTTGTAGCCCCTCTCTACCTGGAATTTATTCTAGAAATTTTTTAATCATTTTTTAATGAAAAAAAACGACTGCTTTTTTCGAGGGTTTCTTTGTTCGTGATTTTTCGTGGGTCTGTTCAGGAGTTCGTGTTCGATTTTCTCCTACCCGCGACTAGGGTTTGCTGGTGATTTTGGAGTGTTGTTGTCTCTGCCCTTCTTTGTGTGGGTTTATCTGCAGGGTCGCAACTTCTATTATCGCATGGTGGAAGGGTTTCTTAGGCACGCGACATATTTCTTCGCATTTCTTGGTCGTCTCTGGTCGCGTCGTGCCCTATTCTCCCTTCCGTGCGCCTCTGCAACACATGGTTTCACGGTAGCCCTTTTTGCATCTTTGGTCGGTTCTTTTTGCACTAGGGCACGTGTTTAATCTCCTCCTTTGGCTACAATTTCGAAAGACATTGAGCCGCGATCTTCAACCTTCATTTGGACGCAGATTTGTTCATATCTTTTGGGTGCGTTTTTGCATTGAAATCTTTGACGGGATGCAACCTCTTCAATCTGCTGTACGTCATCTGAAGGTCGTGTTTCTTTTTTTGGCGGACTCTCTTCTTCTGTGCACGGGATTTGGAATTTGTGATTGTGCATGCATTCAGACAATCATGCCTATTCCCTAGAGTTGGTGGTCGTGCATCTTCTTTGCATCAAATCCTGTGGGGTTTTAATAATTTTATCCTTAAAAATTATTTTTGGGGGTTTTTATAATTTTTCACCCTTTAAAAAATAAATTATTTTGTGGGTTTTAGAATTTTTAGCCTTTAAAATTATTTGTTGGGTTTATAATTTTCCTTAAAAATTATTTGAGGGTTTTTAATATTTTTCCTGAAATTTTTGTGAGGTTTTCTAATTTTTGCCTGAAAAATCATGAAAGGGTTTTACCGTTTTTCCTTAAAAATGATGTTTTGTATGCTGATCCATGTTTTGGATTCCGTGCTAGCTACTTGGATTCTTTTGTGGTTATTTTACCGTTTTTTTCGAAAAAACGATGCTTTGTAAACTTCAGATTCAGGGTTTTGCGATTTTGTCCTAAAAAATCATGGTTTCTTGCAGTCTGTTTTGGAGCGTCGTGCTCATCTGCAAAAGTTTGGAGGGTTTGCCGATTTTTCCTCAAAATCGTGGTAGTTGTTTTTTTTGGAGTCTCTGGCTACAGGGAGGGACAACTTTGTTACCCAACATCAAGTTGGATGTTTTGTGATCAGTTCTGGTTATTTTCAAAAGTTCTACAGTTTCTGAGAGAGTTAGTGGTAGACTCATCTCAAGTGGCAGAGTCAATGGCAGGCTCTTGTCTTTTGTGGTAGAATGTTTTTTGTTTCTGTGGGTAGTTAGAACGATGACCATTAAGGGAGGGTATTAAATATATTAAATAATGTAATATTAATGGTCATCTTAGTCATCTTTAGTTAGTTTAGATAGTTTCTAAATTTGTCTTCAGTCTACGATCGTTTCTTTTAGAAACATTGTCTCTTGTAAATCTATATACGGAACTTTCGTTCCTCTGTTTAATACATTGAATATTTTATCAATAAAGGCCTTCTCATTAGAATGGATAATAGAAAACATAATTGTTTAAATTTGTGTAAATAGTGTTATATTAATACATCTTATGTCAACTTAGTTTTGTTATTTTAATTATCAGGTGGTGAAAGTCATCTAGTTGTAAACAGTTAGACCCAATGGTAAATAGCACTTCCATAGTTAGATAAAAGTTGTTGATTTATGAGAGGATCTTGCATTGCAATTGTATAGTAGCTCTAGGATAAAGCACTAATTGATTGCATTCATATGCAATCACCCTTGGTATGAATTGGGATTCTTATCTTGCACTCCATCTTACTAATGAATAGTGCACCAACCAGCCCAATACTAATAAAAAGGTGGTGACACCAATCCCAATACGAGTAAGTGGGTGACTTATACCAATATTGGTAAGTGGTAGTGGTTCTAGTCCAACAAGTGTCATTGACCAAAAGAGCTCAAACCTATGTTCCACTTAGTCTTGAGATAGAGGGGACCCAGACCATTTCACACATCGCCCACTGCAAATGGGGACCCCCTGTTTTCGCTTTTTTGCCTCGGTGTTGCAACTGCTTATCACTTGTCTTTTTACAATGAGGTCATCATTTTGAGGGTTCCAAGTCAGTCTTTTTTGCAAGTCATATGAGCCAAGCCAAGAATCCATGCTTGAATCAGTGCGTAGACGCCGGAAGCGCCAGAAGGCCCAGGAAACGAAGATCGACTGTGAATTCGCCAATTCTGAGACTTCCTACTTTTTAGGAAAAGTTGCTTTTTCGATTTTTCATTTTTGGCATTTTCGGACCAAACAAGGTTCCCTATTTTTTAGGGTTTGCTTTTTATTTTTGGAAAGTTTCTATTTTTGGAAGGGTCCCGAGTTCTGAAAACGCACTCAGAAGTTCGAAAAACTCAATAGATCTCTCAGAAAATCGAAATGAAAATTTGAAATTTTTTCGAAAAATCTGGAAAAAAACAAGTAAAAAGCATGAAAATCAGACCAAAAACGTTCAAAAATCTGGAAAAATCAGTCAAAACCAGTTCGAAATTAATCAGATCTGAAGGTCAAAATCATGAAAAATCAGCTCTTAAATAATGAAATTCATTTGAAATCTGGTTAAGTCAGAAATTCGCCATGGAAGAATGTCAAGAGAAAGAGGTATGAATGTCAGAAAGCTGGTGAAGTCCGCCCAGCACTAAGGAAGCATGTCCAAGCAGCAAGAGGCAATGTCCTTGGATCCTCCAAAGTCCGCCCAGCACTCAAGATGCTCATCCTTGGACCTTCCAAAGTCCGCCATTCACAAGAAGGGATGATGCCAAAAAGTTGTGAAGTCTGCCAGCTTGAAGGTTGTCAAGTGCCAAGAACTCATGAAGTCCGCCTTGCATATCCCAGCCCCCTTCAAAGTCCGCCATGCACTTGAGGAGATGATGCAAAGACCATCCAAAGTCCGCCTTGCACATGCCAAGAGGTTGGAAAGTCCGCCTAGGCACATGAGAAGCAAAAAAATCAAAAATTTCACTAAGTCTTGGTGCCTAACAATGAAAATTTCGAAATTTTGCCTAAGTGTAAAAGCCTAAAAAGGTGGAAAATCAAAATTTCTGCCAAATATTATGACATTTCCAAGGGACAAAGTATTAAGGCAAATGCTAAGAGCTTTAAAAGTCCGCCAAGGATGTCCAAAGGTCTCCAAAGTCCGCCCTTGCATCTTGAAGCACATCCTAATGACCTTTGAAGTCCGCCATCCTTGTCCAAAGAGTCTTGAAGTCCGCCCTTGACATCCTTAACTTCATCAAAGTCCGCCCTTAATATCCTTGCATCCTTCAAAGTCCGCCCTGCAAGTGCTAAAGACCCATCCTTGACAGTTCTAAAGTCCGCCCAAGACCATCCTTGACTCCTTTGAAGTCCGCCCAGCAGCAAGCATGCTCATCCTAAGACTACTCAAAGTCCGCCTTGCATATCCTGGGATCTTCTAAAGTCCGCCATGCATCTTGAATGCATATCCAAGCATCACTTGAGGTCCGCCATCCAAGAGGTTCGTCCTAAAGAGTCTTGAAGTCCGCCATCTGCCAAGAGGGACGTCCAAAAGACCTATGAAGTCCGCCTTTGAATATCCTTGGACCATCTAAAGTCCGCCCTGCATGTGCTAGAGACCTCTAAAGTCCGCCCAGCTCATCCTTGACCCTTCCAAAGTCCGCCTAGACATGTAAAGTGAGGAAAGATCAAAATTTTGCTAAGTGTTGGTGCCCAGCCAAGGAAAATTTCGAAATTTTGCCTAAGAGTAAGAGCTTAAAGGGGGTGGAAAAATGATTTTTTTGGCTAAGTGTTGTGATAATTCCAAAGAGACAAGTGCCAAAAAGCTTCAAGGTCCGCCCTAGAAAGGTGGGACATCCAAAAATGCTTTGTCCAAAGCTAAGGCAAAGTCCGCCACACTTGTCCAAAATGCCAAGGAAGTCCGCCTAAGATGAAAAGAATGATTTTTGACTAAGTGCTAATGCCAAGTCCAGAGGAAAGTTCGAATATTTGTCTAAGTACAGAGGCTAAAAGGATGAAAGTTGAGATTTTTGACCAAGAATCATGACACTTTTGAGAGGTCAAATGCCAAGTTTGATGGGACACGTGCTAAGGAATATCAGGATTTGGCTAAGAATAAAACGAAATGTGCCTAACACAAAGGTAGAAAAGAGATAAAATTTGCCTAAGTATGGAGAAAATGCGAAGAAATTGTCAACTTCGACCGAAGAAAAATGCACAAGGCAAAGAGAAAGGAAGGATCGTCCTTGGCCAGAAGGAGGAAGAATATGTCAGATGTCAAAGAAATTCGCCCGACGAAGACACCCAGATGAGGATTTTGCCTAGAAAAATTCGTTTGAGCGAGGAAATATTTGACTTTGGCAGAAGAAAATATGCTTGGAGCTATTAAAATCTCGCCTCGGCAAAGAAAAATGAGGATCTGGCAATAAAATTTTCGACGGAATGGCTTAAATTTTGGTTTGGCTAGACGAAATTAAGGACAAAATTGGAAAATAAACTCTTAGCCAAGAAAAATGAAAGGAAAATCGAAATGGCCATGGGTCCAAAACGAACGGGTTGGAATAAATTAAAATATTTTTTTAATATTTTAATAATTTATTCTCAACTGCTTGAAAATTTAAAATACTTTGGACAAAATAAAATTTGCCAAACGATGTTTTGGAGAAAAATAATTTGTGCCGGCCAGAGATAAAATCCGATGGGCAAAATTAAATTCACCGTGACTTCAGGAGAGAGAGTGTTAAAAATTTAACTTCGGATCTAGAATTCAGGAGAGAAAATCTGAATTTGTTTATTTTATTTCTTGCAGGTGGATGACGACACGAGGCGAATCTTCAAAGAAGAAGCAATGGCGTGGAATGGTGGCAAGTCTGCTTCAAGCCAAATGGAGCGAGGGAAAAAGGATGGGACAAGCACGAGAAAGTCCAACCTTGCCTAAGCATAGCATGTCCAAACCTTTGTAAGGCATGTTCAAGGCAAAATAAAGTCTGACCTGGATAAGAAAATGTCTTGAGCATCATGAAGTCCGACTTTGATTGAGGAAAAACGTCCAAGCTCATGTGAAGTCCGCCCAAGGAGAGGATGAGAAAATTGGCTAAAACTCAGAAAATTGTGTGATACCCTGGGGAGAAGAATTCACTAAGTGTTGGACAGAAAACAGGAAGGATGAAGAGGAGTAAAAAGGAAATGAATAAAATCCTTGTCCGAGGATGGAATTTGTCCTACATAGCACAAGCCAAATTCAAAATTGAAGAAAAATCCACAGGCAAAGTTCATCCAAAACCTTGGCTAAATGTTGAATAGTCCGTGTGAAGGTGGTACAAAATGAACTTGAATAGCCAAAATTTGGCTAAGTATGGGAAATACTTCACAGAGAAAATTCCAATTTCCTCTATCATGGCAAAAGCACAGGGGCATTCTTCTCCAAATTCAAGACACTTGAACGGATATCCAGACATCTTGGAAGGATTTCATCTACAATCCCAGACCTGTTGAAGCAATTAGGGCAACTTCTTGAAGGATTTCATCTCCTGAAGAATTAAAAACAAGCTTCCAATCAGAATCAGATGGTGACAAGGAGAGTGTTCCAAACATATCTCCATACTTAGACAATTCCTCGACACGAATTGGAGAATTCAGAGAGGAAATCCAAAGGAATAACATCAACCCAGTTCAAGCAGGAGGAATTTCAAAGTAACCAACTTCAAGACCAGACACCTATTCCAAGGGGAGACTTCCAGACTCCAAAGATTCCAGTACAGGCAAGAAGAAGAAATCAAAGTCTCAAAAGGAATCCAAGATCAAAGCTATGAAGGAACAAGCACAACGGATAGAGTCATCGGCAGGGAAAATATTCTAAGGCAAGCACGTGGAAGAAAAACGAAGCAACCAAGGAAGGCATCCAGCACGCTAAGGTGGCGCCTCGTCATCTTCCAACCAATCAAATTGTTCCAAATCAACATATAACAACTTTCTATTTTATTGTTGATTTATATTTAGCAAAAGGGACAAGTGTCCTCAAATGAAATTTTCTCATTGGTCGAAAGTGACAAACCCTAATTAGGGTTTTATTTGTAATCTCGGTCGTTGATTTGAAATCAATCTTGGCCATTGAATTGTAATTGGGGAGCCTATAAATTGAGCTCGCCCCCTCATTTGTAAAGTGTGGAGACAGAATATGTGTATTGTTGCATGAGACTATTTCGAATAATAAAAGCTCTTGAGCATGATTTGCCTTGAATAACTTCTTATTTTCAAATAGTAAGCGAGGTTGCATATCTTCTTCCGCCATAGATTAGAATTAAAGTTAGATTAAGTAGAATTTGCTTTGAAAGTTGTTAATTGAATGAGAGATTGATCGCATTGACTCAATGGTGAAGTGTAGCTCATACTTTTTTCGAATGGATGATTTGCATTCGATTTGTAAAGTTAGCCTGAGCTCTTAATCGTGGAAGCTTAACTTCAGCCTCATTCGAGGTTTGAAAATTATTCTCACAAACCCCTTGAAGATTGCACCCATTTTGCGTATGTTGTCCAACAGGAGGCGAAACAAAGTGTGGTTTATTTCTCTTCACCGAGTCTTTATTGTCTCTTGAGTTCTTAGGCTTAGACTAGATTCTCCTAAACCCTATCCTTTTGCCATTTTTTTTGAGATCCATTGAAAGTCCTAATTGAGAGCCTTTAATGATAAATTCCCTAAGTCCTGAACTTGTGAAGATTTTCTTACGTAAGTCCCCTTGTTTATTACCAGCATATCACAACGGCCATTGAGTTATCCACACGTCGAGACCCGACTAAAGAAACCTTGGAATCGCCATATGATCTTCTCGCAATCTTAGCATACGCCGGGTTTTTCAAGAGAGGATAGAGTGTCTTTGGACATTTTATTCTGCGGTGTTCTATGAATGATAAACGTATAACCAACAGACCAAGGGCCTAGATTTGCAAATAGTGATGAGTGGGGGCAAACCTCTAGTGGGGTTAAGGGCCGATGCCCCTCACAGGGATTTGGGGGCAACACCTTTCACATTTTCCTTGGTGTAGTACAAGGTGGGCTCAAGGGGTGGAGCCCCCACCACCAAGCCCAAATTAAGGCCTTTGACACTACATGGACCTTCATGGTGCATGCCATTTTCATTATTTTATCACTATGTTTTATGCACTTGCTTTTCTTGATATTGCTCTCCCTCTTCCTAATGCTCTCACTCTTACAGCCTTACTTTCTCTCACTCTTGCTATGCAACTTGCAGCCTTGCTTAAGGCTTCCAAGCTTTGATAGCAATTTGGAGTGAGAATGTGAGGTGTGTATAGTTTTTTTGAGTGCTTAGGGTGCAGGTAGAGCCTATAAACTTTTAGGCTTAGTGTTTGGGCCACGAACATCAAGACAAATGTCTGATTTAAAAATTATACTTTGGAGGTGATTGACATAGGGGATGGCCAGCAGTCTCAGAGACACATGAGAGATGCCTGGCAGTTTCCCCTAAGTGCCCCCAACATCCCCAACAAGGGAGACATCTCAGGGACATCTCCTACCTGTTGTTGGTGGTGGAGGGATGGTGGCAGGATGTTCCCCAGCTGTTCCCAAGTCTTGGGGACGTCCCATCTCTGGAAGCGTCATTTTTCTAGTGGGGGACACATCCCCATGGAACACTAGTTCAAACTTTGACATCATCTATTAGTGTAGTTTTAGTATTTAATATTTGGCACCATTTCTGGGGAAAAAGGCATCCTTGGTGGTATATTAGCTTCAACTGATCCTAAGGAGGCTCTTCTAGTAGGTCACAGCTGCTTGACTGCAGCTTGAGTATGTAGACATCTGTATGCTACTTTTGGTGGCATTTTGCAAGGATTTCGCATTCTTGGGAGCTTTTAACCATGTGTACAGCCTCCTAAAGCTTGCATGAAAATGATCCCTCTCTGCTGCAATCTTGGCCACCCTTATCTTCAACAGAGCTAATTCCTGTCCAAACTAGCAGCACAAGGTGCAGAAAGCTAAATCTGCTGGGCCAACTGTTTGGATTATTCTTGGACACCATCTACGGTCTAGAACCACTCAATAGCGATCATTGAGAAGACAGCCCAGCTCGGACATCTGCTGCAGATGGAAATCACTAGGTCAACTGTTCTTGAAGTGCAAGGGCCAGGATGAAGTTACCAAAGACAGCCAAAATACCAATGTGATTGCAAGAGAATGCAACAATTGATGCTCTACTCCAGAGGTAGTGTTCAATCACAATGCAAATAGAACAGGGAGGGCCTCTCATAAATCAGCACCTTTTCTTTGACTGCAGAAGTACCATTTGAAGGACCAACGATTGTTGATTAGGACTCAACCATTGGGTCTAACTATTTACAACCATCTGGTAACTTATACAACCTTGCCAATAATTAAAATAACAAAACTACATCAGCATAACATGCATTAACATAATATAATAAAATAGCAAAACCTAAATGCATATAAATCAATCGCTCATTGGCATTCCAAGAGACACCATACTCAAATTAAATGAATTTTGCAATCTGATCTGTTTCCAATGTAGTTTGAATGATAAACAAAAATCACGGGAAACATTGTTCCACTTCCAGAAAC
Organism: Sequoia sempervirens; assembly: GCA_007258455.2. Classification (NCBI taxonomy): domain Eukaryota; kingdom Viridiplantae; phylum Streptophyta; class Pinopsida; order Cupressales; family Cupressaceae; genus Sequoia; species Sequoia sempervirens. The sequence continues at coordinate 23,585 of VDFB02252249.1, forward strand.
AAGATAACTTTGTTGAGAAGGCATCTTATGTATACCACAATACAAGTTTTTTCCATTCAAACCAATGCAAAGCTGACCTAGAACATCACTAAGGGAGACCCAGGTGTAAATTACTGCATAAAACAGGAGCCAAAACCACTGGGTGGCATTCTTGCCAAAGTATTTCTCACCGGAGCAGCAGGGATGCCACGTTGGTTAAGTAAACATCTGAAATATTCTAATCTTGGTAAGACAGAGTCCAAATCACGAGAAGTATCCTCCGTGCTGCTCCATAAGCGTTCTGCAACATTCATCATAACAGAAATGAAGCTCTTCTAAATGGTAACAGCACTGCAAACTGGCTAAAAAGTTTTTATACATATCCATGTTAAGTATAGCAAGAAGAGGAGTTCCAGTGAAATTAAAAAGAAGCTGAACAACCACAGAGATAAAATCATCAGCATGGAAAGACGAATCCTTGAAATAAAACCCGATATATTGCCACTTACAAAAAACACTTGAGTTTTGACATCTTATTTATTTAGCATATATACAGAAACACAACTAGAATATTTGCAATCAGATCTAACTGCAAACTCCTATTCTCTACAGTATAAACCCTAGATGAAGGGATCACAGCAAGCGATCTGCTCTCCTTAACATATCAAGCTAAGATTGCATAGTTACTATACATTGGGTAAATGTCTTCTGCACACAGATGCAACAAATTTTTGGGACTTCAGTTTTCCAAATGTCTCACAGATTACTTGCTAGAAGGCATGGTGATGAAAGGGAGGTTTTAGAGGATAAACAAAAATAGCACTGCAGAAAAGTGGATAGTTTACTACCACTGAAATCAGCACATGACATTCAATTATGGAGATTATCCAGAGTCTCTTTCTCATGTACAAGTACACACAGAGACTAACTGATATGTTAATATTTTTCTGTGGATGCTATTTTATATTATTTAGGGTTTATATTTACTGCATAAGCCTTTCTATCCAAATAGCAAATGAAAAATTTATAATCTTTTGTTTAGGATAATCATTATTTTATTGTCATTTTGTTCCTATAGTAAGATAAAATCGGCAAAGCTTAGCTATAGTGGGATGCAAAGATGATCATCATCTTTTGTTTGATGTTGTGTTCATATGTAGACCAAATTTATCACAAATATGCAGTTGCTTTTTAACAGACATTTGATAGCTTTGGTTCTGCAACCTCTTTTTTTAAGCCTTTTCCTAATATATCAACTAAAGGTTCTTTTGAATACATCATGAATGAGAGACAAAATCTAGTTTGTTTACAGAATTGAAAGTCGATTTATTTCATATTTGATGATACTATGATTCTGAACATATACTCAGAAACGTGATAAACAGATTTCAAATTTATAAATCTAAACTTCCTGAATATTAAAGCATGCAAAGAGCCTAAGGTGCTTTGGCATTGTTGGCGTTTCAATTCGCACTTCTGGAATGCGGATTAGAAACGGACAGCTATATACAGTTAGACTGCTCTTCAAATTAGGAGGGGAAGCTCCCTCTTCGCTGATTATGCTTAAAAAGAAATACTTAACTACTGCCGATCCTTTTATTTCTCAGCTGAGAGCACAAGGTTATAAAACACTTTGCGTTGCAGCTGAGGTTTTCTCTGGTTTTGTAAGTTCAAACTACAACTAAGCCTATTCTAATAATGCTTCTAATAATTCAAGTAAATTCAGAGCCTGAGAATTAGAAGTAAACAAGGAATGTTTGATTTGACACAAAAGCTTAAATAACTTGCTTCCAAAACACACCCGAAGACTCATTGTACTTATTAGATGTAAGCTGAAATAAAGATTACGAAAGCAAAACACAAGACAAAGTGCTGAAATAGATTTGAGACAGTAGATCAGAGCAAGGTAGGCATGAGATTTCCTTCCTCAATTTTATAACAGCAAAAACACTTAGGACAGCAAATTGTGGCAAAATAGACATACGATATGTGATCAACCAGATTACACTTGAAACAAAAGTGAACAAACACTGAATAGCAAAGTTGAAGGCAAAGTAGGTTCAACAAATTTGTTATCACAACAACGATTAAAAATAAATGGGCAAGGCTACCCTTATTTATACACAAACAAGGAGTAGGGAACCCTAAAATCCCCTTGTTTTTAACAACTAGTCTTGCCAACATGCAAGCTTTGTTTCTAAAAATTAATAAAAGATAACTAATAACTAACTAACTGCCAGCATCAGTTAACTGAAAAAGCTCCAACTATATATTGATATTTCCAAAGAACAGATAAGCTGAATGAGAACAACCAGTTTAACTTGGAAAAGGCATCAAGTTAACTGCTGCCTTTACTTGAGTTCTATCTCTGGAAATCTTTGCATGCTCCAACTGGTAGTTCATTCATTGACAACTTGGGATATCATATCCTCCAGAAAGCCGTTAACTGCCTCTTCATCAAGAACACTGATACTATCCAAAACAACATATTGCCTTTCCAACATCTCTTCACCATCTGCAATCAAACTTAGCAATTCTTTCCTCTTTTCAGCTGCTTCATCGAATTTTGCTGACATTGCGGCAACATGATTCATCTTGCAGGCAACAGGATCACCATTAAAACTACCACGGACAAGGTTTTGAAACTCTGTCTGTACTTCACCGAGATCAAAGTAAGTGCCATATTCATGTCGAAATTGACAAGGAATTTGTGACATGTTGACGTGATTTTCGTGATCGCATCAACACAAAATAAAGTTGCCAACGGCTACCCTATCCTCTCTTGAACAAAGTTTCCTGCATGTTAAGATTGCGAGATAGATCATACATTTAACTCCAAGGTTCCTTCATGCAATAGAATACCCCCAGTTCGCTCGATGTGATTTTGCTGGTATTTCAAGGGGACTTACACAATTGTTTGACAGCTGACAACAGACAGTGGATTAAGGGATTTCATGTAATTTGGATGATTTGGCAAGTGAGCACAAGTTTCCTAATTCTGACTAGAAATGAACTGAATTTAAAAGAGTGTAGGGCCTAAGAAGTTTATGTTCTATCTAAGGACGGGACGTGGGATCAATCTTGACAGACTTCGACCAGACTCTGCTTCGCCTCACGTTGGACAAATTACACAAAGTTGGTGCAATCTTCAAGGGAGTGACAAGAGGTTTTCAAATTATAATTCAACATGTAAGTACCATCAGAACGACGCATACAAACACATGAACCACAATCGAAGTTAAGTTTGTAATATTTTCCAGTTGACCACACAAGGCAAACTTGCCATCAGCAAGCTGCTAGTGGTATGGATTAGAAGAAGTTGCCTTGATTAACTCCACAAGTCCACAACTAACATCTATTTGCATGAAAATGAAAACTACTCTATATTAAGTTACTTCTTGATTCTATTTGAATTGGAAGGACGAAGAAGCCTCGACAACTACTCATAACAAAGAAAAAATCACCATCAATGAAAATTCTTTTATTACGAAAGCATTCACGACAACTTCTTACAAAGTATTCAAAGGGAAGACTTTCCTTCCTTTTCAATCTAAACTACACTATCAAACTATTCTACTTTCTATTCTATCAATTCCTCTCTACTCCTTCTCTGCTATTCTAACTCTGATCTAATGAGTACAAATGAGGGGGACTCCCCCTTTTATAGTTGGCCAAGTCCAACGGATGGCTCAGATTACAATCGGCTGGATGGCCCAGATTGTGCCACCTCAGCCCTAAACAAGATTCACCCTAAAAACCGCCACAAAGAAGAGTGAGGAAATAAATGAGTAATTAATGTCCACCATCTTCTAGAAGATTCCCGTTTGTAGACGCGTTCACACTGTTCTTGATCTTCTTGACGTTGTTCTTCAACTTCTTCTTTGTCACTTGAGTTATACTAAGTCTCAACACTTATCCATTTTTTGCAACTTTTCTTCCTTCGAGGTTAAAATGTATTTGTGGAGTACTTGCTTCATCTTCTTAAGTTATCATCGTTTGTTCTCAACGTTTCTCCTGCAAAACAAGCAAGGAGAAGAGCATTAGAACACTTCATAATAAAAAAAACTCAGCTTACTTACCTGATTTTCATGCTTTAACTTCCAAGGGTTCATCGTCTTCACTAGCCAACTTTGCGTTCAAATTCTTCATGCCTTAGCCAAATTTCCAACCCATCTTGCATTCTGCTTAGCGCACTTCACTCTGATATTTCATCCAACTCAGGTTCGAGAAAAATGCTTTCATTAGGAATTTGATCAAAAATTATCTAGGCACCAATTTCAAATTCATCACCAAGGCATTTTATCTTCACAAACATTTCTTTCCTTGCCTTAGAAAATTTCTCAAATTTTCCTTAGGAAATTCATCAACCTGGTGCCCATCAAAATCTTCACCCCGAAAGGCTTTGGGGAAGCGTGGAAGACTTGGAAATCAACTTCTCATCGAAGATCTTCAATACCCAGAAGAAAATTTTCTTCAGAACTTGTCGAATTCATGGGTATACAACGAACGGGTTCATTTAATTTTTCTTGAATTTTGAACCTCAGAAAAATAAATTTTCAACAAATTTATTCTTGTTCTTCATTCCTGTGAATATTCTGTTGCTCTGACTTGAATTTTTTATCAACCCTGTGAAGCTGGCATCCTCTAATTTCTCCACTGGTAATTTCACTTGTGTCTCTGAAAAATTTTACATCCCTCCAACTTGGGCGCATTTTTCCTAAGGAAGAAATATTGTGCCTTAGAAAAAAAAATTAAAATCACTTAGCACACTTTGCACCCTTGCCTCAGAAATTTTTTCACTTCAATCATTCATTTTGCCTGCGAGGAAATTTTATTAACTTAGAAAAAATCCTGTTAAATGCCTTGAGCGCACTTCACATGTCATGGAGGATATCTTAAATTTCAACGCCTTAGGACATTCCCACTTATCCATTTCACCTTGTTTACCACTTTTCACTCCACACTCACCCTCTTCATGGCACATATCACATAGGCAAGAGGATGGGCGCATATTGCATGTAGAGGAGGACGAGTTTCTTTCTTTTTGTCTTCACATGGCCTTACTTGGGCGCATTTTGCACTTGATGAAGGATGAAAATTTTGACTTTGACTTTCTTTCTTCTTTCTTGTGGTGGGCGCATATGGAGGGTGGTGGAGGATAAGCATTTCACACTTAGAAAAAAATTTAAATCATCTACTTGAAGAGGGCGCAAATGAAGGCATGAGGAGGATAAACATTTTCAACGCCTAGCTTTGACTTCTTAGACCCCTCCAAGCATGGGCGCATATGACACATAGAGGAGGATGAAATTTTGCCTTAGGAATTTTCTTGACATGCTATTACCTTGAGGGCGCATTTGGCATAGGGTGAGGGATAAAACATCCTTGACTTTTTGACTTTCGTGCTTTGTCTTTACATGCCATGATCTGGGCGCATTTTGGCATAGGAGGAGGATCCTCAAATTTCTATGTTTAGAACATTTTCTAGCTCTCCACAAGTTAAGGCATATATCAAAGGGGGCCCACTTCAAATTTTGAATGACTTAAAGATTCCTCAAGGCTCCCTTAAATAGCTAAGGCGCATGCATGGGGTCAAACTTCAAATGTAGAACAATTCCTTCAAAAGTCAAGGCGTATGGGATGGGGCCCACTTCACACTTTGGACGCCTTGATTCTTTGTCTTCATGCATGCATGTGCTTTGATTTTGTCATCATATGTCTTGTATGCATCTTAGGTGCATATGGGTGTGCCCACTTCAAATTTATCACACTTGAAAACTTTTAAGTCTTCATGCAAGTCAAAGGCGCATTTAATAGGTTGAGCTTCAACTTTTACTCCTTAGAAGACTTTTGCTATTTTCATTCTTCAAGTGGGGCGCAAATAGGAGGGGGGGCTTTTAAATTTGAACACTTAAGACACTTTCAAGGTCCTCTCTTCATCTTGGGCACATTTAGCCCCTCATGCTTTCAATTTTCATGTCCTAGTCAACTTTCAAATTAGCTCCAAGCCTAGGCGCATATGAGGGCAAGAGTTTCAAATTTTCAACACTTAGAAATTTTCCAACTCATCTTAAGCTTGCTAGGGCGCATTTGACAAGGCCTACTCCCATTTTTCCATACTTAGAGAAATTTCTTCACTCCTCACTTGGGCGCATATGCTAGGCTGAGCTTTGAGTTTGAAGCACTTAGAAAAACTTTACTCTCCCCACTTAACTTCAAGGGCGCATTTGGAGGAGTGAGCATCCAATCTTGAACACTTAGAATATTTTAAGGACTTCTCTCCATCTTGGGCGCATTTGGGGGGTGGTACTTCAAATATCCATGCCTTAGTATATTTTCTAGCTCCTTCTTGAGTTAAGGCGCATTCGGGGTGCTAAGAAAATTTTCACCAACCTTCAGCTTTTAAAGGCGTTTTTCATTGGCTGGACTTGAAAATTTATCAATTTTAGTGAATTTTATGCTCTTTGCCTGATTTAGGGTGACTCGATCATGCTAACCCTGGCATGCCCTAATTTGCTATTTTTAGGAAGTTCTTCAAATTTTGCATTTTAAGCTGATTTTTGGCTCCAAAAAGCTGGATTTTTACTTTATCTCGAACCTTGTGATGTGATTGAGCTATTGGCGCTTGGTGCTTGCATGTACCCGCTATTTTTAGCAACTTACTAAAAATAGCAACTGCTCAGAATGTCTTCAAATTTCATGTGCTGAATGCCTGAAATGTGGGGATCGTGGCTAGATGATGCATTTGCATGACTATCGTGTTTCGCCCTTGAAATTAGGAAACCCTAATTTCTCTGCACTAGCCTGCTAAAAATAGTAAGTGTCTGATTCTCCATCTTCTGCAACTTCGTTTGGCTTGAAATTCGTGCCATGGGGTCCTCATCACCTGCTTGACTTGTTCACCCCGACGCCCCGCGCCGACCTGCTATTTTTGGCACGTTTCTGGAGGTGGTTTACTATTTATAGCACTTGCTCAGTTTCATGACTTCCACAACTCCGTTTGACTTGAAATTTAAATGACGTGTTCTCACCATCATGCGGACTTGCCCGTTGACATCGATGCTCGCTAGTTGACTGGTATTTTTAGCTGCTGAAATGACTTAATATAAATAGGTGTTCATGAGCCAAATTCTACCAAATGGATAGCTTGAAAGATGTTGATCAGCGGTGGTATACACCTATTTAAAAATTCTGACCTCTTTTTTTGGTCCCTAAGGCAACCTTTGATTGGTTGTCTTACGCATATCAAACAATCTCCTCGCTTTTGTTCCGCTTTTGTTGTATCGCTGACACCGCTTTCTAGATTCTCAAGGCTGAGGCTTAATGCATTCGCTAAAAATAGTAAGTTCCCCTCAATAAGTGATATCTCCATTTGCATGTCATACCGCCATAAGCTCTCAAAACCCATAAGGAATATGCGCATGATGCAAAGAAAACCCTAACATGCAAACCCTAAAAATAGCCTCCCATAATAACTTCAAAAAGTCGTTATCTCACTTTGTATGTTATATCATATAAGGTCTCCTTTAAAACCTTACCAGAATCCTCTTCCTAGACATGCACCGAAAAATCGCGATATAAACCTCTAAAATTTGTTTTGAAGCCGAATCGGCTAAAGACATTTGTCCTGCTTCGCCTCGTACCTCTGCGTGTGCAAGTAGCTGACATGTTCTAGGACGCAGGGATCGAGAGAACCCTTTCAAAAGTCCCGGTGAGAATGCCCTCAATTACCTCTACTAAAAATAGGTAGTCGTGACCATGAAATTTCGCTGGGAGCCTGTCGGAAGCATACTGACAGCAATGTTAGTCCCAACTTTCAATTTATTTGCTTCATTTGATTTCAAATTGGCAAGGAAGTTGAAAACCCTAATTTTCAGACTTGGCCAACAGTCACGTTTAAACTCAATGACGGGCACAATCCTCGAAAGGCAGACATCAGAAGAGAGAGAGAGAGAGAGAAGAAACCAAAGCCAAAAAGACCAGAATGGAGCAAAAATTAGGGGTCCCCATCTTGAATGGGGCGATGTGTGAAAAGGTCACAACATGACACAAACGTACTTACAAACTTGGGAGTATTAGCAACCTTTGCCTATATCTAGCCAATTCTACAGATATTCCTTCATAGGTTTTTACTTTAAAGAGGTGTTGTTCTCTCCAAGCAAAAAGCTTCTTCTTGTGTTCTTCTGTAGTGACTGAATCATACGCTGTCCTCAAATTAGAAATGACAATCTCATCTCTTGGTTTCTGCTATATTCTGCTCAAACTCCTAAATCTTTGAGCGAAGATAATGGGTGTTATACCTCAATTGGTACATCTCTGCAAGTATAAATCTGCCCCTGGTGATGAATTTTTCTATCCAATCTCTCAGATGTTTTCCGTAGATGACCAATTGACTTAGTTGGTGTTAATTTGCAGGTGACTCCAAAATTTGCAGAAGCAACAAGGTGGCTTGTGAAGTACCATGAAGGAGATTTGAAACATACTACCGCAGTCGCCGAATCTCAGCCTTGAGGGCTGCCTTATCTTCTCCATCCTTGAGCACTCGTTCCTTCAGATTATGTGCTACAACCTCAAAGAGATTTACATTAGTATGCCGAGTGCTTCTTCCGAGATTAGATTTGACAACTTTGAAGTCATCAATTTCAACCTCATCAATGTTTTTGTCCTCCAGAGGTGTGGCAAACTCAAGGAAAATCTCGCCTTCAAAATTCTTCTCTATATGAACTTGCTTCTTAAGTTTCTTCTTTGTTGTGTCCTGGTAGACGTTATCAAGCTCTGCAAAGTTCAACTAATAAGAAGGCTTCCTCCTTTTCCTACCTAGCAAGTTCTCAAGCCAAGATGAGGAGTCTCTACTAAGTTCTCTGGGAGGATTGATTCCAGCTCCAACAACCCCTGATGGATCAATCGGTGTTGAGAGGTTGCGAACTGGTGAATCGTCTTCTGAATCTATATGAATAGGAGAAGGCCTTGGCGATGAAGGCTCTGCTTCAACTCGTGGTGCTGATTCAACTAGAAATTCTAGTGCATCTATTGATTGTTCCTACTGATTCACCTTTTCCTTTAGGCACTTCGTCATTCTGCTAATCTTTGTATCTTCTGGAGGATTGCTCATAGCTTTCGCTCTCGGTTTTGATTTAGAAGAAGGTAAAGATAGCTAAACTATTGGCGGCTCTACTACTGGAATAGCTACCTTCCGTGTCCTTTTACTACTCAAGAATATCTTGCTATTCTTGACAACTTGGCTCATTCTTTCCTCAATTGAGGTGCTCTCTTTAACGAACCAATCAACTTGTGGAAGTGGTCGTTGATCAATTTGATCTTGGGCATACATGGGAAGTAAGACTTCCCCATCATCATCTGACAAACCCTCCACATCTTCTAATAAGAAATCAGCCATCTATCAAAGAGTAAGTCTAGAGTAGTTGCGCTTGCGCACTTCGAACTCATCTTCACAATTAGTCCAGAAATCTTCAATTGTGGGCACATGTGCATGATTCTGACCAAGATGAGCTACGAAGACACCACAAGGATCATATGAACTTCTCTCCTTAAAAAGCTTGAGACCAAACTTTGACATTTCATCGCTCATCAACTTAGCATCAGCTGTTGATCTACATCTTTATATACTCATCTCAAACGGGAAGTTGAATGTAGGCTTGCGTCTGTTACACAAAAATGTGTGCACTTTGTGTACTTGCCTTAGAAACTCCATGAACATGACCTCATCCGCTAGATATCTAGGGAGCATGACTGGATCACCTGAGAAGCCATATACTCTTATGTAGGAGAATGTGGGGAATTGGATAAACCAATCAGCCCATTTCGCCATTGCCAATCTGGCATCTACTGAAATCCGTATATGTAACTCATTATCAAGATCTCACACCGTATGCATTAGGAATAGATCATTCACCCGCTTAATGATCATATACATGCTGAACACCTATTGGAACAGTCAAACCTCTAAACTTGCCTTGAAAGGCCATTAGATATACGAGGTAGGATATCATGTGGAATTCATGGGCCTTGAAGAACTCTGTCATCTGATGGTGGAGACAATCACTGATCAACGCTGACCAGTCATAGTGTACTGCTCTGTCAGCAATCTGGGAAATGATGTAAAACATCCAAGGCTGGAATTTATTGGCCTCTACTTGACCTGTGACTTGATTGAGCAAAGTAATCATGATTGAAAATTCCTCCTTGAACTCATTGCGCCCAACATTTCTTGGCAAAGTATTCTGCTTCTCTTTCAGCCACTTTTGAGCCATTTTTTTCCGACACTTGTCCTTTTGTGCATACCACACCTTTTCACATTCTTTAATAGATATGATGAAGTTTTTCGTCCATCGTAGTATTGCAAAACATTTCTTAATATCTTCTAGCTTGAGGCTACAAATAATGCGCCCATCTGCTGATATGATTTCTCGTGAAGTCGAATTGTAATGCTTGACACAAGCAATTACAAATTCAAGGCTTTGCATTGAGATGGGGATATAAGTTGCTGCAAGCAACTCGGAATGATGAAAATTCTTGATTGCAATGTTTCCTGTGCCTTTTAAAGCACGCAAATCAAACACAGGATGCACGTGATGTAAGTCGGTTTCGAATGTTCTCAGGAAGTCGTGGAGCAACATTGATTTGGTCCTGATTTCTGTTGGAGAGTTCTGTATGTTGAAAAACTTGGCTTTTGACTGTAAACACGCCTATGTTCGGACAAGTTCTACACAAAAGCTAAAAATAGATCGCTGATTTTTCTTGAGAAAAAGGCAGATTTTCTAAAAAAAAGCTGAGGTTTGGGTTTTGTAGACAATGTTGTTCTAAGGAGACCCAGATTGTCAGATTTTGAAAAAGCTGATTTTTTCAAGAACATGCAAGATTTCCTAAAAAGTAGGGCCGAAAAACTGAGGTCTGGGTTTTGTAGACAATCTCGTTGTGAAGAGACCCAGATCGTCAAATTTTCAAAAATCTAAGTTTTTCCCAAAAAAGAAAGATCTCCTAAAAAATAGAGACCCCCATGCAAATTTTCCAAAAAAAGCCGAGGTTTGGGTTTTGTAGACAATCTTGTTGTGAAAGGACCCAGATCATCAGATTTTGAAAATCTGAGGATTTCTTGAACATGCATGAAAAAGTAGATTCTCTTGAAAATTATAAAATTTTCCAATCTTCAAGAGGAGTAGAAGGCAAATGGACCCAAATCGATGAAAGTTGAAAATTTTGACCACCTGTTTCTAAAAAGTAAAAAGTGATGCCCTAGAAAAATAGACCATGAAAAAGTGTGCTTCTATGCTTCCCAATCTCGAATCCATGAAGAACGCTGAAAAATCACTTCGTTGAGTCTCCAAATCTTGACGAGAAGAAAAATTTATGTTTCTTCCTCTGAAAGCCAACCTATAAATTATGAAAATGAATGCTCAAAGCTTTCTTAAATAGGATTTGGAGGTAAAAAGCGTTTTCATGCAAAACCCTACTATTTTGGAGTCTACATGCAAAAATATCTGACTTCGTTTGCATCACACAGAGAATTCCTAAGAAAATAGGGCATCAAAATGCATGCATATGAGGATTTTTTTTTTTAAAATTCTAAGTAAAGATGACTTGGGCGCCTTCCTTGAAATAAGTTGCCCAACTTCACGAGAGAGAAAAATTTTCATCATTTTCAAATTTCACTCACCTCTACCTCCATTGAAGCCTGCTCCCGACTTTGACAATTTGTCAAATTGGCACTGTTGACTGATAATCACTGTTTGAGCAATCTCATCTTTGAAGCTGCTTCATTCTGGCATCTGACAACATTTGGTCATGATTGTATACGCAGAAAGTTGCCAATGGAGTCCAAATTGAAGAAAAAACGGATGAAGTGAAAAATATTCTAAGTGTCAGGAAAAAAGGCGACCTTGAAATAAGGCACCTAAGTCTTCCAGCTTAGGGTCTTCTTTTGAAATTTTCAAATATTTTTTGGTTTATGCTAGAAATCCAGTCCCCCTGTTTGGGCATCATTTTTCGCCAATCTATGAACTTGTTTGTGTGTTTTATTACCCACTGAACACAGAATAAAATGTCCAAAGACACTCTATCCTTCTTGAAAAACACATATGATAAGATTGCGAGAAATCATCTGGTGATTAGCAAGGTTTCTTCTTCCTTTCGTATCCAAGTAGATTAGATTCATGCAAGTAGCTTACTTCGGTGTGTGGTGTTTTATTGAGATAGCTTCACTTTATTCCATACCACTAGCGGCTTGTTGATGATAAGTCTGCCTTGCGTGGTCAACTGGACATTATCTTGTGTTTAACTTCGGTTATGGCTTACATACTTATATGCGTTGTTCTGATGGTGTACGTATGTTAAACTATAACTTGAACACCTTTCGCTATCCCCTTTGAAGATTGCACCGATTTTGCTGAGGCTGTCCGACGGAGGCTAGGTGAAATCCGGTTGAAGTTTATTGAGACGAAGCCCCACATACCTTGCATTTAGAATAGAGTATAAATTTCTTAGGCCCTTTCCCCTTTACTTTCCGTACTTTCTGATTAGTTTTAGGAGAGAGAGCACATTGCCAAATCATACACGTAAGAATTCCCCTTCAATATCATACATTAGCTGCTGACTGCAAGAAATCTGGACAATTGTGTAAGTCCCCTCGTACGAACACAGCAATACACATCAACCAAACTGGGTCTATTCGCACTAAAGGAACCTTGGAGTTGAACATGCGAACTTTCTCGCAATCTTAGCGCATGGAATACTTTGATCAAGAGAGACGGAGTAGCCCCAAAACTATTTTGTTTCCTGTATTTGGTATGGTCACAAAAACCGCATCAACAAGTTTATATAGAGTTTTTGAAAACAAATGAAAGGCCGAGATCAATCTAACATCAACGACATAGATTAAGACAAATCAACCCTAATTAGGGTTTCCCAAAATAACATTAATAACCAGTGGATGAAAGACAAGTGGCACGAGGAGCTATCTTCTAGGAGGCACATCCTTATCCTCTTGAGTGGTAGTGTATTCAATGAATCTGGACACTATTATGTTGACCTCCTCCATTGTGACATGTGGCAGCATATTCACCTTGAATTCCAACACGTCCAAGTTATCTGCACACTCAACGAAAACAATCTCCCATTCCGATTCCTGTCTTTGGAAGGCATCTCGGATGGACAAGAAATTTGATGCCTTAGTCAACTTCTGCTTTAGGGTTGGTCCAGTGATGGCGAAGAAAATCTCCTGGGTTCTGAGCTTCAGACTTTCCAGCTGCATATCATTTTCTCGGATGGCATCCTTCTTAAGCACATTTGCAGCTACAAGGGAAATCTTATTTTGAATTTCTCTCATCTGTTCCTCAACTTTGATACCATCAGCCTTCACTTTTTCCAAGACTTCACTTCGTGCAACCAATGCCCAGTACCAAGTGTTAAAATCATATGCAGCCCCTACCGCGATTGCTTTTCCATCAATCAATTCCTATTTCAGAACTCCTTTCAATACCTTAAGGCACGGGATAATTTTGTCTTGAATATCTTGAAGGTTGTCCCATGCTTCTACCATAACTGCAATCCTTGAAAGCAAAGAGGAAGTTTGTCCATAAGCCAATATCAATCTTTCTACAAATGCAGCCGCTTCTTCATGTTTGCTCGCCATCCACTCCTTGGCTTCTTTGGTTGAGACCATCTCTTCTTCAAAATCTTTGACTGCTTCCTACGAAGAATTCAAAAGTGGAGGAGCCACTGGATCACCTTGTTTAAGAGGTTTGGTCAAGTGCTGATTGTATTCCCTCAAGCGTTCAATCTCCTTTTTATATTATCTTTTCTTTGCTACTTCTTTTTCCAACCTCGCCTTGATGGAAGCGATTGAATTATCTAAGTCCTCAACCTCTTGACCTTTTGTTGTTGGACCCAAGTTAACAATAGTGATGGCATACTCTTGGGGAGCAATATCCTCCTTTGACTTATCCATTGTCGGTACAACAATTTGCACTAAACGACGGTTGGTTTCATCTTTCTGGATTGTGGAAAACATCTTGGCAGGCTTCTTCGCAGTAACTCTTTCTAACCTGGCCAAGAAATCGGCCGTATCCTCCTCCTTTGGAATTTCTACTGGTACTTTTATTTTCAATCTTTCTTTTAACCAATTAGGAATCGTAGGCTATTCAATGCCTTCCTCTTCCTACGTATTTTCTTCACATGGAATATCCTGAACTCCTCTAAGAGTGGAAATCATTCCCTCTTGAAATTCTTCATCCAGAATATCCATTTCATTTTCCGGTTCAAGTATCTCCATGCCTGTAGGAGATGGGGTTTCATCATCGTCCTGTTGGATTAATTCAATGTTCTCCACATGGATTGGAGAAGGAATTCTTATCTCAGCCAAGGACTCATCATCAATAGTTAATACCTCGTTCACATTCTTGGACGTGCCAAAATGGGATGGCTCTGATCTCTGCTTCTTCTAAACAGGTTATTCATTTACAATCTTCTTCCCCTTCAACCTTGTGGATTCATCAATTGCCTCCCTCCTTTTCCTGGAATTAGTGCTTTCAATTAGTTCGGCACTTTGAGATGCTCCTGCATTTGAGGAATATGATTCCATTTCGCCCATTAAGTCAGAAGTGAGGGTCAAATTTCTTCACCTTAACTCCTGGACTTGTTGATCAACCCACCACTATGAATACTTAACAACTGGCCTCATCAAGGTGGTTAGATCTGCGAGCTCTGGTTCTGACCATCTCACAGGAGGAAGAGGCCGATTCTCATCATAGCATGGCTGAACATATTCTCCATCATCCTCTAGCTGATCGGGCACACGGAAAAGCTCGGTTGTTCTGATCAAGCTTACTGATAGTCTAGACCATAGTCTTTTCCTGACATCAAACTCATCTACAACATTTGCCCAAAAATCTTCCAAGTCTACCTTATGTTTATACCTTTTTCCATTCACGATCCCAATATGGTTGTGAGGATCGAAATCATCCCTAGATCGATAAGATGTGAATGGATACCACTGCATTTCCAACCTAGCACTTTCGGCTGCCTGTGCCAACAAACAAGACTCCAACATATTTCCGATGAAAAATGGAAAGGTAATGGTTGCTTTCTGCTTTGATCTCTGGAGGCCTTGATATGTTTCCAATTGTCTAAGGACTTCAAGCAAGACCATTCTGTTGATAGGGTAAATCGGAAGTCGGTAAGGACATCCGGTGAATCCTTGAATTCTTATATAGGTGAATCTTGGAAACTGGATAAACCAGAATCCATACTTGTTGATCAAGCTCTTGGCCTCATGAGTGAGCCTCTGATGAGTTCCTCCCTGCAATATTCTAGTGATGTACATTAGGAAGGCATCATTTACCCTTCTGAAGTGGGTCTTCTCGCTAAGTTGCAGCTGTGGATAACAATCATAGGACTTAAATTCATTTTCACCATTGCCTACCATGCCTCTACCGATCAATCCTGTGTATCTGTAAGTCTTAGCCAATAAGTAGACGACATAGGAACTCATGTAAAAAGACTTTGTCCTTTCCAAATTTATTAACTGTTCATTGAGATTGTCACTGATTATCTGCGACCAATTAAACATTTTGACACCTGAGGTGATCTCGCCAATAAAATAATACATCCATGTCTCAAATGGCGCACCTTGAGGGCTGCCCATTACTTTGTTTAATAACAAAATGATATCTCCATACTCCTCCTTGAAGTCAGTACAAATCAATTTCTTTGGCATTTTCTTGATGGAAGGCCTCGGCTTCTCTAACCACAACTTATTGATATTTGTTGCACAAAGCTCCAGATGGTCCTCATAAAGTCTTCTCACATCCTCTTTGGTTTTGTAGGAAGTTCGGTTATAATTTGGTATGCCAAATGCTTCTTGAATGGATAACTCTCCAAGGTGAGCCAATACTCTCCCATCTGACGCAATGATTTGTCTTTCTTGTGCGTTATAATGCATGGCACATTCGACCATCAATTCAACACACTCCACAGCCGATAGAAATCCAGTCGCTTGGACAATGCCATTTCTCATCATCCGGCAAGCAATAGATGTTTGCAGGAATCCATCTTGCCCATACATTCTCTTCTTGAAATCTTTAAAATCCACGTGTCCAAGGTTGGTGTCTGTGACATTCTTCCACTTGGAGTTGATCTTTGACTTCGGCTGTAGTCCTTTACTAGCGAACTTCATCTGGGCCTTTCTCAAAGGTTCTCCTTTGGTAGTCATCAACTTGCAAGAAACATGAAGAAAATATTAATTTTAAGATTCTAAATTCTGATTTTCTTGGACCTTTGCTTGAAATTTTCAATTTCAGTCTGTCAAAAAGCTAAATTTTGTGAAAAATCAGACTGAAAATGAAAGAATTGGGCTAAGCACTTAGCGAATTTTGCGAGAATAAGTGAATAAGATAGAATAACGATGAAATAAATCCGTCAAACTCAGATTTTGAACCTTCGCAATTATATACTTTTGATGGTAAATCTGCCTTAAATTCTGAAAATTCTGTCTTTAACTCAGAAAAAGGCACGTTATTCTCTGGAAATTATGTCCTTCAACTCAGAAATTTTACTTCATCCACTTCGACAATTTACTTTATCTTCAAAATTCTTCTTCAAAAATTTGTCTTTTGCAACCTCGGGAGAGAGACAACCTTCTCACAATCGAACTTTGGAGAGAATGAATTGAAAATGACAAGTTAAACTTCTTATAAAGTCGAAGAGTTCGATTGATTTTAGCAACTTCATGTTTTCTTTTAGATTCGTCGAACCTAGACTGTTTTATTTCCTCCGAAATGGCAACTCAATCTTTATTAAAGATTTTCAAGAGAAAGTTTCCAATTTTCACCATGGCGCCATCCTTAGCCAAAATATCCTTGAGTTGGCATTGGAATCTTTTAGATTTTTCTTTTTGAGCTCGAAGATTTTCCTAAGTGTTTGGATATTTCGAAAATTTCTTCTAAGTGTTGGAAAATAGAAAATATCATAAGTGTTAAATTTTATTTTTCCAACCTTTTCATCTTTTAATTATGGCGAAATTTTATTTTATTCATGGATTTCCTCTTGGCCCACTTGGCTTCATGGCGATCTTGAGGCTTTTCATGCCAAGTCGGGGTTCACAATTGTCTTGCCAAGGCGGACTTGGAGTCTTTCATGCCAAGGCGGACTTTGAACTAGGTTGGACATTGCTTGCTTGGGCTAGGCGGACTTCAACTCTAGCTTGCCATCTCTTGGCAGACTTTGCCAATGTCTTGCCATCCATTCTTTAAGCTTGGGCGGACTTTGCTCTTCACATGCCAAGGTGGACTTGGTGGTTCTTGTGACATTTCATGTGTTGGGCGGACTTGGCTAACTTCATGCCAACTTCTACCTTGGGCGGACTTCATCAATACTTAGACATTTTTCCCTTGGGCGGACTTCATCTTCTCTTGGACAAGCATGGGAAGACTTTGTCTCCTCTTGGACAAGCATGGGCAGACTTTGTCTTGGCTTGGACATGATGCATTTCCCTTGGGCGAACTTGGCTTGATCTCTGCCATCTCCTCTTGGGCGGACTTGACCATGTGCTTGACCATGCTTCCTTCAAGCTAGGGCGAACATCACAGTGCCTTGGACATCCATCCTTGGGCAGACTTTGCTTGATGCTGGACATCTTCACCTTGGCTGGACTTGGCTTAAGGCTGGGCATGACCACACTTGCCTAAACTTCGAATGAGTTTCATGCTTTCTTCTGGATCATCTGGAACAAAACCCTCGCTTGGACATTTTTCCTTGCTTTTTGTTCTTGAAGGCACAAATTTTTGATTCTAAAGATAGAGGCGTTGTTACCATGACCTGTGGGACCCAATCCTAGGTCAACTTTCAAAAAAGCTGAAAAAAGCAAAAAGCAAAAGTTGCTTCCCGGATTGGTCCCAAAGTGCCAAAAATAGAAAAAGCAAAAAGCAGAAAAGCAAAATCCCTAAAAAAATAGGAAGTGTCGGAATTGACTTAAAGCAATGGCATTCTTCGTCCTCGAGACCTTCTAAGCACTTTGATGACGTCTAGGCACTGTTCTAGGCTTGAATTCCCTACTTGACCCGGGTGACTTCTCAGAACTCTAACTCCAAACTCTCAAATAAATGGACTTATGAAATTGTAATGCTAAAGCAAAACCCCTAAAAAACAAACTTACTGGGGGTCCCCATTTGCAATGGGGCGATGTGTGAAATAGGTCACAACACAACTGAGACTAAAAGTCAATCAATTTGGTAAGCCTGATCGAATTTGAGTTGAATGATACCCTTTGCTAGCCTCAAACACTGCATTTGATTGATTTTCCAAGATCTAGAACCGAACTAACGAAGACGTTTTGACAAAAAAAAAATTGAACGGATGAAAAATATTCTAAGGCATGGCAGTAAAGGCACCCTCCTTGAAATGCGGCGCCCAAGCATCCCAGTGTTAGTCAAAATTTGATGATTTTCAATTTTTCTGTGACTTTCTTCGTTTTTCATGTTTTTGCCTCCATTTGATCTGCATTTCTCGACATCTGATAGGTCTTCTAAACTGGATGATGGATTCGTTGAAGACCCTGAACATATCTGACGATCTCCTGCTTTTACTCAACCCTAAAAACTAATTTTTACTACATTTGACTGGATCTGAATTGAGCTGAAGAGTCAAATTGCACATTTTCCAAAAAACACGAAAAATAAAGGCATGAATCTTTGGGCGCCCTCCTTGAAATAAGGCGCCCAACTTCTCCAAACTTAACCATTTTTTGAAGATTTTCAACTTTTTTTGTTTCTTGTTCACCACCTTCGTCGACTGTGTTGACCATCGTTGCTGACGTGTTGACCATGTTCACTGTTGTGCGTGCATGATCTATGAAAACTGAAAAATTGGTTAAGGCATTGACTGCCAGGCGCCTCCCTTGAAATAAGGTGCCTTTCTTTTACAGACTTAGAATATTTTCTGCAAATTTTGCAATTTTTAGATTCCCTCCTCCGTTCACCATTGCTCAAGCATCTTTCATCATTCATCGATCTGTGCAGCATTTGAGACTTTGAATTTGACACCTGGCAACTGACCATCCTCCATTGATGACCTCGTAAGTCTTGATTTATCTTCTGAAAAAGCGAAATAGACCCACCAGAGAAAAACTGACTTTTTGACAATTCTGACTGGATTAGCCTGATTGGGACGTATTTTCAACCAATCAAAATCAGTTTGAACCCTTTTTGCAAAGATTCTATTTTTAGAAAATTTTGCCAGCATCCATTTGACAAGAAACCTAGAAAAACCCTAATTCTTATTTTTAGAAATTTCTAAAAATAGAAAAATTTATTTTAAAAAAAAATTGACTTTTGACAATTTTTAGAAGACTTTGACCATTTTACCAAAATGTCTTAATGAAGCAAAATTTTTAATTTTGGGCATTACAAGCATAAATACTCAGGATGGTCCTGCTGTAAAGAAATATCCAGTTTATGTGAACTGCTTTGGAGGCCCACCACACTGTTATTGAATTTAAGGTCTTTGCATTGTTCATATATATTTGTCTAGCTGGGAAGATCAAAATTAAAGGCTCAATGTTCACAAGAATTACATCCAATACACAAAATAATTAAGACACAGTTTCCCAAATTTAAGCCTTGAAATTTTAAAACTCTTAACAGTCCAAATATATTCATTACAAAGGTCACAAGCCAAACCACATAAAAATTAAAAATATAGTAAAATACTTCAAGCCATTCTACAGCATTTATACCTGCAGCAGCTGCAGCACGAGGCCAAATCGTTTGCTGAACATCAGAAGCATCAGCAGTTTCACCCCACATGCAAACCTCCCCACCAATTACAAGTTTTTGTTGGGATGGAACATCAATTCCTTCTAGAGGATCACTTGAATAGACCTTTTGCCAAGGCACATCAAGATGGTCAAGGTACCATACACCTTGATTGCTAAAAATGCACTTGAAACCTTTACCAACAGCACGTGGACAAACCCCTGAACCCAACCTAAAACAAAAAAGTAGATATTGTAAACATGTGTAGAATATGTAGCTTCCTTTAGCTAGTTTAATTCAGAAAGCTAATATATATGATGTATCCAGTTAAAATTTACTAACGGCAAATTTCTCATGAAAAACATGTATTTTCTATAGGTAAATATTCACAGCAAAGAGATGGGGAATATACCAGTTATGAATAACAGTCTTTGGATTAAGCTTTTCACCAAATGCATTAAATGTTTCCTCCCTGAAAAGGTTCACACAAGCATCAAGAATAATGCAGGGGGAGAATTATTTGAGAAAATGCATCTTACTTTGTAAAACATCTCAAGGTAAAATATAAGTATGCAAACAAAGAAAATGTAGCAAAAGAATACCAGTTGACAGGTGTCCATCCTAGAGTAATTGCCAATTTCTGTGCTCGCAAAACAAAATATTGATATGCATCCCGTGCTGTCATGTTGTGTTCATCAAGCCTGCAGGGAAAGTCAGCAGTCTTCATGCAAGGAGAAAGAAAAACTCTACAGTGAAGCATATTCTGAGAAGTTGAGAACCAAACCCATGGGTCTGAAATGTACCAAAGCTTTATTAAAATTAATTATTGGAAGTTAAGGTAGCTAGCAAGATCTGGCATAAAGAGATTAAAGTAATGCCTTATGGTAAGTATTCACAAGAAAATACCTTAACCTTGTTGATGATCCCGAGAAACGGTGGAATTAGCAATGTCCCTAGGAAAATGCTAGAATATGACAAATTGGGGCAGGCAAGTTTGGGTGGTCAAATATGATGGAATATGACAATTTATGATATGTAAGGAATATGCTAAAAACAACCAAGAGGATGTTTTACCAGGGAGGGTGTTGGGATTTGGTGTTTTGGTTAAGGTGCCATACATCCTTTCGTATTGCTAATGGTTTTCCAAAACCATTCATAGTTTCCAGTTTGAACCTTGCCTATTTATTGGTGCTTTGGGATGTAATTTGTATGGGTTATTCTGCAAGTAGTGGTATATTGCTGGAATCATTCTAGATTTGTATGTTGGTGATACTCTTGTTATGGCTCACTTTGCAAGTGTATTGTAACCGTGCTAAGATTACTGAATAATACATTGCAATACTTTAAAGTGGGGGGTTTTTCTCTTGAAAGAAATTTCCCCACATATATCTATGTTGTCATATATTGTGTTGATGTTATTAGCAGTGTCGGGCTGCTTCTTCCAGATCCGCGATTGAAGATAATTCAAATGTAGCCTAACGGCTATTTGAATTATATTTATATTCGATCTCTTGGCCGACTTGAGATAAGTGAAGAGACACATCATTTGTTGATATTTATTATTTGTTAATTAATGAAGAGATGTGATGAGGCCGACCTCATACTCCTTGGGCGCAATTTTCTAGAAGGGCGCAATTTCTTGAAGAGACGTGCTCATCTCTTGTGGCCGACTTGCTTTATGAAGGGTCACGTCCTTCTCTCTATCTTGTATATATATATCCATTGATGTTTCATTGTTTAGCATTTCATTCATATTCATCATAAGTCGTCACATACATAGTGCGAATTCTGTAGAAGTGCAGTTTGAGGATTTGTATAAGGCTGAGTCTTATCATCAGCAAATTATATTGTTGTGTTCTGCATCTACATCAGTTTGTGGTGTCTCTTATTGGCCTTCATATCGGCTCTTGTAAAGGAGACATTTGTGTTGACATTTCAATATATAAGTGATATATTGTTGCTGGGTTTTTCTCCCTCAGGAGGGTTTTCCCAGGGTATCTGCTGTGTTATTGTGTCTGTTTTTGAATTAATTTTCTGTGCATTAAATCTGATCATAAAACTAGCATATTGTATATATGCTTTATATTTGTTTCTCCTTACTATAATTGTAAAGATCTTAAATTTGTGCAATACTATTTGTTGATATTCAAGTTTGCATTTTGGTTGCTATACAAATATAAGACAAGACCTGCAAGATAACCTTTGGGATTTTAGAAGACAGCTCTTTGTCAAATATTCAGTGTGTTTTTTTATAAATGATGTGAAAGGAAAAGGGAAAAGATTGAAAGATAAAACTAAACTAAGGCAATGCACCAGACAATAAAGCTCTTAATTGCTACTGAAAAGCTTGCACATGATGTAATAATTATTCAAGATAACAATGATTTGCTTTTGCGACAAAGGGCATGTACATGCATGGTTATCAATCAGCAGACAAAAAATTGAATCTTAAACAGATGAATCAAGGCTATCA
The DNA here is from genome assembly GCA_007258455.2 of Sequoia sempervirens. Lineage (NCBI taxonomy): Eukaryota > Viridiplantae > Streptophyta > Pinopsida > Cupressales > Cupressaceae > Sequoia > Sequoia sempervirens. The sequence goes on from VDFB02252249.1 coordinate 45,800, forward strand.
ATGATGAAGAATTGGGAGAAAAATCATAATATGATAACAAAATAAGCACAGAAAGACACTATTTTATTCTATATATGGCCAAGGAACAATTTTCATAAAAGGTTGGGAGCGCGATCATATACAATGATTCAAGCCTTCATATATTGATTTCAAAATTTTCCTTGAGTGTTGAGTTTTTAATAGTACTATATTACAAAAATCTCTACAGCCGCACCCCCTCCCGCCCGCAGCCCCACCGCCCCCTTCTTTCCAAAGCTTTGCTCTTATTTATACATAATAAAAAATCAAAAAAACATCACCACATGCTCTCGAACTGAAGTTGCATGTCTTGCTCTGATGAATCCGAACTTGCAGAGCTGATTTCAAAAAGTGCTGAGGAATATCAGCATGTTCATATTTTCAGAGGATGCCCTTTTGAACTGATAGTCAAAAAGATTTGACAGCTAAACGATTTGAGAATCAAATGGCTCCAAAGAAATCTAGGTTTGATGTAACTTAAAATTTATTCTAATGGCATAGCAAAAAGAAGTGTCAAATCTGTCAATTTTCCTAATGAGCGCAATGTGGTGTTGTTGGGAAGCACAATCATTTATCTTCATGGTGGACCCACTTAAAAATCTGGCTTGGGTTCTACAACCAATGGCACAACAATATAAAGTTGTTAGATTGACAACATTTATATGTTGTGCATGCCATTGATCTAAGAAAATGATCAATAGTTCCAATTCAATCTAGCTCTCATTTAGTTCACTTAGAAGAGAGGGAGCCATCCTTGACAACTCAACACCTCCTATCCAATAGTGCAAGGCAAAACCTGCCAATTGACAACTTCAAAACTTCATGTGATGACGCCATGCAGCATTTGTGAAATCAACAACCTTTTCTTCACTTGAGCTTTATAAAATTTATTGGGACCCACCATTGGCACCAACTCATATTGCTCCAACCAATGGCACAATGTAAAAAGGTTGTCAAATTGACAACTTATATGTTGCAAGATGCTACCACATGGTCCCTTGTACATTGGATCGACGACTCTGAGATAATCTTTAACTATGCTTTTTTTTACTTTGGAAGGCAAGACCCACTATTCATTGAGCTATAAACTTTACCCAATGGCGCAACATTTTTGTCTTGTCAATCTGATGACGTCTCAAATATTGTGCAAATCATTGATTTGATCTAATATCAATGACCAATACAAAACCGACTTTCCTTAATGAAAAATGAAGTCCTATGATAACCTGAAAGCCTCCCATAACTGTAAACATCTCTAGAGGAGCCAAACAAATACCAAAACCTTTGAAACAAAAGAATATGCTGTGGCATAGCTCAGCCCAAAAGAACTAGTACCCTTAGAAATAGATTTTGGCTTGAATAGGGCGAACAGATGGCAAGGCTCTACACTGTCCTCTAAAGTTAGTTTATGAAGCATACCTTGCTTCTTTTCAGCCTACACAAAAGGAAATTGATGTAAGTCTTTTGATCTGATCACAAAGATTGGAATTTCTTCAATGGTGGAAGGCATATCCCTAGATAGGCTTCAAAGGGGCTTTCTCTCCCCCACCCCTATTCTTGGAGCTGCACAGAAAAAACAACCTAACAATGATGATGCATCATAGGCAAAACAAATCTACAAATAATGTAAAAATTGGAGTACAATGCATTTAGGGGCTGATTATAAAAGTCAATCATAATCTCTCGCTAAGTTGACAACAAGAAATTTGGCTGTGGAAAATGTATCGGCTTCAATGACAATTATGGGAGAAAATGCAAGGCCTAGTACTTCAGCAACTAAACCTTCTTTCCCCATGGGCAATACCATGGTGCTTTTGGCAGATGGAAGCAATCATAGTATGATGATTTTCTGTCTTGGACAAAGTAAACCTAGTACAATTTGGCGGCTCCCTTAGTAGAGATTTTGGATCAAGGCTTTTTCTTCTCTAGTTTAACACTGTTGAAGACTACAATTTTCTGCAACAAAATGGCCCTCAATTTTATGGAAAATCTAGATTGTTTTTTGGCCCATGGTCCCCCTTTACCAATCTAGATCCACCTGTATAAATTACCATTGATCATGAGAGATGTTGAACTTATGAAAAAAACTGATTGATCAGATGGGTATTTTGTGAAAATAGACTTGAAGATGGTGGATCCAAAAAACAGATTTGTTTCCTAATTCGTCTGAAGCACTTTTCTTTGGTTTACTTTTCATTTTTAAAAACAAGAAGTGGGCCCTTATCATGGATCATAACTTTGTTGTGAATTATGACACTATTATGTTAAAGATTGTGAAAAGAATGACTTTAAGATTGTAATACTGTGGTATGTTTGGTTGTGGTAAACTTGTGATTTAAATGTGACCAACTTGTATTTGGCCATAAGAACTTACTCTTGACCATGATAGCATGAAATCTGTCATTTGTAACTTATGGCATACTATAACGTCATAACATGATCACAACCTTGCAACAATCTCGCTTTGAGGTGTCAATGTCAATAAAAAGTTTGGCAAGGAAGAGTTTTGTATCCCCACTATATACTATTAGTTCGTTACTAAGTGGTTGTAAGAATCTTTACCAAGTTTATATTGGGGTACAACTATAAATATGCATAGGTTGGAAGAACTATAAAACATGAAAACAACCAACCCTAGAACCTACATGATTGAGGTACTTGGTACAACAATGTCTATTGTCTATAACTCCATCACATAGAAATGAGTAGGGAAGCATGTGACATAGGTTGAGGCTGGACCTCATAATTTGTCTCATCTATTCTTCCTTATGTGTGCATTGAAATATAAATCCTATGGCCTAATTTCTATATGCATATCTTGATCTTCCAAATACAACAAGAGTCGTAGGAAGAACTACTCTATAGATGACAAAGATGTCGCAAGCAATGACAATGCTAAATAAGATGTCGTTGAGATTTCGGCAAGGCTAACTAAGTCGCTAGAGTGCCCATTAAGACAGATTCGAAATAGTTAGAAACTCAAAGGGTTGAAATGTTAGGAGTTGTGACCTGAAGAGCATCATGCCACTTAGCTAGTGAACCTTTTGACATGAACTATTGTTGCTTATTGATATTTGCCTAATGCATAGATAGGATGTCTGGAATTGTAAGTCTTGTATATTTGTCATTTCATTATTATCATCATGCACGTGCATAGCATCTTATGTTCATGTTCGAGTATGCAGCATTGGAAGAATCCCACGGGCCATTCTTGAAGTATGTGTGATGGTTGAGGTGGACAAGGCATCCATCATTAGTTTTCATCAAATCTTACTCTAACTCAAAATCCTCACATCATTGCACTAGACATTGTACTTGGAATTATTCTAATTGCTCATGCATGACTTGTGATAAATGTAATCACTGGATTAGATCATGTAATGTATTGCCTTATGACATATATGTAATTGTAATAAATTTGATGGGCCTTGTACTTGTTGTACTTTATTGAGATGTCATAGATTGATTGTAGCCTTTGCACTTGCTCTTGTGGGATTATAAATCTGTTGATGAATGGATGAAAGACTAGTTATGGTGTTGAAGGCATAAGAATATGGCTAGAAAATAAACTTTGTAGTCGGTGTACAATGTCTATTATTATGTTTCAATAAAATTGGTTATCTGACTATGTATTAATTGGTTGTCGGCTTCGGTTAGTTATAAGCATCGGTTGGTTGATGGTTGTGTTCTTCTTGGCAACCATCGAGTCCTTTAAATACATTGTGTATTGTCAAGGAGAGTGGTATGATTTAGTTGGATCGACTCTAATCCTTGGCTAACCATCTTTGATCTTCTTCTGTAATAATTTCCTTTGTGAATAAAAGACATATTTTACGCATGTATTTAGTATGCATTGTAATATCTATTATTAATTCATGTATTTAATTTATCAGATAGAGCAATAAACATTTGGCACCGTTGCCTTAAAGACATCAAGTCAAATTTGAGAGATTCATGCCCTTAGACCCCAATAAAGGCAGGAAGAGACCACAACATGGTCAAGATCAAGAGATCAGGCGATCTTTAAGGATCATCGAACAAAGAGAAAAAGGAGACGATTGAAGGGTGAAGTTGAAGAAAGCAAGGGGTTTTTGAGGGAAATCCCAAGTCCACCCAAGAGTAGAAGCTAAAGTGTAAGCAAAAGTCATAGTCGAGAGAGAAAGAAAACATTAAGAAGAAAACGCACGAAGGGAGAGTGGGAAGAAATAGCACAACACCTACTACTCCCCAACGAAGCGTACATCGACTTTGCCAACCAAGTTAGAGAGTCGTTTGTACCATCAACATTGGACGAAGGGGAAAGTGAAGGAGAAACCACCAACCTCACCATCGAAGAACTCTTCAAACCATCACTGTCAGACGAAGGAGGTTCACTGTCAAGTGTACCATTAAAGTTGGCCGAAGGGGAAGGCAAGGGAGAACCTACTGACGGTCTGATAGAGATGTACGAGTACACTATACGCTAGATTGAAGATCTAATACTAATAGAAGAGCCAAACATTGGAAGATCGAAGTTGATAACGCTAGGATGAAGGGAGCATCGAAAGGACCCCAAAGGCAACTCGAGGGTGACGAACGTTGAAGAGGGAAGAGTGAAGGATTGTGACATGTCTATGAGTGCAAGGAAAGCACTGGAGCATAATAATCAAAACTCTCCAATCAGGTTATCGTCAAAAAGGGTGCAACAGGAAGGCAAGATGTTGACTCCCCTAGCAAGTCCAAATATAGAGCGGCAAAAAACTTCCAAAGTTCATAAGCAATGGGTCAAAGGATCCTATGAGACATTGCAAGACATGCGAGGCAATCTGGGTATCAAATGGCCAGGATGATAAAACCTATTGGTTGAGAGCATTTCTAGCAACTTTCAGAGGCATAGCTATACACTTATATATAGAATTGGACATAGCACACAAAGCTACATGGGATGCATTGAAAAGAGCATTCCAAGAGGAATTCAAAATCCTAAGAAACAACAATGAAATTGTAGCGAAGATCTACAATACTAAACAAGGAAAGCATGAAAATGTACGAGCTTATAGTCGTAGGCTCAAAGAACTATTGGTGAAGTTGGAAAACCAACCAACAAATGGATTGAAGAAGAGGTGGTTTATCGAAGGGTTAATCCCTTCATTAAGGAAAAAAATGAATCTCATAACCCCCTCCTATGCCAACACTTACAATCGAGCGATGGACATAGAAAGTGAAGATAAAATGTCCTTGCACAATAAAAGAAAAACAAAGGAAAATGGAAGTTCGGATGACAATAGCAATGATGAATTAGGAACCGTACGAGCACTCTAGAGGGACATGCTCTGAATGATGAAAGAATTGAAAGCTAAGAAAGAAACCAACAAAGAAACTAACAAACTATGTTGTAATGAGTGCAAAATTGAGGGGCACACAAAAGGTAATTGTCCTAAAAAGATGTTATGCGAGATTTGCTAGGTTATGGGTCATTCAATAAAGGAGTGCCCATACAATTCAAAGATGAGTACACAAGTACTCTTTACACAGGGAGAGGAGACCACTCCATTGAAGCCACAAAATGCATCTCTAGGCTCTTATCAAAATCAATGAGGACGAAGCCAAATACAATATGACCCCAAAAGGCACCCTATTATACAATGTTGACAATGTAGTGAATGGGGGCACTTTGCGAGAGACTGCCAAACAAGCAAGACAAAGTGCAATTATTGTGCAAATGGTGTGGACTTGGAAACCACGAAGACATTGGATGCCTGAAGGCTAGTGTCAATATGATTGATGTAAGGCACAATGAAGTATTGGCCATTGCTCATGCCCAAGCAAAGAAGGTTGTGTACTCGAACCCACATACACTAAAAGAAAGGCTTTTTGGAGCAAGGGCCAAAGTGGAGAATACTATGGATAACAAACAATGCCACTCAAATACAAATGCAAGTATGGCAACAAATCAATTACAATTCAAGAAAAATATTGCACAAGTACTTCAAGCTATTGTACCAGTTAAAGTAGTGGATTTATTACAAAGTATTCCTGAACTTCGAAATGCTATTGTATTGGGGGAAAATGAGATAGTGCATGCTACGACACAATTAGAATTTGGTGAGAATGAAGATCCAATAACCGAACCTCCGCTATCAAGCAACCAAGTGATTGATCCAATGTTATTGATAGCTAACACGACAAAGAAACCAGCGGTACTGAATATGGAGATCCTTGGAAGGAATCTCACCAATACAATTGTTGATGGCGGGTCTAGCATGAACGTACTTCTGAAAGCCACTTGGAGAAGTTTGGGCAAGCCGACCATTTGGCTGCCAACTTTTCAACTAGTGGGTGCAAATCACGAGGTATTAAGGTGCTTGGGGTTTTAATGGGACAAAAGGTAATTATTGGAACTCAAGCATTTTTGTTGAGCTTTGTGGTGATTTCATTAAAGAAGAAAACATACAATGCATTGTTAGGTCGGGGTTGGTTGGTAGCAACCAAAGCTAATCACAACTAGAAAAAGAATACAATCTCCATTGAGAACAAGTGTCGGAAATACATAATTGATTTAAAGAACCAAGCCGTAAGTGAGGAAGCAGCTTACTCCGATTCATCAAATTTGGACTATGAAGAAGAATGGACAGAGAAGCATGATCAAGGTTCGATAGAATCGAATGATGAAGGGATTTTAGAATTACAGTCATGCTCAGGATGAAACAAATTCTCTCTGTGGCCTATTTCACTAGCAAATGGAGGACTATGAGGTATTTTTGTCAACTTGTAATTTTCTTGAAGCCACAACACTCAATGAAGAGCAAATGATGAAAAATGATCATGAAAAGTAGGACAATTTGTGCACCAAACATAGTCCATGGTTTGCAAAAGACGACAATTGCAATAGAAGTATCTGACTTTGCAGAGGAATGCAAAATTACTAATGGTATGTATCCGAGTGTATTATAAAGCCCAACTATAAGGTCAGACAATCACATTGTATGAAAACATCAAGTACGGCATCACTCGACGAAGAGCATAAATCATAAAGTGCTCGTAAGGCCACTAATTCTCATCACTGTACATGTGAACCATTCAACTAGTTAATATAATATTTACCAATCAAACACATAGTACTTGATCATATGACATCATCATTCTCTTGGCAAAAAACATCACCCTTTGTTCAACCTCCTTCAAGTTTTATGGAGAAAGCACCCACTAATTCAATGCACCGTACAACATCATCACACACCTCTTTGCATTATATGACATACGACCTCTTGGCGCTTCTTTAGGATTTGCAACGTATGGTCTTCACCTTCCTACAATGTACAATCAATTTCAACCATGCATCATCATAATGTGTGACTAGTCAATATTTTGTGTCAATTTCCTCACATCGTACGACTCACCATCCACATCGTACAACAGATTGAAGTATTTCAAAGGCAACAAGGTATTCACTCCATAGTATAGTCAACCCTTCTCCATACTGTACAACATCTAGCAAAGGGAGTAAATCTCATCGTACGGCATCAATCTTCTCTTTTCATCATACGAGGTTGAGTATCCTTTATCATTGTACGGAGTCAACATCTTCACAGCATACATCTCCTCACAGTACGACCATTTAGGAGACATCTTACTTGCATCATACGGTGGCTAGGTTGCATTGTTAGGCAACACAATTCCCCATCGCACAATTTCCTTCCCTCGTTGACATCATACGTTGGTTAAACACTCCAAAATCTGTAATTTTTGTCTCTGTCAGCATTGTTTGTTGCCTCTTAAAAAATCACAAAAATGATGAACACCATGACATTTTGTGTGGTTTTGACTCCGTTGGGGGCGCTACCCCTAAACCCCCATTGCACTTGTTTGAATTGCCAAGTACAGTTCAAATCCAGATTTGCAAATTACACTTCCAAGTTTGTCTACAGGTCCTTGTCTACAATATCGTCATCAGTTTGACAAGTCTTCCCTAATGTTACTTGATGTTTACTTGTCGCCTAGAAGACGAATTTTTATTTTGAGGGGGATGATGTAGTTGGTGTATAATGTCTATTATTATGTTTCGATAAAATTGGTTATCCGACTATGTAGAAATTGTTTGCATTGATTGGTTGTCGGCTTTGGGTAGTTATAAGCGTCAACTGGTTGACAATTGTGTTCTTCTTGGCAACTGTCAGAACCTTTAAATACATTGTGCATCGTCAAGGAGAGTGGTATAATCTAGTCTGATCAACTCTAATCCTTGGCTGACCATCTCTAGTCTTCTTCTGTAATAATTTCCTGTGCGAATAAAGATATATTTTACGCATGTATTTGGTATGCATTGTCATAACTAGATTCTATTATTAATTCATGTATTTAATTTATCAAATAGAGCAGTAAACAAACTTTAAAACAAATTGTTTGTAAACCCAATATGGGATTTTACATCATGGAACATGAACTTTGCAGAAGCAGACTCGTACTTTTTTCAATAGGCTTCAGATTTGCATGAGAAGAGTTTCAGAATTGCAATATTTTAGAAAAATAAGTTGATTGTTCAGAATTTTATTCTTGAAAACCTACTTGCTTAATGCCTCTAGCAATCTCTATCCCTTTCTCAACTTTTGGTTATGATTATTTGCATTGGCCTCTCAAGAGGCTTATAGCAGTCAAAGCTCCTTTGAGTACTACCAAAAATCTTTGAAGAAGATTCCTCTCTAAACATGTGCTTTATTTCTTCTAGCTACCATGCAGCCAAATCTCATCCATGTGAGGTTATACTTGACATGGGATAGACAAAGAAACCTGTTATCCTATATCATAGCTAATAATGTGTACATGTCTTGTTATACATTTCCAGACCACAAAATTTTACTCATTAACATTGTGAAAAACACAGAAGTTTGTGGGTTATGTAAAAGAGATCCAAAGATTCTAAAAAATATTTCAAGTTGCAATTTTTGTATGTGGTTCTCCACTTCATGTCATCCTATTAGGGCCTGTATGGTTCATAGATAACAAAATTTTTAACACAAATTGAAAAAGAAAGGCCAAATGAAAGCTAAATAATTGCAAATAGGAATTTAGGACCTCAACGTGACCCTTCATTCACAATCTAATAAAATAAACATTGGTTGAACAATGATTAAGGAAGTTATTCTTGATTGCACCCTTTTCTTTCTCTAATGATTTTCATGGCATCTATAGTATTGTGGAAAGTCTAAATGAGTTCAAGTTTGTGATTATCATTTTCATATGTGTTGTAGTTGGATCATTCTTCCTTAGGTCAAAATCATGAAGATCCTCTTGATAGTGATTGCTTCGACAATTCAACTTGCTTCCCACAAGGGGATTATGGGTGGTAGGCAGATCTAATTGTACTTTGAAATGGTGTCAATTTGGGCATCATTTCTCTCATCTAGATGTTGGTTGGAAATTTTGTATTCTCGTGAAAGCATACAAAATTGAGATTTCAACCACAGCACGTGAGTTTGAACTCTCCTAATTAAGGGAAGGCTCCCCCTTTTTAACTAAATAAAACTAAATGGATAGGACAGCAATCGTTCCTCTTGTTTCAGGAAAGATTATATTCTCTTCTCTTCAAAGAAAAGAAACAGTAAATGTTACTAAAACTTATTACAACAGTTGTGCAGTGAAATAAAGAGAAAGGAAATAAAGTTTCCTGAAAGTACAAAGACTTCCGTTATTTCCTCCGGGACGGGAAAACAATTCATTAAGCACAAAGTCTTGAAGAATGAAATCCTATCAACCTTTTTCAAAATGATTACTTTATGGAAATATACAACATAAAACAGCTCAAAGACTGTAATTATGAAGTATCTATTTACTATCCTAGATGAGAAATACTATGAGCACAAAGACTTATAATTCTTCTCTATTTCTAACACTAACTATGAATTCAATTCTCACATTTACAGCACAAAGTCTGCAGATATTTAAATCGAATCTCTCTTCAGCAATCTTCAACAATTTTCAAGTAATCACAAAATAATAATGATCCAAAATGACATAAGAACATTTAGGATGCAAAACAAGAATTCAGCTCAAAGTCTGAAATTCCAGCTTCTTGATATCACTTGAAAATTCACAATATTCCACTATAAAGCTCAAAGACTTTATGAGTACAAAATTCTGCAGAGTTTTCTTGCTTGCTAAAAAGATAAAAGATTACAATAGACCCCTCAAGTATTTATAGGAGGAAGGTCTGAGAAAAAGGTGGGAGGATCTCAACAAACTTGAGAAAATCTCTCAACCGATAACTAATTGCGATTGACTTATTCAAAATTACAATCCAAATTGTGATTTGTCTTGTAAGATTTTACATGTAATTACATTTTCGAAAACTGCAAGGAAAGAACACTTGCAATTGCAAAATTTGTTTTTACATATATATTGTCGAAAGTAAAATTACATAAAACAATCTAAAATTTTAATCTGTTTCATTCCTATCTTTGAAGGATAAGAATTTGCTGATGATGGTTTGCAACTCATTTGGATCAGGACCCAACGTGTTCTTAGCCACTGCAACGGTCTTCAAAATCACATCAAAGTATCTGATAGTCGCCAATCTATGCTCTTCATAAGAAGTTTGCATTTTCTCAAGGATTATCTGATGATTGATAAGCTTTTGAATCGAATCCATAGAGAATTGCTCTGATTCCATTTGTTGACGAAGATTGGCTGCCATATCTGAAGTAACTGAATCAGCTTCAAGTAATTCATTTTCTTGATTCAAAACCGTACATGAGATCTTCTCAAAACTTGAAAGAATATCCTGCTGAACTTCATCATTCATTTCTAAAGTGGCCTGGATATCTTTGATAAGATCTTGAATGACTAATGATCTATTTGTCATAAGTTCCTCAAATTCTATGTACTTTTCTCTGTTTGGCAAGATCGAGTTGCTGCATAGAATTTGTAACTTAACTTGATCTATCTCATGCCAGATTTTTAAATCTTTCTCAAGTGATTCCAAACTTTGCTTGAAGGCTTCTAAAGTCTGATTCAGCTTTATCTTTGCTATTCTGACATTCTTGAAAACTTGCAACGTCTTCTCAATCATTGGAATACTTTGCTCAATTAGCTGAGTTATCCATGAATCAATTGCTTTAGCCTTTTGCGCAATTCTTTCTAATTGTCTAACTGATTCATTTGGAGGAGCTGTAGATAGAGAATCAACTGCCTCTGATGATCCTGTAATCCTTTGAATGACTGAAACTAGCTGAGCATTGTCTTCTTTGAGCTTTTCCTTTTTTAGCTAAGAGTTCATTATAGCTTTGTGTCAGAATTGTCACTGAACTCTGAGCATCCTGCATCATATTGGCATGAGTCTGCTTACCCAAATCCACCCTTGTGAACCTATAATCAGATACCTGCATTTCTTCATGTGGTTTATTAACTAAGGGCTCTGCAATTTCAGCATATTTCATTCTGTTGCTGTCAACAAAAACCTGTGAGACTGTTTTGGCTTTCTTTGCAATCACTGGTTTTGATTTCTTCAATTTTCGGAAATCAAAAATATCAGGAGATACTGCCTGTTTCTTTCTCTTAGGAGCAATTGAATTTAACCATGGAGGAAGATCCAAAGTTGTCACATCTGAAATGGCAACTGCAGTCTCTGTAGAAATGGGCTCAGTTTGTGATACAACAGAAATTCTTGGAGGTGCCTCGATTTGTACAGCAACTATGTTTTGTGCAGAAGACAAATTACAACTAGGATTGGCCATGAAACAATCAAAGCTTGTTACAGAGGTATCAATTTCTAGAAGAGTCATTTCTGACATGACTGGAAAGATTGGATTTATGTCGAAAATACTCTTGAAGTTACTAGGTAAGTTCATCATGGGAGTATCCATCACTGATGAAGATTGATGACTAGTCTCTTGTGGTGGAATAGAAGGAACAAAAACGGTGGAAAAGGAATCAACATCACTGTCGATAGGGGACATAGGAGATATAGCTAATTCTGGTATTGGAGCTTCAATGTGAGGAGTTATCTCACTTAGGATGGTAGAGGTCTCAAGAACCTCGTCTTCTTCTTGCTGATCTAATATCTGAATCTGCATTTCATTGACTTCCTTACCCTTTAATGTTTCCCTATCCAATGGTTGTTCTGGAGCTCTGCTTACTTTAAGCTTGATTCTGGTACTTGAAGAGGAAGCTCCTTCTTTTGATTGTTCCCTGATTTCTGATTTCAATCCTCTAGGACCAGCTGGGTCATCTTCAGCTCTAACTTTGATTTTGATAGTCTTGACACCTATGCTTTTGAGCCAAGAGTTGGTGTTCGCCAAGACTGATTGAAATCTATCAAAGATAGAGACGGATTCCTTTTGAGACCATTGAATTGCAGGAATGGGAGCATTAGCAACTCCTTGTTCTTCGTACTCAGGATCCAAAATCTGCCTATCATCAATTACTCCTTCTGGAATTAAAGTCAGATTCAGGTCAATAATTTGCTCCAAAGTTAGCCTGCAATAATCCATTTTGTATATATCCTTCTCTGTACGGAGGTCTGCCCAAATGTCCTCAATGCGGTGAACATGAGTGAAGGAGGCTCTTTTTATTTTATCCTTCATCCTTCTGTAATCAAAATCCACTCTAGCTTGGAATCTCTTCAATGTTATCTCCTGAAGTTCAGTTTCCATTGCTTTGGCTCTTGAAGAGGTTGTCAAAGAATACCTGCCGATTACCAATGGATTATGTGAAGAAATACCAATTCCAGACTTGTGTTGTGAAGCTTGACGTGAATGAACTGCCATTAACTGCCTTCCCAGCTCCATCAGAATGATCTTATCAGTCGGATATCTTGGGAGCATATAAGGTTGGTCTTCAAAGCATCCAACTCTCATATAAGTGAATGTAGGAAATTGAAGAAACAAGCAGCCATATTGATTTACTTTATTCCAAGCTGCGTCAGATACCCTGTTATTTACCAACTCTTTGTCAAACAAACACATAAAATAACCGAAGAAGGCATCTTGAACCCTTCTATAATGCGCTCGACTTGGAATAAAAGTCAGCTGGTCATAATATTTCCATACAGGCACCAAGGATCTGTCACCTTCAGGAGATAAGCCTGGAAAATGTCTCAAGGAAGCCGCTATATAAACCAAATATGAATTCATATAGAAGGTTAGAGTGGTAGGAACCTGTGCAAGCTGTTCACACAAACAGTCACTGATTATTTCTCCCCAGAAAATTGGATGATGTGCTTTTCTAATAACAACCATGAACTTATACATCCAGTTTTCAAACACATTAGAAACTTTCAACCCTGCAATTCTGCTCAGAAGAGTGATCATATCATTAATTTCCTCTATGAAATCAGACCGATACAACTTGGGTATACGGGTGACACAAGGTCGTGATTTGAGAAGCCACTTAGAATTGATATGTTTAATACAATCACTCTTTTTCTGCTCAAAATGTCTGTGAGCACTCTTCAATGAGATCTCTGAATATGTAGTTGCATCAGGTACTCTGAAAACTCTATTGATTGTTTCGGCATCAAGTCTGATAACTACGTTGCCATCATCATCCTTGATTGTTCTGGATTGTCTATCAAAGCGCGCTGCACATGCAAGGACGAATTCTGGTTCAAGGGCAGCAACAGGAAAAGAAGCCACCAGATGAATATGACTTCTCAGCAACTTTTGCATATCAGAAGACGTAGATTTCTCAGCTCTTTCAAGAAATTCAGACATATCAACATGCCCTATTTCTGTATCTTTGATCTCGTCGATATTTGAAACGACGTGAGATGGAGAAATCTCATTCTGATATTTGTTGAATTTATACTTCATCTTTTTGCCTGCTGGAGAAGTTGGTTCATCCGTCATTGAATAGGAATCTGCAAGACCGCGGTGAAAACCCCATAAGGTCAGAACATCATCAGCATCAACGTGAGTGGACATGGCGGGACTCAAACCCTAGAACAATGAAATGGACTTTGGAAGAAAGATGGAAGGCGAAAGAAGATGAATTGGGAATTAAAATGGAATGGTGGCAGTCAAAAACAGCATGTCTCTCTGAAACAGCAAGACAAAGAGATTTTTTAGCTTGGATTTGGAATTTCGTCCAAAAAGGTCAACTTTTGTGCTTTTTAAGGCAATTCGGGTTTTTGAGTGTCTTCAACAATTTCGGAACTTTTTGACACTTTAGCAATTTCTGCTTTTTGCAATTTCGGGATTTTGAAGAGCTTTGACAATTTTCACAAAGGCAATCGGGATTTTTTGGAAATTTAACAATTTTTCAATTTTGCAATTTCGAAAATTGTTATTTCAATTGCAAATCCCGAAATTGTATTTTTGAGCTAAAAACCCGAATGATAACACAAAGTGAATTATTTATTCTAGAAAATGATGATGGATATTTTGAAGTAAATGAATGAAATGAAGGAAATGAGCATAGGCGACATGGAAGATGGATAAATGAAAATGGAATGAATTGTTTATTGCTGGAAATGGTAGAATGAGAAAAACACGTTTTTATATGAAGGCAGATTTAGATGAAAGTATGGAGATATATGAGTGGAGATGGCGAATGAGATGGAATGAAGGTGAAATGAAGTGAAAGTTTTTTGCTGGAAATGGTAGAATGAAAAACGTGTTTTCTTTATAAGGCATTTCAAAATAAAAAGATGCGTTATGTATGGAGTATGTAATATATAAAGAAAAACGTTTTTAGAATAAGAAAACGCGTTTTTAAATGAGGGCAGATGGAGGCAAAGAAAAACGTGTTTAAGATAATGAAAGTGAAGTAAAACGCGTTTCCATAAAACTTCAAAAAGATACCAATAAATATACAAAAATAACCATTGGTAAAGGTGAAAAACAGAAGGAAAAATGCGTAGGAATAAAAAACACGTTTTGTAAAAGTCATAAAAATGTAAAACGTGTATATAGAAGACGATGACGTTTTAAAAATAAAACAAAACGCATATAAATGACAGTAAAACATTGAAAGAAAGAGGGAAAAATGCGAATCATACCTGAAGTGAGTTGTATATGAGAAATTACAGAGAGAAAACCCTAGACGCGTGCAGAAGTAAAGAGGACGATGGCTATTTACTGGCAAATATCCGAATTTCGAGCATTATAGTTGACTAAATCTCCATGAAATGGGGCAATAAAAGCAAGGAAGAATTCAACCAGCTCGAATCTGAGAGAAGTCGGACTTTTCAAAAGTTTTTGCAATGAAAAATGACATCAAAAACATGAGTCGGGCTTTTTTTGAAGCTTTACATGCTTTTTTTAACAAAATCGGGTTTTTGAAGCCAAATAACAATTTCACTTTAAGCAAATTCGCACTTTTTAGATGACTTGACAATTTTCATTTTAACAAAAATGAATACTTATAAAAAATTCGAACTTTTCAAGTCATTAAAGCAAAATCGGGTTTTTGAGACATTTTAGCAATTTTGCTTTTTGTCAGAATATAAAAAACTTACCAAATTCGGGGTTTTTTGAGCACTTAAGCAATTTCGGGTTTTTGAGAAACTTTAGCAATTTTGCTTTTGAGTTCAAATTTCCCTATTTGCTGAGTTGCTCTGAAAACCCGAAATTGATGAAAAAGACACCAAAAACAACTCAGAAATCGACGAAAACGGAAACGTAAGGGGGAAAAAGAGTAGCCCAAAGGTTAATCAACCTAAAACAGAGATTTGCCACTCTTTGCACCTCGTAATGCGTGCCTTAGAGAGGAAAAATCTCAAGTTTTAAGAAAATTTTGATTGGTTACCTAAATTTTGAAACGAGTTAAAAATTTAGGATAACACTAGACAAGGTTGTTTGCCTTCATTTCAGCAACAACTAAGGTTAACAAGAATGTTGGACTTGTGTGTTGGGTTTGGAAGATGCAAATGCAATTTTCTCTCCACATCATGTTTTCCTTGCTTGGTTGTGAAAGCATAACTTATCATGCCATGGTCGATTTCATGATGACTAAGGTTTTTTCTTCTTGGTTTCTCATTCTGAAGTAGTGATAGTGGAAAAGTGTTTCTTATGGTGAGGTAGTTTTTAGAGGAGAGTTGCAAAGGAAGTCCCATTTTGGGTTTGTACTTGATTCATTTCATTGGATATTTTTCTCATCTTCCTATTTGTTAGACTATATATCTGTTTTTTCCTCATTTGAGGCAATTATAGCTCAGTTGGGTTGAAGATAGTGACATTATACTACTCCCTAAAGGAGCTTAGTAGTGGTCTTGCATGCAAGTAGATTTGTTTCTAGGAACTATAGTAGGCCTAAAATCTTTGGAGCCTTGGATTTCCAGGATCTCAAATTTCAAAATATTACCTTGGCCCTTCAAAGGATTCTTAGATCTCTTTCATGTTATGAATCTTGAAAAGTTTTGGTAAGAAAATATTGCCCATAGAATTCCAAAGGAGAAGTCTGAAGGGAAATCGTTGCACAATTTAGATATGATGTTTGGGCCCTTTGCAACCAGATCTTCAGGATTTCGGTTTATTATTTTGGGTCAATATGGAAAGCATAGGAGCTTGTCAAACATCTTATAGTTATGCACGAGGTCTTCTCTTGGGCAAGGTCTTGCTGCCAACATTTTAGATCTACATGGTGGAATCTTGTCTAAAAAAATAAAGCTCTAGCCTTGATTCAAAGGTGTTTGGCTAAAACTTGGTTTTCTAGAGGGACCAAATCCTTTTCTGAAATCATTCATGATAGAAATTCATTCCTTGGAAGGATATTAAGTTGGTGTATGTCTTGAATTACCAAAGAAGAACTTACTCTATGTTGGTAGTTTCCTTATAAGGGATCTCCTCCTTGGTCAAGTTAAGCTCTGATGTTGACATTTGGGATACTATTAGATGGATTAAATGGCCTCCTTTGGCAAAAAGTTTCAGCAAAGCATCTACTTACAATAAATTATCCTCATCACAAGACCTTATCCATAGTCTTAATATTAATAATAAAGAGAACCTTGCTAGCTTTGTAAGAAAATGGTTTGATAGGTTTAGTATTTTTTGGTCCTCACGTATTGGACCTAAGAAGTCGTATTTGTTGATTCTACCCTCAAAATTTGTGGCTTGAATGTGGGATCGTAGTTACAAGACTCACCTAGTGGCGAGTGAGTCAAAACGAGTTTTAGGGACTTGGGAACTAGGTTCAAAACGAGTCCTGCAGGGTAGACTTTGCCACAGTTGGGGAAAAAAAAGTTAAAAAAGGATAACAAAAAAATGTAAAATATTAGTTACTTTAAAAACAAACTTACAACCTTTCAATGCTTGTTTGGTTTATGACATGCCCATCTAGAATTTACAAAAAAATATGTAAATGGTGTGCACCATGAAGGTCCGTGTGGCTTTGAAGGTCTTCATTTGGGCTTGGTGGCGGGGGCACCGCCCCTTGACCTGCCCTGTATTGCGACAAGGAATGTGCTAGGGGTGTTTCCCTTGGACCCCATGAAGGGTACTACCCCTCAACCCCATTGTGGGCGCTACCCCTCGACTTCACTGGGAGCACTACCCCCAAACCCTCACAAGCAGTGCTACCCCCAGACCCTTGCAAGGGGTGCTGCCCCCAAACCCCTGCAAGGGACGTTGCCCCTCAACCTCGTCGGGGCATTGCCCACAAGCCCCTATCAAACTATAAGTCTAACCAAGAAATAGACCGATGATAAATCATGATCATAAAATCTACAAAATACATATCTCCTGTTGCAAATCTCTACATCTTCACAATCAAAGCAAACAATCAAGGATTATCTTGTTTCATACATTGGACAACTTAATTAGTATACAAGAATTGCCATATGCAATGTTGGCATGCCATTGTCATTGTATTGTTGAATACGAGTTAAGTCATAGTTGACAAGAAATGCCATTTTCATAATGCAAAAATGTATCAATCATGCCTTGCACAGACACCTCATAGAACAATCCCATCTATTAGTATCCTAGCTAAGGTCAAATTGGAACATAACCGTTTATCTTTTTACTTAACCATTCCTCTTTGCTAATGAGATTGACGACAAAACATGCAATCTCAAAGCCCTCAAGAAAAATTTAATAATAAATCCCTCACTTGAATATACACACTAGTCACTAAGACACAAGCAAATATCATGGCTACATCATCATCCAAGAACTATCTTAGACACCGGCACATGACTTGCCATGATGTTGGGATGAATGATGCAAGCTCCTTTGAACCATAGACTTATATTTTTAGTTTTGATATTTGTTTTGATGTCATGGATTTCATAATCCATGAGATTTTTATACATTTGACAATATTTATAATATTAAATTTATATATCTAGCAATGTTGTCTCCTTCAGCTAAAAGTTAAGATTCATTTTTATACTCATGTGACCGATGTATACTTGTGTATACGGTCAAAGTAGCTTCTATTTGATTAGTTTTTTGTGTCTTTAAAGTTTATCTACTAAAGGGTGCATGAAACAAATTTTGAATCCATAAAAATCTGTATATTTCATGGTTTTTTCAATTTGTTGAGTCTGGGCGCCGAGTCCGAGTAAAAAATCAACTTGTCGAGCCTAAGGTGAGTCTGAGTCTTGTAACAATGTGTGGGACCATGCCTAGTGTCTCAAAGTGAATAGACTATTTTCCATGTTTTCATTGATTGTCCTTTTGCTATTACCGTGAAAAAAATTCCTTGTTGTTTGGTCTAATTTTGCATGTAAAGCTTCCATTTCTTGGTTTGACATACTTTTTTGTTTCATTAGAACTAAGACATGTTTCAAATTTCTTTACGAAGATTTGGCTTCTTGTTTCTTCTTAAGTCTTATGGTATTTGTGGAAGGCTAGAAATGATGATGTTTTCCAAGTTAAAAGAAGGGTTCTTATAGACTTCAATAGTGAAGTCACCTTCTCTCACGTTGCTATGCAGGTTGATTTGTTGTTGAAGATTCCTGAGACTAAGTTCAGAAACTATACTGATAAGGGTGCTTTAACTGTGCATGAAGAATAATTGGAGGGAACATGATCTTTTCCTCCAAAGAGGGCAAACTTCTTGTTATTGATAGAAGCTTTTGACGTGAGGGCATTGTGCATATAATTCAAGAACTGAATATGGTTATTGATTAAGTTCAGAACTTATTTCTCAATTTTACTGTACCTAAGGACCCTTCTGTAGAGCTGGACAACATACAAGGAGCTGCTCGTCAGTTAAACAACCCACCTTATCCTTTTTTTCCAAGTAGGTCCCTCTTCCACCTTCTGGTTATGAGGAGGGATTCTAAGGTTGGGTAGAAGGGTTGATGGAAAAGCAGATTCAAAACCGTAAATCCCAAGTGCAAGCAAATGTTAACTGGCTGAAGGCTAAAGAGGCTGCTGCTCAAATTACTTCTTCTGAGGAGCAGGATACTGGCTTTTAATTAAGTGTTCTTAATCATTCTCTATATGGTGCTAAGAGAGTTTTGTTGTATTAGCAATTTTTCTATATTGGCTGCCCTTTGGGGCTTTGATCTTGGTATCTGTGGTTGTAGTTTGATGATCATGGTGCTCCTTGACCCAATAGACTTTGTTATATTAGCGCTAATATTGCTCTTCTAAGCACATACTTTGTATATTTTGTAAACATTCCTCCAATATAAAAATAGAAATTAAAGACCATATGAAAAATTGAGATATCTAAACATGCAAACTGACAACTGCCACTTAATACACAGCCATTATATACGTGCTTATCTCCCAAATCATACATATCAAGGTGTACAAAGATAAGTAATTGTTGGAATTTTTCTGTCATTGATGTCAAGGTTTAATTGTGCTGGTTGCCTTTTTGGTTGAGCTGCTTGAGCTCTCTACTTGCCTGCTTCAGCTACTTGTGTGTCCTGGTTAAGCAGCTTGAGCTGCTTATTGTGTGTCTGATTAAGCAGCTTGACCTGCTTGACCTGCCTAGGTGTCTGTTTGAGCTGGTTATGTGTCTGCATCAGCTTCTTGTTTGTATTCTTGTCAGCTCTTATGCCATGTGGAGCTTCTTAATGCCATCTCAGCATACTTTGACAGCAGGTTGAATATTCTTGTGGGGTCCGCTTATTCTCCTCTATTCCATCAATATCTTTTGGTTTGTATTCCTTCATTTTATCGGGAGCAACTTAGCTATATGATGCCATACTTTACATTTAATCGGATTTTTTTCTTTTTTAAAGATGCGGATTTCTACTAAGAGAAATTTTTGGTTGATGGTTTAATATCTTCTGATGAAATTATGGGGCGATTTCTATGAGTGGAAGTTGATTTTATTCTAGGTGGCTTAATTCCTTTATTATCTCCTGCCCAATGGCTTTAAATGTGGTCGCCTTATTTGGAAGAAACGTTTTCTTTTGTTGGGGGTTATCGTGGTCCTATTTATAACAATTTTCTTCACCTTTCTTTGGCACGGGTCATTGCTGGACGGGCTGTGTATTAAAATCGACTTCAGGAATATTTTTATTGGGACAAATTTACTATTTCCTCCTTCAGCGACGGCTTCAGTGATATTGAAGGTGGCTATGTTTTTTGTTTTCCTGATAAATATCTATGGCTTCAGGAGTTGAGGGCGGCTATTCTATATGGCGGCTTGTTTTCATTATTTGCCTAGGCAGCTTATTACTGCTTGCCTTCATGACACTTATCTTACACGTTACAGGCTAAGAGTGATAGTTTTCTTTTTTTTGGGTGCTACGTCTCAAAATGGATATCGTGCTTCAGACTGGGGTCTAATACAGTAAATTTAAAAATACAGTAACAACATATATCATTTATGAAAAAGTCGTGCTTTACTTATTCTTGAAGAAGAGCGATGGATTTTTGACATTTGTCTTTTTGAGAGAGATGTGGTGAAGAGTTTAAAAAAGACGGCTTCTGTTTGTTTTAGTAATGATATCAGAAGTTTTTAAGAGCTGCTTGGTTTGTCTTTAATGTTTTTGAGCATGCATCTTCAGTAACCCGAGTATGGTCAGCAAATTAATATCTTTTTCAAGTGTAGAAAAATGGACTGTCTTCATTTTTGATAGGAGTGTGTATGTTTTGAGGGAGGTGTGAATTTCATCAAAGACTATATTCATACTTTGTTAATTTCTGGAGATGCATGTGGCTTCAAGTTTCAATGGCAATCTTCAGTAATGGATTTCAAATTTATTGTCCACTTGATCGCAGGTAGAATACAAGACAAAAACTTCAACAACTTTGAAGATAACCATGCAATTTTACAACATAAAGAGAAAGGGAGAGAGTCTCACCATTTCTTTACTTTGGGTGTATTGGTCCAACAATCTGCACAAGATAACACCTTAATCAACAATTGCTTCTCCAATGATAGAAAATCAAAAACCTTAATAGGAATTGCAGTGTGTTACAATATTTTAAATTTAGAAAAAATAAATAAGGTGACTTACAATACGATAAGAAAATGCATCTGCAATTTGTCAACATGATTTTAAACTACTTGCTAGAATGCATGACTTTTATTGTTTTGTATCCGTCCTATGTTGATGCATGAATTAGCACAAATTGATAACTATCATAAGGATCGAAATCCTTTCAGATGTGAAAGTATCTAGCCAAAACTGTTAAATATCTTCAGCCATAACAGTTCATTATGTTTTTCACCATTTTCATAAGCCAATGAAACAGAAAGAAAATGACAATACAGTAAATTTTTAGATTTTTTCTAGGCATACCTTTTTAATAGCAAATTTGGATTTGACTGTGTTTTTCCTCAATTATTTCCAATATGTTAATGTCCTAAATCTAGCAAACGTATAGCCATCTCACTCTTTGAACTTCACTTTTCTAAACAACTAAAATATTATCATTGTTAATAAGTGATATGGATACATCAACCCATACTAAAGGGAAATGACTTGACCTACCTGATTTACCTTAACCAAGAGCACTCAACCGGTGGAAACTAGATCAAGATTTTTCCTTGACCAGCAACATATAGGCCTTCACTATAAAATGAAGCAATCGAATTTGCACTCAAACTACTACAGGACAGACTCGGATGAAAAAGACAACATGATACATTAACTAGACCTAAACGGGTTTGATGACCTCATCATTGTCTTAATTATGAACAAGCCTATTTTCCAATCACCAAGAAACTTGGATTCAAGGATGCAAGCTATTTCCCCATACCCACATTTCCTAGTTACTATATTTAAATTTATTTAGCCATACCTTATTCATATACTCTTGTATCCTAATCAAAATGATGTTGAAGTCCTCGTATCTGTATCCCAAGTCTCCTGGTGACTGCTATTTTGTCTCTTAAATGATCAGGTATTTATAGAACACTTATTGTGATTTAACAATTGACTAGGCCAACTAATGCCACTTCAGCTCAAAATTTCCTTATTAATAATCAATATATAGAATACGAGGACTTTGTTAATTGCACCATTGAAGTTAATTTATCTCTCTTTTCACCAATGAACTATTCAAGCGATAAACAAAGGATTAGAAGACTCAGCATACTAGAAATTTCCATTGCTCGTTGATTGCTATTTCAGCATTGAAAGTGCTTTTAGAAATAAACAAGAGTGAGCTATGCAGAGGTTCTTTCATTTTTTTTTCTTATTTTTATTCAATTATTGAAATGCAAGAGAGATGGGACTATTGATGGCCTTAGTCCTGTTGTGACCTTTTCACACATCACCCCATTCAAAATGGGGAACCCCCTAATTTTTGCTTCATTCGGGTCTTTGGCTTTGGTTTTTGGGTCTGTCTCTCTCTGACGGTTCTTTCTATCTAGTGATGTACTTACCATTTGACCTGAATTTGAATTTTGGTTAAGTCTAGAGGGTTTTCTGATGAATTAGGGTTTATATAGTCTTCAGACAATTTTGAGGTCAAATTGAGTTGGCTAATTGAATTTTGAGCTTAGCACTTCTGTTAAGATGCTTCGAGCAGGCTCCCACTAAATTTTCACTAAATTTTGACAACTTGCTATTTTTAGTAAGTGCCAATTTGGGGGCCTATTTTCTTGGGATTTTCAAATTCTGACGACTGCATTGCACTTAGAACACTGTGAGTTACCTGCTTGCAAAATTTGAGCTGAAACAGACAACTTACTATTTTTAGCAGTTCTGCCTTCGATGGGTCATTCTTAGGGTTTGCATTTTGGACTTTCAGATGCATGTCTGGAGATTCTTTGTGGGTTTTTCGAGACCTTCGCAGTGATATAGCATGTAAAACGAGATGATAAATTTCAATGATTTAGGCTTCAGAGGCTATTTTTAGGGTTTTCATGCAAGTTTCTCAGCGCATGTTTGCATAATCTTTCTGGGTTTTCTAAGAGCTTCGCAACGAGGTAACATGCAAACAGAGTTGATCACTTTTTCGGGACTTGCTATTTTTAGCTAGTGCTCGCATGTTGATCATTTTTCTAGGTTTTTCTGGGTTTTTTGAGATCTCTCAGGTAGTGTGACATGCAAACTCATCCGGCAGTTGATTGATCACTTTTAGGACATGTTGATGTGTTTTTCGTGACTGCACCAACGTAGAATAAAGTCGCCAACGGCTACCCTATCCTCTCTTGATCAAAGTATTCCGCATGCTAAGATTGCAAGAAAGTTCATGCATTCAACTCCAAGGTTTTTTCAGTGCGAATAGGCTCAATTGGCTCGATGTGATTTGCTGGTATTTCAAGGGGACTTACGGAATTGTTCGGCAGTGGAGAAAGGAATTCAAATGCTCGAAAGATTTGTCTATGAAGTTCTTGTTTCCTAAACTAACTTGAAAGTACTGAATTTAAAATGCAGGGTTTAGAGAGCTCTAATCTACTCTAAGGCGTGGACATGGCGATCAATTCTCACAAGCTTCAACCAAGCTCTGCTTTGCCTCGCTTCGGACAGCCTCCACAGAACCGGTGCAATCTTCAGAGGAGGTGTTCAGATCATAATTCAATGCGAAGACACCGTCACAACGACGCATACCAACGTGTGAATCATAAACGAAGTTAAGTCCGCGATGTTCCAGTTGACCACGCAAGGCAAACTCACCATCAGCGAGCCCACTAGTGGTATGGATAGACGAAGTTTGCTCAAATTGAAGACCACATTTCACAACTAACATCTACTTGCATGAAATGAAATTACGCTACTTGAAGCAGAAGGGATGAAGAAACCTCGCTAGCTATCCATAACAAAGACGAATTTCACCATCAATGAAAAGATCTTTTATTATGAAAGTTTTACACAACAATTTCTTGCAGAAGTTTTCAAAGGAAAACTTTCCTTCTTCTTCAACTACACTATCAATCTATACTAAGCTACTTCTAAGTTGTCCCTCTATTCTATGTCTACTATCTAACTCTAAGCTAATTCTACTGAGTACAAATGAGGGGGACTCTCCCTTTTATAGTTGGCCAAGTCCAACGGACGGCTCAGATTACAATCGACTGGATGGCCCAGATTGTGCCACCTCAGCCCTAAACAAGATTCGCCCTAAAAACCGCCACCAAGAGGAGTGGGGTAATAAATGAGCCATAAATGTCCATCATCTTTCTAGAAGATTTCAGCCTTGAAACGCGTTCACACTGTTCTCGATCTTCTCCTTGACGTTGTTCTTCAACTTTGCTCGAACTTTCATTCTTTCCTCCATCTTGAGTTTTGAAAACATTTCCTTTGTCACTAAGTCCCAACGCTTAGCCATTTTCTTGCAACTTTTCTTCCTTCATGTGAAACTCATAACTTTATCTTCCTTCGAAGGTTGTAATATCATCGTGCTTCACCACTTCAAGTCATTGTGCTCTGGCCTCAACATTTCTCCTGCAAAACAAGCAAGGAGAAGAGAATTAGAACATTTCATAATATAAATTCAACTTACTTACCAGGATTTTCACGTTCTGACTTCCAAGGGTTCATCGTTTTCACTAGCCAACTTCACGTTCAAATTCTTCATGCCTTAGCCAAATTTGCAACTCATCTTGCATTCTGCCCGGGCATACTTCACTCTGATATTTCATCCAACTCAGACTCAAGAAGAAATTATTTCATCAGGAATTTGATCAAAAATTATCTAGGTGATCATTTTCAAATTCATCCACCGAGGCATTTTATCTTCAACAACATCATTTATTCCTTGCCTTAGAAAATTTTTCAAATTTCCCTTAGGAAATTCATCAACCTGGTGCCCATTTAAAATCTTTACCTCGAGATCCTTGGCAAGCTGTGGAAGACCTTAAAATCCATTCCTCATCGATAATCTTCAATACCCAGAAGAAATTTTCCTTCAGAACTCATCAAATTCATGGGTATACAACAAACGGGTTCATTTAATTTTCTTGAATTTTGAACCTCTAAAAATATTTTCAACCATTTTAATCCCGTTCTTCATCTCGGTGAATATCTCATGTTGCTCTGACTTGAAAACTCTTTATCAACCCTGTGTCGGCATTCTCTGACTTCACCTCAGGCAATTCATTCATGCTTTAGGAAAATCTTATCACCTCACCAGACTTAGGCGTTTTTCTCCTAAGGAAAATTTCTTTGCCTTCGAAAATTTTTGAATCACTCAACACTTGAAAATTTTTGCCTTAGAATTTTTTTTTTATCTCAATCATCATTTTGCCTGTGAAGAAATCTCATCAACACTTAGCACAAATTTGTTTTTAGAAAACCACCACCTCCTTCATCTTGGCGCATATGACACTTGAAGAAGAATAATAACTTCACCACGCCTAGCAATATTTTACTCACACCACCCCAGGTACACTTCACACTTGCCATGGAGAACATGCTTCCAACGCCTAACTTATTTATATCACCCTGTATTTACCTCACCACCCTAGGCGCATATCATACTTGCTAAAAGGATAAACTTTAAACGCCTTCACTTTACTTTCAATGATTTGGGCGCATTTAGATATCAAGGTAGAGTTAAGTCTTGTCCAAGAATCTTTTCATTTGTCCTCATCTTGGATGGATACTTTTGTCTTTTTCCTTCTTTGCATGAATACCAACTTTGCATGAATACCAACTTTGCATGGGCGTTTGTCTTTACATGTCTTCATATAGGCGCATTCAAAGGAGGGAGGAGAAAGTCAACCTTTTTGTCCTCTTCTTAGCATGTTTGGGCGCATTTCACACCTCATGAAGGATGAAAATTTTCACTTTGAATTTTTCCTAGCTTGCCTTGAATCATGGGTGCATTTTGGCATATGAGGTGGATGAAATTCTTGCCTTAGAAAATTTTTGCATGTCATGCTTTCAAGGTGGGTGCATTTTGCTATGTGTGAGGGATAAACATTTTGACTTTCCTTTTGACTCTCTTGTTGCATGCTTCTAACTTTGGCGCATTTTGCTTGTGTAGATGAATGAACTTCTAACGCCTTTTGCCTTGTTGACTCATTGACTTCTTTCGTTTTTGTCCTTACATGCCCTCATTTGGGCGCATTTCCATATGCATGAAGGATGGGCGCATTTTGATGGGTGAGGAGGATAACTTCAACACTTAGAAAATTTTTGCCTGCCACTACCATGAGCTAGGCGCATTTCAACATAGGAGGTGGATGAAACTTGTTGACCTCCTTGACTTTCTTGAGAAGTGGGTGCATTTTGGCATAGCTGAAAGATGAACTTCTAACTTAGAAAATTTCTAACTTTCACCAGCTCTTCCTTGGGCGCATTTTGCCATGGCAGGAGGATTTTCTCTGACTTAGTAATTTTTTATCACATGCTGGAGATGAGGGCGCATTTTGGGGGGTCTACAGAATGAAATTTCTTGAGGCCTCTACCACCTTGGGCGCATTTCCTGGGTGCTGCAGGATGAAATTCATGCCTTAGCCATTTTTCTTGACCTCTGTCAACTTCTCCATGCCTGCTATTTATAGTAAGTCCTTCAATTCTTGCATCTCTAAAGCTCAGAATGATTTGAAATTTTGAATGTTGGATCCTCACGACTTCATCAACCTGTCGACACTGCTATTCTGAGGTGACCTGCTAAAAATAGCCCATTTCTGAAGGTGGTTTTGCTATTTATAGTAAATGCTTGCTTCTGATATCTCCACAGCTCCGTTTGATTTGAAATTCGAATGATGCGCTCCTCACCACGTGACCTGCCTGCTGACATCGGCGCATGCAACTGATTTGCTATTTTTAGCCTGCTTCCAAAATGACTTACTATAAATAGTAAGTGCTCTGTTTGTCTTCAAATTTTACCAGCAGATAGCTTGAAGGATACTGATCGCGTTGGTTTACACCGGTTTTCGAAAATTCTGACTTTTAACCCCTCTTTTCAGGTCCCGAAGCTGGAAACCCTAATTTGTTCTGCATGCACATCAAATGGTCTCCGTTTGTTCTTGTTTCTGTTGCATTGCGATCAGCTCGTGATTCTGAAGTGCTGGGAGGCGGCTACCAAGATGCACCTGCTAAAAATAGCAAGTTCCTTAATAAGTGATTATCTCCGTTTGCATGTCACACCACCGCGAAGCTCTCAAAAAACCCATAAGTAATATGCAGACATGCAAAGAAAACCCTAACATGCAAACCCTAAAAATAGCCTCCGAAGACTGAACTCTGAAAGTCGTTATCTTGCTTTGCATGTTATACTGTCGCGAAGGTCTCTGAAAACCCAGAAGGAATCCCCAGACATGCGTTGAAAAACTCTGCATCTAAGCCCTGAAATTTGCTTCGGAAGCTGAACTGCTAAAAATAGTAAGTTGTCCGTTTCAACTCAAATTTTGTAGGCGAGCAGCTTGATGTGTTATGAATGCGGCGTGACTGTCTGAAACTCCAGAAATGCTGAAAGATTGCCTGTAATTGCACACTTACTAAAAATAGTAAGTATCCAGAATCTGATGAAATTTCAGTGGAAGCTTGCTGGAGGCACACTGGCATCAATGTCAAGCTCTGTTTTCAATTTATTCACTTCGTTCGACCACAAATTGGCTGGAAAGATGGAAACCCTAATTTTCAGACTTGGCCAAATTCACGTTTAAGCTCAATGGCGGAGACATCCCCAAAAAGGCAGACAGCAGAAAAGAGAGACAACGACAAAACAAACTAAAATCAAGCCAAAAGTTCAAGACAAAGCAAAAATTAGGGGGGTGCCCATTTGCAATGGGGCGATGTGTGGAAAAGGTCACAACAGGACACTTACTATTTTTAGTAGAATCACTCCGGCAGCTACCCAGCACTTCAACATCACGAACACAGCGACATGTAACAGGAACGAGGTCAAACTGAGATCTTTTGAGCAACATGCAAGTCAGATTAGGGTTTCCAGCTTCAAGACCCAAAATGAGGGATCAAACGCTAGAATCTCCAAAAACCAAGGTATCCCATCACGATCAGTATCTTCCAAGGAACCCACTGGTAAAATTTGAAGGCGATCTGAGCACTTACTATTTATAGTGAGGCACTTCTCAAACAGGGCTATAAATAGCAGGTCAACGTGAGACAGCAGTGTGAGCAGGTCAAACAAGTGACAAGGACCCCATGGAGCGAATTTCAGGTCAAACGGAGTTGTAGAGGTTCGAAAATCAAGCACTTACTATTTTTAGCATGTCCATGCAAAGGAATTAGGGTTTCCTAAAAAGTAGGGCGAAGCACGAGGGTCACACAGAAGCAGCATCCAGTCACGATCAACATCCTTTAGGCAATCTACTCACAAAGTTTGAGCTCATTCTGAACAGTTACTATTTTTAGTAAGTTGCTAAAAATAGCAGGTACATGCAAGCATCAGGCGCCAACAACTCAGTCACGTCACAAGGATCGAGGCAAAGCAAAAATCCAGCCTTTCGGAGCTGGAAATCAGCTTGAAATGCAAAAATTGAGAAACTTTCTAAAAATAGCAGGTCAGGGCAAGCTAAAGACATCATGAGCAGTCAAAAGAACACCTCCCTAAATCCGCCTTAATAAGCTGAAATGAGTTGAAAATCTATCTAAGTCTGGAAAAATGGAAGCTTGACCTGCTAGATGCACCTTGAGAAGCTAAAGATGGATGAAAATTCTACTAAGGCATTGAAAATGGAACCTCGGGAGTAGAAATGCGCCCAGCCTTGAGGAGATGCTTGGAAATTTTACTAAGTGCTCGAAATTGGAAGTAGGAGTGGTGAAATGCACCTTAGGACATTGAAGGTTGATGGAAAATTCTTCTAAGTAATGCAAATTGGAAGCTCACCCATGAAAATGCGCCCCTGGAAGGTTGGAAGGCTGAAATTTTTTTAAGTGTGATAAAATGAAAGCTCCTACCCTCATATACGCCCTAGCAAGGAAGGAGGGTAAAGATTTACTAAGTGTTGAAAATTTGAAGCTCCTGCCCTCATATGTGCCTTGGCTACTTGGGTTTGATGGAAAATTCTTCTAAGTGCTTGAAATTGGAAGTAGACACGGTGAAATGTGCCCTGGCTTGAGAAATGATTGGAAATTTTACTAAGTCTTGCAAACTTAAAGCACATCCACCCAAATGCACCCCTGGAAGGAGATAGCATGAGAAATTTAGTTAAGTCCTTGAAATTTGAAGCTTGACACTCTATATGTGCCTAAGGGTTGAGGAGGGAGTTGGAAAATGTTCTAAGTGTTCAAAACTTGAAGGACCTCTATATGCGCCTAAGATGAAGATGCCATGGAGAAAATATTCTAAGTACTTGAAATTTGAAGCTCCCTACCTCAAATGTGCCTTGAGAAGAAGGGGAGACTTGAGAATATTCTAAGTGTTGTAAATTTGAAGCTTGGCCCCCTAAATGCGCCCAAGAAGCTGAGAGAGTTAGAAAAGTTTCCAGGGCATTTAAATTTGAAGCTTGACACCCTATATGCGCCCAAGGAGAGGAGGAGGTGATTGAAAGTTGACTAAGTTTTGAAGATTGAAAGAAGGAACCTCCATATGCACCCAAGGAAAGGAGATGGTGATTAAAATTTGACTAAGGCATCAAGATTTGAAGTAACCCATGTTATATGCGCCTTGGAAGGTTGGAGAACCATGAAAAGTTTCTAAGTACTAGAAAATGGAAGCTAGCCATGTCATATGCGCCCTAGGTAGATTGGATGCCATGAGGAAATAATCTAAGTGTTGGAAATTGGAAGTGTGACCCCTTGAATGCGCCCTTGAGAATGATGGGTTGAGTAAATTTGACTAAGTATAGAAAACTTGAAGCTCCTACCTCCAAATGCGCCTAGGATGGGGGATGGAGTGGAAATTCTTCTAAGGTGTGGAAATCGAAACCACAACACTCCAAATGCGCTCAAGACAAGAGCAAGGCGTTGGAAATAAATGCTAGACTTAGCAGATGTGCCTAAATCAAGAGGTGGAGATAAAAAATATTCTAAGTTTCACAAAATGGAAGTAGAGGTCCTTAAATGCACCTTAGCAACCTGAAGCAATGGAAACTTTTCTAAGTGTTGAAAATTGAAAGTGTAAGGGTGGAAATGCGCCTAAGTCAAGAGGTGAAATTGAAAAGTTTCTAAGGCGTAGCAAAATGAAAGTGAGACCCCTTCATTTGCATCCAAGAAAGAGATAGGCTGAAAACGCCTACAAAGAAGTTTGACTGTTTTCTAAGTCAGGCAAAATGACATCTTCAAGTATGCCTAGCACAAGGAAAAGTAAGAATAAACTTTGGCGATGAAATATTTTTTTTCTAAGGTATAAAATGCAAAAATTAAATGTACCCCTTCGTATTGATACACATGATTTTGCATTTTCTGAGGGGAGTTTTCTTCTAGGTATTGAGTATCTTCAACGAGGAGATGATTTTGAAGTTTTCCATGCCTCATTGGACATTTTAAAGTGGAGATTTCCACCAGACGCCTGGTTGATGAAACTTTCTAGAGGAAATAAATTATTTCTAAGGCAGATGGGTTGGAAATTTGGCTATGGCAAAAAGGGGATATCATGTTGGTTGGAAAATTTTCTAAGGCAGAGAGAAATCAAACAACACCCTCTAAATGCGCCCTCAGGACGGATGAAAGTTTCTAAGGCATCAAAAATGAGCATCGAGGAGGATACATGGTCAAGTATGCCTATGATAAAAGAGCATGAAGAAAGCAAGGTTTGCTAGAGAAAAGTGATGAACTCTATCAGCTCCAAAGGTCAATCAGGCCTTGGAGATCAGAACATAGAGATCAGGTAAGTAAAGTGATTTTTTATTAAAAGTGTTTTGATGCTCTTCTTTTGTTTGTTTTGCAGAATGAACGTCAAAGCAAGGCATGATGACTTAGGAAGATGGAGCAAGTACTCCAAGACAACATTGCATGAAGGGAGATGTTGGAAGAAATGGCTAAGTGTCGAGACTTAGTGTGTGCCCAACTCAAGTGGCAAAGAAGAAATGTTTGAGTTCAAGACGAGAGAACCCTGCCAAGCTCAGGATGGAGGGGAAAGATGGGAACCCAAGTGTTAAAGGTCACCATCAAGTACTTCAAAGTTGAAGAATGACATCAGGGAGGAAAATCATCGTCGAGCAGGAGAAAGAGGTTGCAGGCTTGAAGTTAGATCAAGAACGTGCTTGCCATATCCATTCAAGGAGTCGAAGCAGTGTTGACCAGACTCAGGTCACTTGCAATCGGAGAAAGAACAATGCAAACGCGTTCCCAGACAAGAGCCTTCTAGAAGATGGACATTAATTGCTCATTTATTACCCCACTCTTCTTGGTGGCGGTTTTTAGGGTTAGGGCTTATATGGCTCAATCTGGGCCCTTCATTGTAATTGAATCTGAGCTGTCCATTGGACTAGGCCAACTATAAAAGGGGCATCCCCCCTCATTTGTAATTCATGAGAGTAGAGATTAGATTAGACATAGAGAGCATTAGAGAGAGCCTAGAGTTAGCATAGCTGATAGATTGATAGTATAGTTTGAAGAAGGAAAGTTTTTCCTTTGAAAACATTGTAAGAAATTGTTGTGAACACTCTCTCAATAAAAAGAGTTTTCATTGATGATGATCTCGTCTTTTGTTGTGAGTAGCTAGCGAGGTTTCTTCATCCTTCTACTTCAAGTAGGATTTTAAAGTAAAGTAAATAGATTTTGTTTCATGCAAGTAGTAGATAGTAACTGTGGAATGTGGTCTTCAATTTGAGCAAACTCCGTCTATCCATACCACTAGTGGGCTCGCTGATGGTGAGTTCGCCTTGCGTGGTCAATTGGAAATTTGTGGACTTAACTTCGATTACGATCTTCATGTTGGTATGCGTCGTCATGATGGTGTCCTCATTGTTGAATTGTAATCTGAATATCTTTAGTTACTCCCTTTGAAGATTGCACCAGTTCTGTGGAAGTTGTCCGAAGTGAGGCAAAGTGGAATCTGGTTGAGGCTTGTGAAAATTGATCTCCACGTCCCACACGTAGATTAGTCCATAGCATCTTCTATCCCTACAACCATTTAAATTCAGTACTTCTTGGTTAGTTTAAGAAATCTGAGCTTCACTGATAAATCCTTTGAATCTTGAAAACCCCTTCCTCTGGAGTGAACAATTACGTAAGTCCCCTCAAAATACTAGCAAATCACATCAAGCCAACTAAGACTATCCACTGCATGAAGGAACCTTGGAGTTGAATGCATGATCTTTTTAGCAATCTTAGCATGTAGGAGATTTTGTTCAAGAGAGGATAGAGTTGCCGTTGGTAACTTTATTCTGTGTTGGTGCGGTCACGAAAAACACATCAACAAGTCCTATCCTTTCAAGGGATCCCACTCTAGGTCACTGTGATGGTGGAGTATAGACCAGTTGTTCCATCTAAACCTATGACAAAGTTTTGTTATATATGGTTCAAAATCAGGAAGTAACAAAGATAAAGAAATCCATTTGGGCTCTAGGTCATTGTGATGGTGGAAGTAGGAGAGACCAGTTATTCCATCTAAATGTATGATAATGTTTTGTTATATATGGTTCAAAACCAAGAATTAACAAAGATGAAGAATTCCATTTGGGCATGGTTTTGCCATGGTAGGGTGGATGGGAAGCAAATAAGATTGAAAAAGATGATAGCCTATCAAAAGAAGCCTACTCTAGGCCTTTGTGATAGCAGAAGTGAAGATTGAATCCGTTGTAGAGGTCACTAGTGTTGACACTCTTTTTTGGATGCCTCAAAAATGGTGTCAAATGAAAAGAATTGTTTAAGTGATATGGTGATAAAATTCAGACTTGTGTTACTGTAATTTTCATTTAAATGGCTTATTCAAACTTTTTGAAAAATCACCAGAAGTGATACCAAGCACAAACATGAGATCATGGAGTCACAAACATAACCTAGAAAGTCATCAATGTGTTCTTATGTACTAGGTTGAATTAAATGTACCCACTTTAGTATTGTATAATTTACTAAAGGACATAGTCTCATAAGGTCTTAAAAGAATCCAAAGTTCAAAATGGGTCCGCAATGTCATTTCAGTTTTAAGTCCACTGAAACTATTTTTGAGGGCTGATATTTTATTTGTATGCCAAGTTGTGAGAAACCATGAAAGGGTGACTATCTTTTATTATTTGTTTGAGTCATGTCAATTGGAATGGAGTTGTTATGCAGTTGTCCCTTGTACATTTCTCCTATTTTTTTTCTTTAAGTCCTTGCTATTGTCAATTAATACTAAGGGTTTGATGTGGACTACTGTATGGTACTATAACTCTTGCATATGAGAAAGCCAATCATTCATATGGATATGACAGTCAGGGGGTGCAGAAATCCTAAAGAAATCAATGAAAATGTGAGCATTATAGAGGTGTCTTCTAGATAAATGAATCACCAGGACCTCAGTTTAAAATGACATTAGTCAATGGTTCACTAGTTATGTGCTGGAGACAGGCCAATCTATACCTCCTGGATAGTGACTTTATTGTCAACCAGGATGTTTGTTTTGTTCTGACTCAAAGGATTCAGGTTACTGATTAGTTCAGAGACAAAGTTGGAAGAAATGCATGAAGATTCTTGAATGATTACGCCACCACAGCTTTTCGTGCGCATTTTTCATTCACACTTTCTTCAATTACATTAGCACTTGTTTCTTCTATGTTTCCATCCTCAAAACTTTAATTGTTTTCCAAACCTCTTTCTTTTTCACTGCCTATATTATTAGACCATTTTTCCTCTTTATTGAGTTTCCTTTGTCCATTTACAGTTTTCCCTCTCAGCTACCTTTTGTTGATAATTTCCTAATATTATCCTAATCAAGATTCAAAATCCATTGTCATCTCTCTGAATGACTATCATTCCATTTTCCATCTTACTTCATGTTCCACACAATACCACAACTATTTTCACTATTGTACAATGTCTTTTCTCTTGTCTGCCATTATCTGCCTCTTAAATAACATTTGATCTGAATTTATCAGGCAGCATTTGTCCACAAACCTCTGCGAAGACTCTTTTATGCCATTAATATTAATCAATCACAAATGTCATTATAGATTATGATTAAAGTCCTTGTGACAGTCATATAGTGCAAATCATGCCTCTTGTACCATTGGTCCTTCATACCACATCAACAGTACATCATACCACACTAGTAGTGCATCCTGCCAACTTTTTAATGGCAAGCATTCTACAAGCAAACCCCATTGCAAGAAAGTAACTTCACACCAAGCACCAACATCATGCCAAAGTCTGCTAATAAACAAAATAGCATACATCGACAAAAGATGAACAAATTGAATGGTGCCCTAGTAGTTCCAAACAGTTCCCAAGGAATGTAATTGCAATGTATAAACCCAAATACATAATTTAACGAAATTGCATGCTCTTGGTTTTTTGGATATGTTAATCAAATTCAGGCAGAGCCTTAATCTTCAAAGAGAGTAATAATTTTTTAAAGAGAGAATTTTCAAGGGCAAGTGCATTAAAAGAGGCAATAAAGTACAAAAGAACTATTTCTTGCAAAAGAAATGCAAAGAAACAGTGCAACCAATGGCTTGAGAAGAAAATACAAACAAGGATCCATCAAAGAGTATAATATCACAACAGGCTTATCATATAATCTGCAAGTTTACAATCACTACTTGAAATATCAATTATCTTCTCAAAGTAGAGTGATAAGCCAGAAAAACTACAGCCTGTAGTAGTACTTGACTATCCCATAATTATCCCTCGGATATCAATAGCTCTTTAATGATAGATCATTATAACAATATAGCATTATCATATTTTGGAATGTCGCCTTGTTCATTGAGCAATGTTGTATCTCTACTATATTATTTTGTTATCTCATTATATCTACATAAATGTTATATGGTATTGCATAACATATACTACAACTTTGCGATCTTGTAGGACATTTTATATTTTCTCATAACTGAAGTCTTCTTAGGTTTCAATCATCCCCTATGCCTACTCCTAGTGCATGGATTAGTTTAGTGCCAAAGAAAAACATTGATCTCAGTATAAAATGAGAAATAGACTCAGCAATGGGGTCTCAAAATAATCATCCTCAGCCTTGTACAATTGCCAAGAAGATAAATCATACATGTAGGGACAAGATTTACATATAGGAATTGAGATTCATTGTAGTCGCAACATTTTGTACTACTACTAGGGCACTAGAAATCACTTTCTCTCGTTATAGGCCTTGTAAATCTGCTTCTTTTCAACATCCAAGGCTTTGTAGCTCCCTTTGCCCATAGCACAAGTCATGGGAGCAAGCTCACATTACTAATTTATTTTGTACTACCAAGGTTCAACCTTGGATGTTAGGGTTCTGTTGGGTCTCAAAATCACTGCTCCACTTCCTTAAAAATATCACTTGTGGGTTAGTGTGAGTCAAGAGTCGTCAATTGCGGCATAAGGGTAAGTGGAACCCAGTGGTTATATGATCTTGTTCTCTCATTTTAATTTGATTGCAAATATATTGTGATAATTGGTAAATATCACACACACACACACACACACACACATATATATATATAAAGTTATACAATATATAAGGATATTTCATGTAATTAATACTTAACAATTACATGCTTATGGAAGCATGAAGAATGCTAGATAATATCAGTTATAATGTTGCTCATCGAGAGGCATGATAGCCTTCATCGATGGCTTTGGTGTTGATATTTAAAATGACATTAAAGCCAATGTTATGGCATGAGTTATCAACCGCCAACCTTATGTCTTAAGCTCCACTTTGTGGTGGTATTATTTAAATTTTAAATTGATTTCTACTGCTGTTTAAACATTATTTTATTGGTTGTCTTGACCTGTGGACTTGGGAGAATGTTCGACCCCATGTTAGGCAAACCATATTCTTTTGTGAATAGCATAGTTTGTTAGGTGAATGCACCAGCATTATGCCATGGTGGTCATGCAGGTATAGCCATGAAGGTGGCAATGAGTTTGCATTGGTTTTAAAAAATTAGAAATATGCATTCCTCGTGGCAAATGCTACGTGAGAATTGGCTTTTACAACTATTTTAAATCTGCATATATTTTGTTGGGGAGTCATGGCATTTGAAAAGGGCAGCTATGTGAGTTAGTTGAAATTTGGGCGCTAAAACTGAATGCAAATTCAATTATCTTTTCTTATCTGAAGACCAAGAAAGGTTATGCTGTGCCTACTTTGGGTAAAGGTAGTTATTTGTGTTGTGGCAAGCTTTATCACGGCTCTTCTTGCTCTGATATTATGATTATTCATTCCTTGTTTTTTCATTGTCTTGGGGGAGAGAAGCTGTTTGCATATTCTGTGAAGTGCAGAGAGGAGGAATCATCCTCTCAGTCTACCACGAGCTGCAATTGGTTTAGTGTGCATTTAAGTGAAGTCTGTCTTGATTTACTTGGCAAAGAGTTTTGTGTTTTGTGAACTGGCACGAGTTAAGCAGAGTTGAGGAAGAGTTTATTGTTTCTCACCATTGATAGAGCTACATTTCAGTATTAGAGAAAAAGTTAAGAGCTTTCTTTTTATTGTGACACATGATTTGGTTGAGTGCTTGCATATTAAAGACCAGTTATCTCAACTGTACAAGCTGAGCAGGCAAGTAATCACAGTTTAATTCATCTTTTCATTCTATTTT
Source organism: Sequoia sempervirens (assembly GCA_007258455.2). Taxonomy (NCBI): domain Eukaryota; kingdom Viridiplantae; phylum Streptophyta; class Pinopsida; order Cupressales; family Cupressaceae; genus Sequoia; species Sequoia sempervirens. Next base: position 82,691 of record VDFB02252249.1, read on the forward strand.
GAAATAGCTCATCTTGTGTTTGTTGGGAAAGAAGATTTCAATAAACCAGAAGAGATTTAAGCCTTCTCAATATTCTTTCTTTTACAAAGAAAACAGCAGAATTAGAAGTATGAATTCTGCCCTACCATTCATATGAGTCTAATTTGTTTCTTGATAGAAATTATCTTTCTCCTCTTTCTAGTTGGAAATTTACCAGTTTGATACATATAAAATATACATAGTTCCAATAGAGAATTCAGAATGTGGGCATGTGTTTAAGCACATTTTTATTGTTTATTATTCCTGAACCAAAAAAGAATAGTTTGGTTAAAGAACTGAAGAATTTTGTTTGAGAAGTCCTAGTATGGACAATACTTGACTCTGGTTAAAGATGATTAATCGTATTTTAAGTTAGTTATTCTTTTGCAATTTTCCAATGACATTACTATCGTAAAGGTTTAAATTTTAAAATGGTATTCTTTGTGAACAAGACTATAGGTTTTTACCAAAGAAAGTCAAAACCCTAATGTGAAGATGTAATCTTCTATGGAAAGACATTCATTATTATGGGGTTAATGATTATGTTATCATATGACATTCAATATTTGTTAAATGTTTATAATAGGAGAGTTGTTACTCTCTTGGGTTGTGGTAAGGACTCGAACAAGTGGCAGTAGCCTAGACCCAGGTAGTTATGTGAACATAACGTGGGTGTTCGAAGTCAGAGTTAACTATCCAACCCAATTAAGTTTTGACTTAGCGAGCCATCATATTCTGAGAAAGATACTTATAATAAGTTACCATTGGTTAAATGGTAAGTTTGGATTAACCCTAGGTCAGTTAAGGTTTTCAAGTCAAGTTAAAGGTGGGTGACCGTACGACTCCACTTTTATTAAGTGGTTGAATTTATTTCAAAACTTTGGCCAAAGTAAGTGCAAAAGTCTCTGCTTGCACTTGTCGGTTCATTGTGCTCTAGAGTTGCCTAACCAATCAGTAGTGTCATACATAGTTAGGAGTCTATAGTTGTATGACCGTATTGGTTAAGTAGGACACAACACTAGAAACTCAGATGGCAACACTAGGGGGTCCTTGACTATACTCTTCATTGAAGGGTATGGCCACTTCCAGTTGGAAGGTGAGCGGGGGACCGCCGGTCTGTGGTTGGAGGTAAAGAGCTTGGGTGATGCTCTCCCTCTTGTACATGACATGCCGAGGCTTGTGAGACAAAAAAGTAATTTAGATATGGAATTTCTAAACTTGAACTCAATAGTTAATTGATAATTCTTTACTTAATTGTAATCATTTATGTGAAATTGAAAATGGAAAGTTGTATCTCCTTTTTAGATTGAAAAGCAATGTGATTTTATTTATGAAATATTTTATGTTTTCAAATATGCAAGTGCAAACTTAGATGTTAAAAGAGAAAAAAAATTACTTCCTGTTTTTAAAGAAATGATTTATTTACTGTAGGGTTGAAAACCTAAGTAATTTCTATGATGAATGGTTAGAGATGTTACAACTACTGGTTTGTTTGATCTAATGGTGTGAGATTGACCAGTGCCTATCTATTGGGCAACAAAGTCAAAAGGCATTGAGAAGGAACAATTGGAATAAAAGAACATGAAGCCATGTATTTGCACACAATAGAGATTATTATATTTTGTGACAAAACATACTTAGTGATCCATAGCATAACTGCATATATTTATGTATGAATGAGAGAGATTGTTTCAATTCTTGCAACATTTTCAAAATGCTATCACATTCATCTGACCCAATCTTACACTCATGCTAGCAAATATGACAAAGGAAAATGCATGGCTATGACCAAGAAATCTTCCTAAATATACACCTAATGCCCTAGAGACATTATGTAATGGAACCCACTTGCAATCCTAATCTTCTTCTATCCTGGTGACTTGTACCCACAAAATGAACTAGATTGGAATCAATGGATGCCTTACAACTTCTTTGGACTCTCCAAGAACCACACCGTCACCAACCTCCTTTCAAAATGACCAAAATTGCACTCATAATAGCAGCTAGGGCATAACCCTAATTGTTGCACACAGTAGCAATTCAAAACAAACGACAAAGGACAAAATGCGCCCAAAATGGACACTACAAATCAAAAGATACATTTTGCGATAACTTCTAGTAGCTAGGAGTGGTGCCATGAACGCAAGTAGGTAGAGACAAGAGTCAGCTTGAAAAATGGTGTGCATAAGACATAACTCGCCTTGGGAACAACAGGCAACGATTCAATATTAATGGTGGTGGTTGAATTCAAAATTTGTGTGCAGACACTGGAGGCGCCAAAATACCATCGTGAAATCACAATTAGACCCCAACGGAACCATTTGCACCTCAAAACAGAGCACTACGAGCCTTCAAAAGCCTTCTAGACAAGTGTGGAACCTCCATGATTATCTGCAACCTCTATAGATTCACTATTGCATCCCCACAATGTCCCCAGTGTGGGAAATCGATATCAAACAAGCACTAGCAAGAAATAAACATATATTGAGCTCTTGCGAATATTTCATGTGCAAGTGAACATTACTTCTAGGATACATATCTAGTTCACATATACTTACCCACAAACTTTTTCATTAACTTTATCAGTCTCCATCAACTTCAACTGGGTTGGAAGGCTCCATCAAGTCTTCTATGGAAGATCGACCTACAAATGGAACATACAGAAAATCCAAGTGCATTTGCCAAAACAAGAAATCTGGTTCAAATGGAAAGTCCTGCAGATGACATCAACAAAGTGGGATGAAATGAATTGGGGAGTTTCGGATATAGTGATGTCATGAAGATGTAAGCAAGATGGGATGATGTCAACATGACATCATCAAGGGGTGGATGCAAGAAAATGATGAGGAAAAGGCATTGCAAAAAAACCCATCTGAACCAGATGGAGAACCTTGGGAAAATGAAGTTCAAATGGACATAGAAAGCCCACAAGGGATGATAACATCACCAATGCAAGAAGATGGGTCTCATTCGCCCACAAAACTTTACTTAGTCGATTTCAAAGACAACGGTGCATGCGGGGAAGTGATCAAGATGTGAAATTGTGAGGAAACCATCGGGATGTGGAAACAAGTTAGTTCACATGGAAATGCCCGCAAGATTGGATGGCCACACCTTTTCGGCAAAGCAGAAGACTCCAAGTGAATCGAACCAAAATGAGGCAAAGGGGAGGTTTGGATGGACATCGAGATTCCACAAAAGGTAACAGTTAGCAACTTTTTCAACATTTAGAGCCTTTGTGGGAATTTCCATCAAAACTACATCTTGCAGGAGGATTTATCCGAACTGCACACTTGCAAGGAAAAGGGAAGGAACTAGATGGAAGAGCAAAACCCACATGGACATAATTTTTGCCCCTTAGAGAATTTTGTAAAATTTCAAAAGGAAAATGGGCCTAATTTTTCATGCTCTACACAATCGTGCTAAGAAATTTGGCAAAAGACCACCCATAAAAAATATCTCGAATCAGTTATAAACTTGGGAAAATAATGGCTAAGAAACAAAGAGGGGGAAGGAATTAAGTCAAAAGGAAAATGTAAATTTAAGTCCTAATGGTGACTCTGGTTGGGGACGTGTGCCTCTTGCAAGCACAACGAGAATCCAAAATCTTCAAGCAAACCAAAAACTAGGAACGACAAAAAACGGGACCGACACATGAAGGAGAACAAACATATATACATGAGGGGATCACAGCTAATTAGCATGACAAAACATGAACAACAAAAGTATGGCTATGACACAAAATTTTAACACAAAGCAAGCCAACCTACAAAGGATAGAAAGAATTCACTTGCCTCTATCAAACACCATCTTATTGAAGGAACTAATTTCCCTCAACCCACAATTACCTCCACATAGTTGTAGCAAGTGCAACCTTGTCCTTCCAAGTGCAAAATGGCAATTGCCATTGTACAAGTGAAGTCATGCTCCACCATTGACCTTGCCATTATATGGCAACCAAAGAACATAAGCCACCACACTACGTTGCATTGCATTCTTCATCTTTGTTTTTATAGCAGCTAGGGGCACCTACTGAAAGCTTAAGTTGACACCAAAGAAACCATGGTATTTTCATACCTACTGACCTCCTCGGATGAGTTGAGAGAAAAAAAGAATGCATCCAATTCATATTGCAAAGAAAAATATGTCACTTCATCTTGATGACATGTAGAAGGAAACTCATCTTTTGAGTCTCTAACAAATCAAACTAAAAACTTTCAAGCTCAAGCATACATAAAACTTGAGCAATAGGTTGATCATCAACCTGGAGAACATGTTGTTGCTCAACACCATCAAAAGATATATACTAGGCCCAAGTGAAATGCTCAAACTCGAGCACATTGTCATCCCTGTTGAAGGTTTTTAGTCATTGATGTCAAAGTGTTTCAAATTTGTGGAGGATTACTCAAAGTAATAGTCAGTTTTTCTTGCTGCTGATTATTCATCAGATTGACCTGCTTGAGCAGCTTGAGCAGTTTGACCTACTTGCCTACTTGCTTGAGCTACTTGGGTGTCTCCTTCAGCTGTTTGGGTGTGTGCTTAAGCTGGCTGCTAGCTTACTTGTCATCTTTTGTGCTAAATCATCTTTTATGAATCAGCTGCTTGAATGGTCCAAAGTTTCTGCCAAGTCAGCATGTTGAAAAGTCTAAATTGTCCAAGAGTTCGATTTCTAAAAGTTTATAGTTCAAACTTTTTAAATTTGTGATTTGGCTATTTTTCTTGTCTTCTTTGAAAAAGACAGAGTCAAAAGGTCAGCTAAAATTTTCTCCATGTAGACTATTTGGAACGACCTCCTATTTAAGCTTGTTTTTTGTTGAAGGCGGCTAATTCAATAAGGCATGATTTATTTTCAGGAGACGTGTTTGTGTGCTGAAGTCGTGTATTTTCCTCTAGACCTTTATTTGGCATCGATTCATAAAGGTTTTCGGTTATGAGTCTATTTTAATATGGCGGCTCCATTTAGTGTGAATTTTTTTAAGACTATGTACCAGGACGTTTTAATGTGAGGCGGCTACAGGTGTTGGTCGACGGTTTTTGAGCTGAGGCATTTTTTAAATATGGCAATCGAATTTATTATGGTATTAGTCAATTGGTGCCCTATTCGAGAATTGTTTTCTGTGTTGTGGGAGACGCAAGTAACTCCCGTGAGGTGCTGAGGCGGCTAAATAAAAATTTCTTTCATTGTGATGATGCGAATCTTTCTGTCTGGGCGGCTAAATATATACCGACTCCTCCAATATTAGATGATTTTTATACCTGGCGTTTTTTTTTTTTAAAAAAGGTCTTTTGGTGATATTCGATGGCTTTCATTTTGCTTAGCCGGGACATGTGAATGGAGTGTGCTCAATCTGACAGTTTTTTATGAGCAACAATTTAAGCTTGAAGCGGCTCTTACTGAACATGGCATTTTTTATTCCCTCAGGAAATACTTCTGACAATTGCTTGAATGGCAATTTAAAAAGATTTAGTATTGACAACTCTTAATTTCTCTGCCTATGGCAGTTTGAAATTTTCTAACATCTTTTCTATTCAAGACACTAGGTTTGGAGATTTCAATAACTTTGAATTAAAAAATAAAACTCATGTAGCTGATGATATTGATTACAACGACAAAAAAAGTGATGGAGTCATATTCTCAAAATTGAATTTCTATCAGGATTATAAGGTGCAACAACGATGGTAAAAAATTTAATTAGATATCTGGTGAATAGGAATACGTCTGAGTGTGAGAAGTGTTGAGTTGCTGTGATAGTTCTAAAATCGAGCCAATCTTGTGTAGAAGTGAATGAAGGTGAAACCATCAAAAGTATGAAGTTGAGGGTATGGAGCTGAGAATGAGATATCTTTGAGTTTTTTAGTGCAGATAAAGAATTTATTCTTACAAGTGAAACAGGGATCAGTGTGTTGAGATTCTGAAGTTGTTCTTGACAGCATGTTGTGAAGGTGAGCCACACAGTACATGTGTAGGCATCGTTGAAATCTAAGTTGCAGCATTATTTGTTTTGAGAAATTTGTAGTTGGTGCTTCAGTTGCTTTGTGAGTTGGTGCTCACGCTAGAGTTGGCGCTTCAGCAGCTTGAAGAAGGGTTGGTGCTCTTGGTGGGTTGGTGCTCACTATTTGTAACAGGGTTGGTGCCCTCTTTGGAGAAATAAAAGAAAAATTTTGCTGTGGTTTTTTACCCGAAAGGGTTTTCCACGTAATCCTGGTGTTTAACTTGTTCTTGTGTTTCATGTTGCTGATTTATGATTTGATATTTGATTCATATGAGTTATTTAGTTTAAAGTTTTAAAAAGTTTCAAATACTGATTCACTCCGCCCCCTCCCCCTCTCAATATTTGTTGAGTGATCTTTAATCCCTACTACAAGAAGCTACATCTTCATCACAAAGGAAAGCTTCATACTCAACTTCATAGTCTTATGGGACAATAGGTGACCAACATACCTTGGAATCACTTATGCTGATGCAAACTTCATCAACACAACCATTAGAATCATGAGATACTTCATGCGAAGAGCTGCACTCTTCAAATTGTCTCTCTGTTTCAAGCTCATTTTGGCAATCTGCTATGACATATGTGCTGCAAAAAACAGACCTGTGGCACACCTCTTCTTCCAAACTCAACTCAACAACAACATTCTCATATGACCACCTTGAAGTGCATTGTGCATGAGGAAGACTACATGTTGCACACCAAACGAAAAGGTTCTCATATGCAACCATATAATCACCCACATTACAATCTTTAAGTGCAAACTCTTCATTTTGAATATCATCAGCTGTACATATACTTATTTCTACATTTTCATCTTCTTGTACTATTGTGCCTATGCTATCCTCATGCAAACAATTAGTAGCAACTTCAAAATCAGGAGGGACAAAAGAAGGTAAGAGATCAAACAGGAAGGAAACTTCTTGTTCTCTATTTGCATCACCAACATGTGCATGCACTATATAATCAGCAACTTGAGCTGATTCATCTGATGAATCTCTTGCATATGCATCTTCTTCACTGTCCACACTGCTGCAACAAACAGCAAGGTCATACCTCTGTGACCGTAAGGCCCTGATTCTTTCTTCACGCTCCATTTCAAACTAGAGGAGAATATCCACCCTCAACTTCTTTTCAAGTATGGATGCCTATATGTCTAAAAGTGAAGAATTCCTGTGTTGAACTGTACGAACAGCAAGGTGATTCATCTTCATAGTATTCTTGGACATGCATCCTACCATATTCCCTAGATTATATTACATTTGATGAAGTATTCTTAGGGTATATGCATCCATTATAGCTATCCATGGTTAATTATAACTTTTGATGAAAGGTAGAAAGAGAGAAGAAGAAAATTGTTTCTTTACCGAGAAAGAAACCATACATTGAATTGGAAGAAACGGAATACTAGATACTTAGCTGCACTCATTCGATCTGTGTTTATGAAACATGTACAACAGCAGCAAAACTTTGTTCTTTGACAGCAGAGTCGCTACCTCACAACAATGAGGAAAACCTTGAAGTACACAAACCTCCAAGGCACAAATTTGATTTTGGGTTGCAACCACTAGCAAAGTCTTCAATATATTTTCAACCCAACAACCCCTATCATTCTTCAAGCATCATTTTTTTGCTGTAAGTTGATGGGATGCCAAACTCACCCAAACAAAATGCAGACCTGCAAACTTCTATCGCTTGGGTGTTCAAGATATTTTCAATTGCCTAAGACACGGCAACAACTAATTCATCCCCAGCAAGAGCGCCATTCTATTAGGTCTCAAAATCACTGCTCCACATCCTAGAGCAAAAATCTCACTCACAAGGCCAGGGCTGTCATCATGCAAGTGAAATCATCTTATCAACAAATTGTGGAGGAATAAGGGCCAACTCTACAAGAGTGGGTTAGATCTCTTATACTTTGAGCTCATCTTAAACTCAAGAGGATGTTCCTAGGGGTATACCTTAATAGGTATTGAGATCACATAAAGTGATTAATAGTGAGATAAGGACAGCCAAACCCAACTTGATGTCCCAAAGATTGTCAGTAGACTAAGAACAACTAGTTGCATATAACCCCTATATAGCTGATAACCATATGCAATCATGACCCACATGAGATAGTTTCATCTAAATAGCTCTCTTGATGATAAATCCTTAGTTATATTATGAGGTAATGAATACACAAAAATACTACTTCTCCTATACCACTGGTTTGTTTGATCTAATGGTGTGAGATTGGAATGTGGTCCTAGATCGGTGCCTATCTATTGGGCAACAGAGTCACAACACACTAAGAAGGAAAAAACTGGAATAAAAGAACATGAAGCTATGTATTTGCATACAACAAAGCTTATGATATTTTGTGACAAAACATACATAGTGATCCACAACATACCTGCATTTATTCATGTAATAAGGGAGAGATTGTTACAATACTTGTAACATTTTCAGAATGTTGTCACATTCATCTAACCCAATCTTACACTCATGCCAACAAATGTAACAAAGGAAAATGCATGGCTATGACCAAGAAATCTTCCTAAATATACACCTAATGCTCTAGAGACATTCTATAATAAAACCCACTTGCAATCATAATCTTCTATCCCAACAGCATGTACCCACAAAATGAACTGAACTAGCATCAATGGGTGCCCTGCAACTTCTTTGGCATCTCCAAGAACCACACCGTCACCAACCTCCTTTCAAAATGACCCAAATCGCGCTTATAATAGCAGCTAGGGCATAACCCCAATCACTGCACGCTATAGCCATTCAAAACAGATGACAAAGAACAAAACATGCCCAAACTAGACACTACAAATCAAAAGATGCATTCTGCAATAACTTCTAGTAGCTAGAAGGAGTGGTGCCATGAATGTGAGTAGGTAGAAACAAGAGTCGACTTGACAAATGGTGCGCATAAGACAATTCGTCTTGGGAAAAACAGGCGTCTATTCAACATTAATAGTGGTGGTTGAATTTAAATCTATGTGCAAACACTAGAGGCGCCAAAATACCATTGTGAAATCACAATCGAGCCCCAACAGAACCATTTGCACCTCGAAACAAAGCATTGCGGACCTTTGAAAGCCATTCAAACAAGTTTGGAACCTCCACAATTATCTGCAAACTCTGTAGGTTCACTATTGCATCCCTACAATGTCCCCTATGTGGGAAATCAATATCGGACAGGCACTAGCAGGAAATAGACATCTATCGAGCTCTTGCAGATATTTCATGTGCAAATGAACATTACTTCTGGGATACATATCTAGTTCACATAGACTTACCCACAAACCTTTTCATTAACTTTATCGGTCTCCATCAACTTCATGTGGGTTGGAAGGCTCCATTGAGTCTTTTGCAGAATATTGGCCTCCAAGTGGAGCATGTGGAAAATACAAGTGCATCTACCAAAACAACAAATCCGATTCAAATGGAAAGTCCTGCAAGTGACATCAACAAAGTGAGATGAAATGAATTGGGGAGCTTCAAATATGGTGATGTCATGATGATGTAAGCAGAGTGGGATGACATCAGCATAATGTCATGGAGTGGATGTGGGAAAATGATGAGGAAAGGGCATTGCAGAAAAACTCATGTGAACCGGATGGAGAACCTTAGGAAAATAAAGTTCAAGTGGACATGTAAAGTCTACAAGGGATGATGACATCATCGGGGTGGGAAGATGGGTCCCATCCACCCACAAAACTTTACTTAGCCAATTTCAAAGACGATAACGCATGCGAGGAAATGATCGGATGTGGAAATTGCGAGAAAACCATCAAGATGTGGAAATGAGCCGGTTCACATGGAAATTCCTGCAAGATCAGATTAGTGTCATTACTTCATTTTACCTCACTTCAATGGCCTACCTATATTCAGTATCACAAATGCATATTGCATTGGAACAAAACAGAAGGACCTTCTAAATTGCTATTGATTCCATGGAAAGGTTTTGCTCATAAAACCCCACAAGAGTTTAACATGTCAATAATCTTGTGAAACCTACTAAATTCAATTTACAAGGCCTCATTGTGGAAGATGTTAGATGCAATCATTAGTTGTTTCATGTATCCTCCTTGCAGAATTAGAATATGTGATTGTATTACATACCTTTCACACTCATCATATTCAAGTTACAGTGTATACTTCAAGTGCCATTCTCAAAGTGCTACTCAAACCCTCGCTGTCCATTTAAAGTTGTGCATTCAATGCAATTAACCTTGGCAACAAAATGAAATGAGCTCAACTGAAAACAGACACAAAAACTCACAGCACAATTGTTTACCCTGGAAATCCCAATGCAGGGAAAACCATGTAATGTGACCTCAAGCAGCTTGATTAATGAACTCTCCAAGCCCAAGGCGGATAGATAGGAAATGAAGGGGAACTCTAATGTGGTAATAGTCCTCTCTTCCTAAGATGTCATGTAACTCTTCTAAGACTAAATTCCTAAGATACATTCACTGTGTAATGCCTCTCCAATCCTCTTTTCCTCCTCTTTGAATATATAACTGAAATGAATTGGATGTTGTAAAACCGAAGGTCACAATGTCTCTTGCTCTTCTAATTCTACATGCTTTGCTATGGCAACTTTCAATTTTTTTCATGAGGAACACTTGACACTAAGGTTGAATAATGCCCATGTGGAAACAACCAAAACATTCAGCAAAATTACTCATCAGCCATAATTTTTATAATTAATATATATTGCAAAGTAGCTACTAAGATCTACTTAAATCGGGTACTCTCTTAAACAAAGTTTGCCACTCTTCTTTAATTTTGCAGAAAAATTCTCAAAGTCCATTGCGCTTATATGAATTATGCTCTTATTATTTGTTTTCTTAAGTACATGCTTGCAATAATATCCCTACTTTTATCCACTTCAAAACCCATGTTTAGTCATTCTTCCATATTTTTTGCATTTTTCATTTCAAGAATAACAGGCCTGACCTTGATTTAGGAGCAAGTGCAGTTAATTTGCCCTACTTGATTCAACTAGATCTCATGTTTCAATAGTCTACATATATGCTTCCCTATAAACTGATCTGAAGACTTTGCACAAATGATAAATGCAAAAGCATGGTGCTATAGATCCCTCCCTCCTCTTTAGCATAAACTCTGCCATATCAATGATCAACTCCACCTATCTTTTAGTTACTGTGATCTGAAGTTATGAAGTTGGTACCAGTTACCTGATTTGTATGATATTGTACAGAATAGACCAAACCAAATCTAAAAACAGAATACCTGAAAGTCTTCAAAACTTACTTTCCAAAGAAAAATGCCATGATAAGCACCAATGTTCTTGGATTCCTTGTTTGAGCTCATCACACATTTACTGTAGACCCAGAAACTGATATGCACACTCACTCTACTGGGTTGCAGATACTATTTGGGCATGAGAGCCATGATTGCTTGGGGTTTGCAACCCATCAACTCCAATGATTTCAAAGGCACACATCTTATCTTTATCTGATGGTGGGCCAACGTCCATGGATGGCAGACGGCACTCTAAAGGGGATTTTAAATATCCATCAAAATTTGAAAAATAGCAGGGTAACATGTAGACAAAAAAATTGATAAGCAAATGAATAAAACAAAGATGAAATAAAATAAAGTTGCTGGTGCACGAAAAAGAAATAAC